>JAZAQT010000448.1:0-600000 GCA_036417435.1 Inia geoffrensis
TAAACTGTACCCTAATACCTCCCCATTCCCTAACCCTAACCCTAACCCGAATCCTAACCCTGACCCTCACCTGAAGCCTTACCCTCACCCGTGCCCTAATCTTAACCAGGACACTAACACTAACCCTTGCCCTCACACGAACGCTAACCCTTAAGCACTGTCGTACCCTAAGCTGTACCCTAATCCCTCTGCATTCCTTAACCCTAACCCTAACCCGAATCCTAACCCTGAACCTCACCCGAAGCCTTACCCTCACCCGTGCCCTAATCTTAACCAGGACACCAACACTAACTCGTGCCCTCACACGTACGCTAAACCTTAAGCGTTGTCGTACCCTAAATTGTACCCTAATCCCTCCCCATTCCTTAACCCTAACCCTAACCCCAACCCTAAACCTGACCCACTTCCGATGCCCTACCCTAACCAATGCCCTAATCTTAACCAGGACACAAACACTAACTCATGCCCTCAAACGTACGCTAACCCTTAAGCATTGTCATACCCTATCCTGTACCCTAATCCCTCCCCATTCCCTAACCCTAACCCTAAGCGAAACCCTGAACGTGACCCTTTTCCGAGGACTTACCCTCATCGGTGCCGTTGTCTTAACCAGTACACCAACACTAACTCGTGCCCTCACACTTACGCTAACCCTTAAGCATTGTCGTACCCTAACCTGTACCCTAATGCCTCAACATTCCCTAACCCTAACCCTAACCCGAATCCTATCCCTGACCCTCACCCGAAGCCTTACCCTCACCCGTGCCCTAATCTTAACCAGGACACCAAGACTAACTCGTGCCCTCAAACGTACGCTAACACTAAACCGCAGCGGTACCCTAACCTGTACCCTAATCCATCTCCATTCCCTAACCCTAACCCTAACCTGAAACCTAACCATGACACTCACCCGAAACTTTACCCTCACCCGTGTGCTAATTTTAACCAGTACATCAACACTAACCCGTGCCCTCTAACGTACGCCAACCCTAAGCCATTGCCGTACCCTAACCTGTACCCTAATCAATCCCCATTCCCTAACCCTAACCCTAACCCTAACCCTTAACGTGACCCTCTTCCGAGGCCTTACCCTCACCCGTGCCCTAATCTTAACCAGGACACCAACACTAACTCGTGCCCTCACACCTACGCTAACCCTTAATCGTTGTCGTACCCTAAACTGTACCCTAATACCTCCCCATTCCCTAACCCTAACCCTAACCCGAATCCTAACCCTGACCCTCACCTGAAGCCTTACCCTCACCCGTGCCCTAATCTTAACCAGGACACTAACACTAACCCTTGCCCTCACACGAACGCTAACCCTTAAGCACTGTCGTACCCTAAGCTGTACCCTAATCCCTCTGCATTCCTTAACCCTAACCCTAACCCGAATCCTAACCCTGAACCTCACCCGAAGCCTTACCCTCACCCGTGCCCTAATCTTAACCAGGACACCAACACTAACTCGTGCCCTCACACGTACGCTAAACCTTAAGCGTTGTCGTACCCTAAATTGTACCCTAATCCCTCCCCATTCCTTAACCCTAACCCTAACCCCATCCCTAAACCTGACCCACTTCCGATGCCCTACCCTAACCAATGCCCTAATCTTAACCAGGACACAAACACTAACTCATGCCCTCAAACGTACGCTAACCCTTAAGCATTGTCATACCCTATCCTGTACCCTAATCCCTCCCCATTCCCTAACCCTAACCCTAAGCGAAACCCTGAACGTGACCCTTTTCCGAGGACTTACCCTCATCGGTGCCGTTGTCTTAACCAGTACACCAACACTAACTCGTGCCCTCACACTTACGCTAACCCTTAAGCATTGTCGTACCCTAACCTGTACCCTAATGCCTCTCCATTCCCTATCCCTAACCCTAACCCGAATCCTATCCCTGACCCTCACCCGAAGCCTTACCCTCACCCGTGCCCTAATCTTAACCAGGACACCAAGACTAACTCGTGCCCTCAAACGTACGCTAACACTAAACCGCAGCGGTACCCTAACCTGTACCCTAATCCATCTCCATTCCCTAACCCTAACCCTAACCTGAAACCTAACCATGACACTCACCCGAAACTTTACCCTCACCCGTGTCCTAATTTTAACCAGTACATCAACACTAACCCGTGCCCTCTAACGTACGCCAACCCTAAGCCATTGCCGTACCCTAACCTGTACCCTAATCAATCCCCATTCCCTAACCCTAACCCTAACCCTAACCCTTAACGTGACCCTCTTCCGAGGCCTTACCCTCACCCGTGCCCTAATCTTAACCAGGACACCAACACTAACTCGTGCCCTCACACCTACGCTAACCCTTAATCGTTGTCGTACCCTAAACTGTACCCTAATACCTCCCCATTCCCTAACCCTAACCCTAACCCGAATCCTAACCCTGACCCTCACCTGAAGCCTTACCCTCACCCGTGCCCTAATCTTAACCAGGACACTAACACTAACCCTTGCCCTCACACGAACGCTAACCCTTAAGCACTGTCGTACCCTAAGCTGTACCCTAATCCCTCTGCATTCCTTAACCCTAACCCTAACCCGAATCCTAACCCTGAACCTCACCCGAAGCCTTACCCTCACCCGTGCCCTAATCTTAACCAGGACACCAACACTAACTTGTGCCCTCACACGTACGCTAAACCTTAAGCGTTGTCGTACCCTAAATTGTACCCTAATCCCTCCCCATTCCTTAACCCTAACCCTAACCCCATCCCTAAACCTGACCCACTTCCGATGCCCTACCCTAACCAATGCCCTAATCTTAACCAGGACACAAACACTAACTCATGCCCTCAAACGTACGCTAACCCTTAAGCATTGTCATACCCTATCCTGTACCCTAATCCCTCCCCATTCCCTAACCCTAACCCTAAGCGAAACCCTGAACGTGAGCCTTTTCCGAGGACTTACCCTCATCGGTGCCGTTGTCTTAACCAGTACACCAACACTAACTCGTGCCCTCACACTTACGCTAACCCTTAAGCATTGTCGTACCCTAACCTGTACCCTAATGCCTCTCCATTCCCTAACCCTAACCCTAACCCGAATCCTATCCCTGACCCTCACCCGAAGCCTTACCCTCACCCGTGCCCTAATCTTAACCAGGACACCAAGACTAACTCGTGCCCTCAAACGTACGCTAACACTAAACCGCAGCGGTACCCTAACCTGTACCCTAATCCATCTCCATTCCCTAACCCTAACCCTAACCTGAAACCTAACCATGACACTCACCCGAAACTTTACCCTCACCCGTGTCCTAATTTTAACCAGTACATCAACACTAACCCATGCCCTCTAACGTACGCCAACCCTAAGCCATTGCCATACACTAACCTGTACCCTAATCAATCCCCATTCCCTAACCCTAACCCTAACCCTAACCCTTAACGTGACCCTCTTACGAGGCCTTACCCTCACCCGTGCCCTAATCGTAAGCAGTACACTAACACTAACTAGTGACCTCACACGTACGCTAAACCTTAAGCGTTGTGGTACCCTAAACTGTGCCCTAATATCTCCCCATTCCCTAACCCTAACCCTAACCCGAATTCTATCCCTGACCCTCACCCGAAACCTTACCCTCACCCGTGCCCTAATCTTAACCAGGACACCAACATTAACTCGTGCCCTCACACCTACGCTAACCCTTAATCGTTGTCGTACCCTAAACTGTACCCTAATACCTCCCCATTCCCTAACCCTAACCCTAACCCGAATCCTAACCCTGACCCTCACCTGAAGCCTTACCCTCACCCGTGCCCTAATCTTAACCAGGACACTAACACTAACCCTTGCCCTCACACGAACGCTAACCCTTAAGCACTGTCGTACCCTAAGCTGTACCCTAATCCCTCTGCATTCCTTAACCCTAACCCTAACCCGAATCCTAACCCTGAACCTCACCCGAAGCCTTACCCTCACCCGTGCCCTAATCTTAACCAGGACACCAACACTAACTCGTGCCCTCACACGTACGCTAAACCTTAAGCGTTGTCATACCCTAAATTGTACCCTAATCCCTCCCCATTCCTTAACCCTAACCCTAACCCCATCCCTAAACCTGACCCACTTCCGATGCCCTACCCTAACCAATGCCCTAATCTTAACCAGGACACAAACACTAACTCATGCCCTCAAACGTACGCTAACCCTTAAGCATTGTCATACCCTATCCTGTACCCTAATCCCTCGCCATTCCCTAACCCTAACCCTAAGCGAAACCCTGAACGTGAGCCTTTTCCGAGGACTTACCCTCATCGGTGCCGTTGTCTTAACCAGTACACCAACACTAACTCGTGCCCTCACACTTACGCTAACCCTTAAGCATTGTCGTACCCTAACCTGTACCCTAATGCCTCTCCATTCCCTAACCCTAACCCTAACCCGAATCCTATCCCTGAAGCTCACCCGAAGTCTTACCCTCACCCGTGCCCTAATCTTAACCAGGACACCAAGACTAACTCGTGCCCTCAAACGTACGCTAACACTAAACCGCAGCGATACCCTAACCTGTACCCTAATCCATCTCCATTCCCTAACCCTAACCCTAACCTGAAACCTAACCATGACACTCACCCGAAACTTTACCCTCACCCGTGTCCTAATTTTAACCAGTACATCAACACTAACCCATGCCCTCTAACGTACGCCAACCCTAAGCCATTGCCGTACACTAACCTGTACCCTAATCAATCCCCATTCCCTAACCCTAACCCTAACCCTAACCCTTAACGTGACCCTCTTACGAGGCCTTACCCTCACCCGTGCCCTAATCGTAAGCAGTACACTAACACTAACTAGTGACCTCACACGTACGCTAAACCTTAAGCGTTGTGGTACCCTAAACTGTGCCCTAATATCTCCCCATTCCCTAACCCTAACCCTAACCCGAATTCTATCCCTGACCCTCACCCGAAACCTTACCCTCACCCGTGCCCTAATCTTAACCAGGACACCAACACTAACTCGTGCCCTCACACCTACGCTAACCCTTAATCGTTGTCGTACCCTAAACTGTACCCTAATACCTCCCCATTCCCTAACCCTAACCCTAACCCGAATCCTAACCCTGACCCTCACCTGAAGCCTTACCCTCACCCGTGCCCTAATCTTAACCAGGACACTAACACTAACCCTTGCCCTCACACGAACGCTAACCCTTAAGCACTGTCGTACCCTAAGCTGTACCCTAATCCCTCTGCATTCCTTAACCCTAACCCTAACCCGAATCCTAACCCTGAACCTCACCCGAAGCCTTACCCTCACCCGTGCCCTAATCTTAACCAGGACACCAACACTAACTCGTGCCCTCACACGTACGCTAAACCTTAAGCGTTGTCGTACACTAAATTGTACCCTAATCCCTCCCCATTCCTTAACACTAACCCTAACCCCATCCCTAAACCTGACCCACTTCCGATGCCCAACCCTAACCAATGCCCTAATCTTAACCAGGACACAAACACTAACTCATGCCCTCAAACGTACGCTAACCCTTAAGCATTGTCGTACCCTATCCTGTACCCTAATCCCTCCCCATCCCCTAACCCTAACCCTAAGCGAAACCCTGAACGTGAGCCTTTTCCGAGGACTTACCCTCATCGGTGTCGTTGTCTTAACCAGTACACCAACACTAACTCGTGCCCTCACACTTACGCTAACCCTTAAGCATTGTCGTACCCTAACCTGTACCCTAATGCCTCTCCATTCCCTAACCCTAACCCTAACCCGAATCCTATCCCTGACCCTCACCCGAAGCCTTACCCTCACCCGTGCCCTAATCTTAACCAGGACACCAAGACTAACTCGTGCCCTCAAACGTACGCTAACACTAAACCGCAGCGGTACCCTAACCTGTACCCCAATCCATCTCCATTCCCTAACCCTAACCCTAACCTGAAACCTAACCATGACACTCACCCGAAACTTTACCCTCACCCGTGTCCTAATTTTAACCAGTACATCAACACTAACCCGTGCCCTCTAACGTACGCCAACCCTAAGCCATTGCCGTACCCTAACCTGTACCCTAATCAATCCCCATTCCCTAACCCTAACCCTAACCCTAACCCTTAACGTGACCCTCTTCCGAGGCCTTACCCTCACCCGTGCCCTAATCGTAAGCAGTACACTAACACTAACTAGTGACCTCATACGTACGCTAAACCTTAAGCGTTGTGGTGCCCTAAGCTGTGCCCTAATATCTCCCCATTCCCTAACCCTAACCCTAACCCGAATTCTATCCCTGACCCTCACCCGAAACCTTACCCTCACCCGTGCCTTAATCTTAACTAGGACACCAACACTAACTCGTGCCCTCACACGTACGCTAACCCTTTATCGTTGTCGTACCCTAAACTGTACCCTAATCCCTCCCCATTCCCTAACCCTAACCCTAACCCGAATCCTAACCCTGACCCTCACCTGAAGCCTTACCCTCACCCGTGCCCTAATCTTAACCAGGACACTAACACTAACCCTTGCCCTCACACGAACGCTAACCCTTAAGCACTGTCGTACCTTAAGCTGTACCCTAATCCCTCTGCATTCCTTAACCCTAACCCTAACCCGAATCCTAACCCTGACCCTCACCCGAAGCCTTACCCTCACCCGTGCCCTAATCTTAACCAGGACACCAACACTAACTCGTGCCCTCACACGTACGCTAAACCTTAAGCGTTGTCGTACCCTAAATTGTACCCTAATCCCTCCCCATTCCTTAACCCTAAACCTAAACCCATCCCTAAACCTGACCCACTTCCGATGCCCTACCCAACCAATGCCCTAATCTTAACCAGGACACAAACACTAACTCAATCCCTCAAACGTACGCTAACCCTTAAGCATTGTCGTACCCTATCCTGTACCCTAATCCCTCCCCATTCCCTAACCCTAACACTAAGCGAAACCCTGAACGTGACCCTTTTCCGAGGCCTTACCCTCATCGGTGCCGTTGTCTTAACCAGTACACCAACACTAACTCGTGCCCTCACACTTACGCTAACCCTTAAGCATTGTCGTACCCTAACCTGTACCCTAATGCCTCTCCATTCCCTAACCCTAACCCTAACCCGAACCCTAACCCTGACCCTCACCCGAAGCCTTACCCTCACCCGTGCCCTAATCTTACCCAGGACACCAAGACTAAATCGTGCCCTCACACGTACGCTAACACTAAACCGCAGCGGTACCCTAACCTGTACCCTAATCCCTCTCCATTCCCTAAACCTAACCCTAACCTGAAACCTAACCATGACAGTCACCCGAAACTTTACCCTCACCCGTGTCCTAATTTTATCCAGTACATCAACACTAACCCATGCCCTCTAACGTACGCCAACCCTAAGCCATTGCCGTACCCTAACCTGTACCCTAATCAATCCATATTCCCTAACCCTAACCCTAACCCTAACCCTTAACGTGACCCTCTTACGAGGCCTTACCCTCACCCGTGCCCTAATCGTAAGCAGTACACTAACACTAACTAGTGACCTCACACGTACGCTAAACCTTAAGCGTTGTGGTACCCTAAACTGTGCCCTAATATCTCCCCATTCCCTAACTCTAACCCTAACCCGAATTCTATCCCTGACCCTCACCCGAAACCTTACCCTCACCCGTGCCCTAATCTTAACCAGGACACCAACACTAACTCGTGCCCTCACACCTACGCTAACCCTTAATCGTTGTCGTACCCTAAACTGTACCCTAATCCCTCCCCATTCCCTAACCCTAACCCTAACCCGAATCCTAACCCTTACCCTCACCCGAAGCCTTACCCTCACCCGTGCCCTAATCTTAACCAGGACACCAACACTAACTCGTGCCCTCACACGTACGCTAAACCTTAAGCGTTGTCGTACCCTAAACTGTACCCTAATCCCTCCCCATTCCCTAACCCTAACCCTAACCCGAATCCTAACCCTGACCCTCACCTGAAGCCTTACACTCACCCGTGCCCTAATCTTAACCAGGACACTAACACTAACCCTTGCCCTCACACGAACGCTAACCCTTAAGCACTGTCGTACCCTAAGCTGTACCCTAATCCCTCTGCATTCCTTAACCCTAACCCTAACCCGAATCCTAACCCTGAACCTCACCCGAAGCCTTACCCTCACCCGTGCCCTAATCTTAACCAGGACCCCAACACTAACTCGTGCCCTCACACGTACGCTAAACCTTAAACGTTGTCGTACCCTAAATTGTACCCTAATCCCTCCCCATTCCTTAACCCTAACCCTAACCCCATCCCTAAACCTGACCCACTTCCGATGCCCTACCCTAACCAATGCCCTAATCTTAACCAGGACACAAGCACTAACTCATGCCCTCAAACGTACGCTAACCCTTAAGCATTGTTGTACCCTATCCTGTACCCTAATCTCTCCCCATTCCCTAACCCTAACCCTAAGCGAAACCCTGAACGTGAGCCTTTTCCGAGGCCTTTCCCTCATCGGTGCCGTTGTCTTAACCAGTACACCAACACTAACTCGTGCCCTCACACTTACGCTAACCCTTAAGCATTGTCGTACCCTAACCTGTACCCTAATCCCTCTCCATTCCCTAACCCTAACCCTAACCCGAATCCTAACCCTAACCCTCACCCGAAGCCTTACCCTCACCCGTGCCCTAATATTAACAAGGACACCAAGACTAACTCGTGCCCTCAAACGTACGCTAACACTAAACCGCAGCGGTACCCTAACCTGTACCCTAATCCCTCTCCATTCCCTAACCCTAACCCTAACCTGAAACCTAACCATGACACTCACCCGAAACTTTACCCTCACCCGTGTCCTAATTTTAACCAGTACATCAACACTAACCCATGCCCTCTAACGTACGCCAACCCTAAGCCATTGCCGTACACTAACCTGTACCCTAATCAATCCCCATTCCCTAACCCTAACCCTAACCCTAACCCTTAACGTGACCCTCTTCCGAGGTCTTACCCTCACCCGTGCCCTAATCGTAAGCAGTACACTAACACTAACTAGTGACCTCACACGTACTCTAAACCTTAAGCGTTGTGGTGCCCTAAACTGTGCCCTAATATCTCCCCATTCCCTAACCCTAACCCTAACCCGAATCCTATCCCTGACCCTCACCCGTAACCTTACCCTCACCCGTGACTTAATCTTAACTAGGAAACCAACACTAACTCGTGCCCTCACACGTACGCTAACCCTTTATCGTTGTCGTACCCTAAACTGTACCCTAATCCCTCCCCATTCCCTAACCCTAACCCTAACCCGAATCCTAACCCTGACCCTCACCTGAAGCCTTACCCTCACCCGTGCCCTAATCTTAACCAGGACACTAACACTAACCCTTGCCCTCACACGAACGCTAACCCTTAAGCACTGTCGTACCCTAAGCTGTACCCTAATCCCTGTGCATTCCTTAACACTAACCCTAACTCGAATCCTAACCCTGACCCTCACCCGATGCCTAACCCTCACCCGTGCCCTAATCTTAACCAGGACACCAACACTAACTCGTGCCCTCACACGTACGCTAAACCTTAAGCGTTGTCATACCCTAAATTGTACCCTAATCCCTCCCCATTCCTTAACCCTAACCCTAACCCCATCCGTAAACCAGACCCACTTCCGATGCCCTACCCTAACCAATGCCCTAATCTTAACCAGGACACAAACACTAACTCATGCCCTCAAACGTACGCTAACCCTTAAGCATTGTCGTACCCTATCCTGTACCCTAATCCCTCCCCATTCCCTAACCCTAACACTAAGCGAAACCCTGAACGTGACCCTTTTCCGAGGCCTTACCCTCATCGGTGCCGTTGTCTTAACCAGTACACCAACACTAACTCGTGCCCTCACACTTACGCTAACCCTTAAGCATTGTCGTACCCTAACCTGTACCCTAATCCCTCTCCATTCCCTAACCCTAACCCTAACCCGAATCCTAACCCTGACCCTCACCCGAAGCCTTACCCTCAGCCGTGCCCTAATCTTAACCAGGACACCAAGACTAACTCGTGCCCTCACACGTACGCTAACACTAAACCACAGCGGTACCCTAACCTGTACCCTAATCCCTCTCCATTCCCTAACCCTAACCCTAACCTGAAACCTAACCATGACACTCACCCGAAACTTTACCCTCAGCCGTGTCCTAATTTTAACCAGTACATCAACACTAACCCATGCCCTCTAACGTACGCCAACCCTAAGCTATTGCCGTACCCTAACCTGTACCCTAATCAATCCCCATTCCCTAACCCAAACCCTTAACGTGACCCTCTTCCGAGGCCTTACCCTCACCCGTGCCCTAATCGTAAGCAGTACACTAACACTAACTAGTGACCTCACACGTACACTAAACCTTAAGCGTTGTGGTACCCTAAACTGTGCCCTAATATCTCCCCATTCCCTAACCCTAACCCTAAACCGAATTCTATCCCTGACCCTCACCCGAAACCTTACCCTCACCCGTGCCCTAATCTTAACCAGGACACCAACACTAACTTGTGCCCTCACACGTACGCTAACCCTTAATCGTTGTCGTACCCTAAACTGTACCCTAATCCCTCCCCATTCCCTAACCCTAACCCTAACCTGAATCCTAACCCTGACCCTCACCTGAAGCCTTACCCTCACCCGTGCCCTAATCTTAACCAGGACACTAACACTAACCCTTGCCCTCACACGAACGCTAACCCTTAAGCACTGTCGTACCCTAAGCTGTACCCTAATCCCTCTGCATTCCTTAACCCTAACCCTAACCCGAATCCTAACCCTGACCCTCACCCGAAGCCTTACCCTCACCCGCGCCCTAATCTTAACCAGGACACCAACACTAACTCGTGCCCTCACACGTACGCTAAACCTTAAGCGTTGTCGTACCCTAAATTGTACCCTAATCCCTCCCCATTCCTTAACCCTAACCCTAACACCATCCCTAAACCTGACCCACTTCCGATGCCCTACCCTAACCAATGCCCTAATCTTAACCAGGACACAAACACTAACTCATGCCCTCAAACGTACGCTAACCCTTAAGCATTGTCGTACCCTATCCTGTACCCTAATCCCTCCCCATTCCCTAACCCTAACCCTAAGCGAAACCCTGAACGTGACCCTTTTCCGAGGCCTTACTCTCATCGGTGCCGTTGTCTTAACCAGTACACCAACACTAACTCGTGCCCTCACACTTACGCTAACCCTTAAGCATTGTCGTACCCTAACCTGTACCTTAATCCCTCTCCATTCCCTAACCCTAACCCTAACCCGAATCCTAACCCTGACCCTCACCCGAAGCCTTACCCTCACCGGTGCCCTAATCTTAACCAGGACACCAAGACTAACTCGTGCCCTCACACGTACGCTAACACTAAACCGCAGCGGTACCCTAACCTGTACCCTAATCCCTCTCCATTCCCTAACCCTAACCCTAACCTGAAACCTAACCATGACACTCACCCGAAACTTTACCCTCACCCGTGTCCTAATTTTAACCAGTACATCAACACTAACCAATGCCCTCTAACGTACGCCAACCCTAAGCCATTGCCGTACCCTAACCTGTACCCTAATCAATCCCCATTCCCTAACCCTAACCCTTAACGTGACCCTCTTCCGAGGCCTTACCCTCACCCGTGCCCTAATCGTAAGCAGTACACTAACACTACCTAGTGACCTCACACGTACGCTAAACCTTAAGCGTTGTGGTGCCCTAAACTGTGCCCTAATATCTCCCCATTCCCTAACCCTAACCCTAACCCGAATTCTATCCCTGACCCTCACCCGAAACCTTACCCTCACCCGTGCCTTAATCTTAACTAGGACACCAACACTAACTCGTGCCCTCACACGTACGCTAACCCTTTATCGTTGTCGTACCCTAAACTGTACCCTAATCCCTCCCCATTCCCTAACCCTAACCCTAACCCGAATCCTAACCCTGACCCTCACCTGAAGCCTTACCCTCACCCGTGCCCTAAGCTTAACCAGGACACTAACACTAAACCTTGCCCTCACACGAACGCTAACCCTTAAGCACTGTCGTACCCTAAGCTGTACCCTAATCCCTCTGCATTCCTTAACCCTAACCCTAACCCGAATCCTAACCCTGACCCTCACCCGAAGCCTTACCCTCACCCGTGCCCTAATCTTAACCAGGACACCAACACTAACTCGTGCCCTCACACGTACGCTAAACCTTAAGCGTTGTCGTACCCTACATTGTACCCTAATCCCTCCGCATTCCTTAACCCTAACCCTAACCCCATCCCTAAACCTGACCCACTTCCGATGCCCTACCCTAACCAATGCCCTAATCTTAACCAGGACAGAAACACTAACTCATGCCCTCAAACGTACGCTAACCCTTAAGCATTGTCGTACCCTATCCTGTACCCTAATCCCTCCCCATTCCCTAACCCTAACCCTAAGCGAAACCCTGAACGTGACCCTTTTCCGAGGCCTTACCCTCATCGGTGCCGTTGTCTTAACCAGTACACCAACACTAACTTGTGCCCTCACACGTACGCTAACCCTTAATCGTTGTCGTACCCTAAACTGTACCCTAATCCCTCCCCATTCCCTAACCCTAACCCTAACCCGAAACCTAACCCTGACCCTCACCTGAAGCCTTACCCTCACCCGTGCCCTAATCTTAATCAGGACACTAACACTAACCCTTGCCCTCACACGAACGCTAACCTTTAAGCACTGTCGTACCCTAAGCTCTACCCTAATCCCTCTGCATTCCTTAACCCTAACCCTAACCCGAATCCTAACCCTGAACCTCACCCGAAGCCTTAACGTCACCCGTGCCCTAATATTAACCAGGACACCAACACTAACTCGTGCCCTCACACGTACGCTAAACCTTAAGCGTTGTCGTACCCTAAATTGTACCCTAATCCCTCCCCATTCCTTAACCCTAACCCTAACCCAATCCCTAAACCTGACCCACTTCCGATGCCCTACCCTAACCAATGCCCTAATCTTAACCAGGACACAAACACTAACTCATGCCCTCAAACGTACGCTAACCCTTAAGCATTGTCGTACCCTATCCTGTACCCTAATCCCTCCCCATTCGTTAACCCTAACCCTAAGCGAAACCCTGAACGTTACCCTTTTCCGAGGCCTTACCCTCATCGGTGCCGTTGTCTTAACCAGTACACCAACACTAACTCGTGCCCTCACACTTACGCTAACCCTTAAGCATTGTCGTACCCTAATCTGTACCCTAATGCCTCTCCATTCCCTAACCCTAACCCTAACCCGAATCCTAACCCTGACCCTCACCCGAAGCCTTACCCTCACCCGTGCCCTAATCTTAACCAGGACACCAAGACTAAATCGTGCCCTCAAACGTACGCTAACACTAAACCGCAGCGGTACCCTAACCTGTACCCTAATCCCTCTCCATTCCCTAACCCTAACCCTAACCCGAATCCTAACCCTGACCCTCACCCGAAGCCTTACCCTCACCGGTGCCCTAATCTTAACCAGGACACCAAGACTAACTCGTGCCCTCAAACGTACGCTAACACTAAACCGCAGGGGTACCCTAACCTGTACCCTAATCCCTCTCCATTCCCTAACCCTAACCCTAACCTGAAACCTAACCATGACACTCACGCGAAACTTTACCCTCACCCGTGTCCTAATTTTAACCAGTACATCAACACTAACCCATGCCCTCTAACGTACGCCAACCCTAAGCCATTGCCGTACCCTAACCTGTACCCTAATCAATCCCCATTCCCTAACCCTAACCCTAACCCTAACCCTTAACGTGACCCTCTTCCGAGGCCTTACCCTCACCCGTGCCCTAATCGTAAGCAGTACATTAACACTAACCAGTGACCTCACACGTACGCTAAACCTTAAGTGTTGTGGTACCCTAAACTGTGCCCTAATATCTCCCTATTCCCTAACCCTAACCCTGACCCGGATTCTATCCCTGACCCTCACCCGAAACCTTACCCTCACCCGTGCCCTAATCTTAAACAGGACACCAACACTAACTCGTGCCCTCACACCTACGCTAACCCTTAATCGATGTCGTACCCTAAACTGTACCCTAATCCCTCCCCATTCCCTAACCCTAACCCTAACCCGAATCCTAACCCTGACCCTCACCCGAAGCCTTACCCTCACCCGTGCCCTAATCTTAACCAGGACACCAACACTAACTCGTGCCCTCAAACGTACGCTAAACCTTAAGCGTTGTCGTACCCTAAATTGTACCCTAATCCCTCCCCATTCCTTAACCCTAACCCTAAACCCATCCCTAAACCTGACCCACTTCCGATGCCCAAACCAAACAATGCCCTAATCTTAACCAGCACACAAACACTAACTCATTCCCTCAAACGTACGCTAAAACTTAAGCATTGTCGTACCCTATCCTGTACCCTAATCCCTCCCCATTCCCTAACCCTAACCCTAAGCGAAACCCTGAACGTGACCCTTTTCCGTGGCCTTACCCTCATCGGTGCCGTTGTCTTAACCAGTACACCAACACTAACTCGTGCCCTCACACTTACGCTAACCCTTAAGCATTGTCGTACCCTAACCTGTACCCTAATGCCTCTCCATTCCCTAACCCTAACCCTAACCCGAACCCTAACCCTGACCCTCACCCGAAGCCTTACCCTCACCCGTGCCCTAATCTTAACCAGGACACCAAGACTAAATCGTGCCCTCAAACGTACGCTAACACTAAACCGCAGCGGTACCCTAACCTGTACCCTAATCCCTCTCCATTCCCTAACCCTAACCCTAACCTGAAACCTAACCATGACACTCACCCGAAACTTTACCCTCAACCGTGTCCTAATTTTAACCAGTACATCAACACTAACCCATGCCCTCTAACGTACGCCAACCCTAAGCCATTGCCGTACCCTAACCTGTACCCTAATCAATCCCCATTCCCTAACCCAAACCCTTAACGTGACCCTCTTCCGAGGCCTTACCCTCACCCGTGCCCTAATCGTAAGCAGTACACTAACACTAACTAGTGACCTCACACGTACACTAAACCTTAAGCGTTGTGGTACCCTAAACTGTGCCCTAATATCTCCCCATTCCCTAACCCTAACCCTAACCCGAATTCTATTCCTGACCCTCACCGGAAACCTTACCCTCACCCGTGCCCTAATCTTAACCAGGACACCAACACTAACTTGTGCCCTCACACGTACTTTAACCCTTAATCGTTGTCGTACCCTAAACTGTACCCTACTCCCTCCCCATTCCCTAACCCTAACCCTAACCCGAATCCTAACCCTGACCCTCACCTGAAGCCTTACCCTCACCCGTTCCCTAATCTTAACCAAGACACTAACACTAACCCTTGCCCTCACACGAACGCTAACCCTTAAGCACTGTCGTACCCTAAGCTGTACCCTAATCCCTCTGCATTACTTAAACCTAACCCTAACCCGAATCCTAAACCTGACCCTCACCCGAAGCCTTACCCTCTGCCGTGCCCTAATCTTAACCAGGACAGCAACATTAACTCGTGCCCTCACACGCACGCTAAACCTTAAGCGTTTTCGTACCCTAAATTGTACCCTAATCCCTCCCCATTCCTTAACCCTAACCCTAACCCCATCCCTAAACCTGACCCACTTCCGATGCCCTACCCTAACCAATGCCCTAATCTTAACCAGGACACAAACACTAACTCATGCCCTCAAACGTACGCTAACCCTTAAGCATTGTCGTACCCTATCCTTTACCCTAATCCCTCCCCATTCCCTAACCCTAACCCTAAGCGAAACCCTGAACGTGACCCTTTTCCGAGGCCTTACCCTCATCGGTGCCGTTGTCTTAACCAGTACACCAACACTAACTCGTGCCCTCACACTTACGCTAACCCTTAAGCATTGTCATACCCTAACCTGTACCCTAATCCCTCTCCATTCCCTAACCCTAACCCTAACCCGAATCCTAACCCTGACCCTCACCCGAAGCCTTACCCTCACCCGTGCCCTAATCTTAACCAGGACACCAACACTAACTCGTGCCCTCACACATACGCTAAACCTTAAGCGTTGTCGTACCCTACATTGTACCCTAATCCCTCCCCATTCCTTAACCCTAACCCTAACCCCATCCCTAAACCTGACCCACTTCCGATGCCCTACCCTAACCAATGCCCTAATCTTAACCAGGACACAAACACTAACTCATGCCCTCAAACGTACGCTAACCCTTAAGCATTGTCGTACCCTATCCTGTACCCTAATCCCTCCCCATTCCCTAACCCTAACCCTAACCCTAACCCTTAACGTGACCCTCTTCCGAGGCCTTACCCTCACCCGTGCCCTAATCGTAAGCAGTACATTAACACTAACCAGTGACCTCACACGTACGCTAAACCTTAAGTGTTGTGGTACCCTAAACTGTGCCCTAATATCTCCCCATTCCCTAACCCTAACCCTGACCCGGATTCTATCCCTGACCCTCACCCGAAACCTTACCCTCACCCGTGCCCTAATCTTAAACAGGACACCAACACTAACTCGTGCCCTCACACCTACGCTAACCCTTAATCGATGTCGTACCCTAAACTGTACCCTAATCCCTCCCCATTCCCTAACCCTAACCCTAACCCGAATCCTAACCCTGACCCTCACCCGAAGCCTTACCCTCACCCGTGCCCTAATCTTAACCAGGACACCAACACTAACTCGTGCCCTCAAACGTACGCTAAACCTTAAGCGTTGTCGTACCCTAAATTGTACCCTAATCCCTCCCCATTCCTTAACCCTAACCCTAAACCCATCCCTAAACCTGACCCACTTCCGATGCCCAACCCAAACAATGCCCTAATCTTAACCAGCACACAAACACTAACTCATTCCCTCAAACGTACGCTAAAACTTAAGCATTGTCGTACCCTATCCTGTACCCTAATCCCTCCCCATTCCCTAACCCTAACCCTAAGCGAAACCCTGAACGTGACCCTTTTCCGTGGCCTTACCCTCATCGGTGCCGTTGTCTTAACCAGTACACCAACACTAACTCGTGCCCTCACACTTACGCTAACCCTTAAGCATTGTCGTACCCTAACCTGTACCCTAATGCCTCTCCATTCCCTAACCCTAACCCTAACCCGAACCCTAACCCTGACCCTCACCCGAAGCCTTACCCTCACCCGTGCCCTAATCTTAACCAGGACACCAAGACTAAATCGTGCCCTCAAACGTACGCTAACACTAAACCGCAGCGGTACCCTAACCTGTACCCTAATCCCTCTCCATTCCCTAACCCTAACCCTAACCTGAAACCTAACCATGACACTCACCCGAAACTTTACCCTCAACCGTGTCCTAATTTTAACCAGTACATCAACACTAACCCATGCCCTCTAACGTACGCCAACCCTAAGCCATTGCCGTACCCTAACCTGTACCCTAATCAATCCCCATTCCCTAACCCAAACCCTTAACGTGACCCTCTTCCGAGGCCTTACCCTCACCCGTGCCCTAATCGTAAGCAGTACACTAACACTAACTAGTGACCTCACACGTACACTAAACCTTAAGCGTTGTGGTAACCTAAACTGTGCCCTAATATCTCCCCATTCCCTAACCCTAACCCTAACCCGAATTCTATTCCTGACCCTCACCGGAAACCTTACCCTCACCCGTGCCCTAATCTTAACCAGGACACCAACACTAACTTGTGCCCTCACACGTACTTTAACCCTTAATCGTTGTCGTACCCTAAACTGTACCCTACTCCCTCCCCATTCCCTAACCCTAACCCTAACCCGAATCCTAACCCTGACCCTCACCTGAAGCCTTACCCTCACCCGTTCCCTAATCTTAACCAAGACACTAACACTAACCCTTGCCCTCACACGAACGCTAACCCTTAAGCACTGTCGTACCCTAAGCTGTACCCTAATCCCTCTGCATTACTTAAACCTAACCCTAACACGAATCCTAAACCTGACCCTCACCCGAAGCCTTACCCTCTGCCGTGCCCTAATCTTAACCAGGACAGCAACATTAACTCGTGCCCTCACACGCACGCTAAACCTTAAGCGTTTTCGTACCCTAAATTGTACCCTAATCCCTCCCCATTCCTTAACCCTAACCCTAACCCCATCCCTAAACCTGACCCACTTCCGATGCCCTACCCTAACCAATGCCCTAATCTTAACCAGGACACAAACACTAACTCATGCCCTCAAACGTACGCTAACCCTTAAGCATTGTCGTACCCTATCCTTTACCCTAATCCCTCCCCATTCCCTAACCCTAACCCTAAGCGAAACCCTGAACGTGACCCTTTTCCGAGGCCTTACCCTCATCGGTGCCGTTGTCTTAACCAGTACACCAACACTAACTCGTGCCCTCACACTTACGCTAACCCTTAAGCATTGTCGTACCCTAACCTGTACCCTAATCCCTCTCCATTCCCTAACCCTAACCCTAACCCGAATCCTAACCCTGACCCTCACCCGAAGCCTTACCCTCACCCGTGCCCTAATCTTAACCAGGACACCAACACTAACTCGTGCCCTTACACATACGCTAAACCTTAAGCGTTGTCGTACCCTACATTGTACCCTAATCCCTCCCCATTCCTTAACCCTAACCCTAACCCCATCCCTAAACCTGACCCACTTCCGATGCCCTACCCTAACCAATGCCCTAATCTTAACCAGGACACAAAAACTAACTCATGCCCTCAAACGTACGCTAACCCTTAAGCATTGTCGTACCCTATCCTGTACCCTAATCCCTCCCCATTCCCTAACCCTAACCCTAAGCGAAACCCTGAACGTGACCCTTTTCCGAGGCCTTACCCTCATCGGTGCCGTTGTCTTAACCAGTACACCAACACTAACTCGTGCCGTCACACTTACGCTAACCCTTAAGCATTGTCGTACCCTAACCTTTACCCTAATCCCTCTCCATTCCCTAACCCTAACCCTAACCTGAAACCTAACCATGACACTCACCCGACACTTTACCCTCACCCGTGTCCTAATTTTAACCAGTACATCAACACTAACCCATGCCCTCTAACGTACGCCAACCCTAAGTCATTGCCGTACCCTAACCTGTACCCTAATCAATCCCCATTCCCTAACCCTTACCCTAACCCTAACCCTTAACGTGACCCTCTTCCGAGGCCTTACCCTCACCCGTGCCCTAATCGTAAGCAGTACACTAACACTAACTAGTGACCTCACACGTACACTAAACCTTAAGCGTTGTGGTACCCTAAACTGTGCCCTAATATCTCCCCATTCCCTAACCCTAACCCTAACCCGAATCCTAACCCTGACACTCACCTGAAGCCTTACCCTCACCCGTGCCCTAATCTTAACCAGGACACTAACACTAACCCTTACCCTCACACAAACGCTAACCCTTAAGCACTGTCGTACCCTAAGCTGTACCCTAATCCCTCTGCATTCCTTAACCCTAACCCTAACCCGAATCCTAACCCTGACCCTCACCCGAAGCCTTACCCTCACCCGTGCCCTAATCTTAACCAGGACCCCAACACTAACTCGTGCCCTCACACGTACGCTAAACCTTAAGCGTTGTCGTACCCTAAATTGTACCCTAATCCCTCCCCATTCCTTAACCCTAACCCTTACCCCATCCCTAAACCTGACCCACTTCCGATGCCCTACCCTAAATAATGCCCTAATCTTAACCAGGACACAAACACTAACTCATGCCCTCAAACGTACGCTAACCCTTAAGCATTGTCGTACCCTATCCTGTACCCTAATCCCTCCCCATTCCCTAACCCTAACCCTAAGCGAAACCCTGAACGTGACCCTTTTCCGAGGCCTTACCCTCATCGGTGCCGTTGTCTTAACCAGTACACCAACACTAACTCGTGCCCTCACACTTACGCTAACCCTTAAGCATTGTCGTACCCTAACCTGTACCTTAATCCCTCTCCATTCCCTAACCCTAACCCTAACCCGAATCCTAACCCTGACCCTCACCCGAAGCCTTACCCTCACCGGTGCCCTAATCTTAACCAGGACACCAAGACTAACTCGTGCCCTCACACGTACGCTAACACTAAACCGCAGCGGTACCCTAACCTGTACCCTAATCCCTCTCCATTCCCTAACCCTAACCCTAACCTGAAACCTAACCATGACACTCACCCGAAACTTTACCCTCACCCGTGTCCTAATTTTAACCAGTACATCAACACTAACCCATGCCATCTAACGTACGCCAACCCTAAGCCATTGCCGTACCCTAACCTGTACCCTAATCAATCCCCATTCCCTAACCCTAACCCTAACCCTAACCCTTAACGTGACCCTCTTCCGAGACCTTACCCTCACCCGTGCCCTAATCGTAAGCAGTACACTAACACTAACTACTGACCTCACACGTACGCTAAACCTTAAGCGTTGTGGTACCCTAAACTGTGCCCTAATATCTCCCCATTCCCTAACCCTAACCCTAACCCGAATTCTATCCCTGACCCTCACCCGAAACCTTACCCTCACCCGTGCCCTAATCTTAACCAGGACACCAACACTAACTTGTGCCCTCACACGTACGCTAACCATTAATCGTTGTCGTACCCTAAACTGTACCCTAATCCTTCCCCATTCCCTAACCCTAACCCTAACCCCATCCCTAAACCTGACCCACTTCCGATGCCCTACCCTAACCAATTAGCTAATCTTAACCAGGACACAAACACTAACTCATGCCCTCAAACGTACGCTAACCCTTAAGCATTGTCGTACCCTATCCTTTACCCTAATCCCTCCCCATTCCCTAACCCTAACCCTAAGCGAAACCCTAAACGTGACCCTTTTCCGAGGTCTTACCCTCATCGGTGCCGTTGTCTTAACCAGTACACCAACACTAACTCGTTCCCTCACACTTACGCTAACCCTTAAGCATTGTCGTTCCCTAACCTGTACCCTAATCCATCTCCATTCCCTAACCCTAACCCTAACCCGAATCCCAGCCCTGACCCTCACCGAAAGCCTTACCCTCACCAGTGCCCTAATCTTAACCAGGACACCAAGACTAACTCGTGCCCTCAAACGTACGCTAACACTAAACCGCAGCGGTACCCTAACCTGTACCCTAATCCCTCTCCATTCCCTAACCCTAACCCTAACCTGAAACCTAACCATGACACTCACCCGAAACTTTACCCTCACCCGTGTCCTCATTTTAACCAGTACATCAACACTAACCCATGCCTTCTAACGTACGCCAACCCTAAGCCATTGCCGTACCCTAACCTGTACCCTAATCAATCCCCATTCCCTAACCCTAACCCTTAACGTGACCCTCTTCCGAAGCCTTACCCTCACCCGTGCCCTAATCGTAAGCAGTACACTAACACTAACTAGTGACCTCACACGTACACTAAACCTTAAGCGTTGTGGTACCCTAAACTGTGCCCTAATATCTCCCCATTCCCTAACCCTAAACCTAAACCGAATTCTATCCCTGACCCTCACCCGAAACCTTACCCTCACCCGTGCCCTAATCTTAACCAGGACACTAACACTAACTTGTGCCCTCACACGTACGCTAACCCTTAATTGTTGTCGTACCCTAAACTGTACCCTAATCCCTCCCCATTCCCTAACCCTAACCCTAACCCGAATCCTAACCCTGACCCTCACCTGAAGCCTTACCCTCACCCGTGCCCTAATCTTAACCAGGACACTAACACTAACCCTTGCCCTCACACGAACGCTAACCCTTAAGCACTGTCGTACCCTAAGCTGTACCCTAATCCCTCTGCATTCCTTAACCCTAACCCTAACCCGAATCCTAACCCTGACCCTCACCCGAAGCCTTACCCTCACCCGTGCCCTAATCTTAACCAGGACACCAACACTAACTCGTGCCCTCACACATACGCTAAACCTTAAGCGTTGTCGTACCCTACATTGTACCCTAATCCCTCCCCATTCCTTAACCCTAACCCTAACCCCATCCCTAAACCTGACCCACTTCCGATGCCCTACCCTAACCAATGCCCTAATCTTAACCAGGACACAAACACTAACTCATGCCCTCAAACGTACGCTAACCCTTAAGCATTGTCGTACCCTATCCTGTACCCTAATCCCTCCCCATTCCCTAACCCTAACCCTAAGCGAAACCCTGAACGTGACCCTTTTCCGAGGCCTTACCCTCATAGGTGCCGTTGTCTTAACCAGTACACCAACACTAACTCGTGCCGTCACACTTACGCTAACCCTTAAGCATTGTCGTACCCTAACCTTTACCCTAATCCCTCTCCATTCCCTAACCCTAACCCTAACCTGAAACCTAACCATGACACTCACCCGACACTTTACTCTCACCCGTGTCCTAATTTTAACCAGTACATCAACACTAACCCATGCCCTCTAACGTACGCCAACCCTAAGTCATTGCCGTACCCTTACCTGTACCCTAATCAATCCCCATTCCCTAACCCTTACCCTAACCCTAACCCTTAACGTAACCCTCTTCCGAGGCCTTACCCTCACCCGTGCCCTAATCGTAAGCAGTACACTAACACTAACTAGTGACCTCACACGTACACTAAACCTTAAGCGTTGTGGTACCCTAAACTGTGCCCTAATATCTCCCCATTCCCTAACCCTAACCCTAACTCGAATTCTATCCCTGACCCTCACCCGAAACCTTACCCTCACCCGTGCCCTAATCTTAACCAGGACACCAACACTAACTTGTGCCCTCACACGTACGCTAACCCTTAATCGTTGTCGTACTCTAAACTGTACCCTAATCCCTCCCCATTCCTTAACCCTAACCCTAACCCCATCCCTAAACCTGACCCACTTCCGATGCCCTACCCTAACCAATGCCCTAATTTTAACCAGGACACAAACACTAACTCATGCCCTCAAACGTACGCTAACCCTTAAGCATTGTCGTACCCTATCCTGTACCCTAATCCCTCCCCATTCCCTAACCCTAACCCTAAGCGAAACCCTGAACGTGACCCTTTTCCGAGGCCTTACCCTCATCGGTGCCGTTGTCTTAACCAGTACACCAACACTAACTCGTGCCGTCACACTTACGCTAACCCTTAAGCATTGTCGTACCCTAACCGTTACCCTAATCCCTCTCCATTCCCTAACCCTAACCCTAACCTGAAACCTAACCATGACACTCACCCGAAACTTTACCCTCACCCGTGTCCTAATTTTAACCAGTACATCAACACTAACCCATGCCCTCTAACGTACGCCAACCCTAAGTCATTGCCGTACCCTAACCTGTACCCTAATCAATCCCCATTCCCTAACCCTTACCCTAACCCTAACCCTTAACGTGACCCTCTTCCGAGGCCTTACCCTCACCCGTGCCCTAATCGTAAGCAGTACACTAACACTAACTAGTGACCTCACATGTACGCTAAACCTTAAGCGTTGTGGTACCCTAAACTGTGCCCTAATATCTCCCCATTCCCTAACCCTAACCCTAACCCGAATTCTATTCCTGACCCTCACCCGAAACCTTATCCTCACCCGTGCCCTAATCTTAACCAGGACACCAACACTAACTTGTGCCCTCACACGTACGTTAACCCTTAATCGTTGTCGTACCCTAAACTGTACCCTAATCCCTCCCCATTCCCTAACCCTAACCCTAACCCGAATCCTAACCCTGACCCTCACCTGAAGCCTTACCCTCACCCGTGCCCTAATCTTAACCAGGACACTAACACTAACCCTTGCCCTCACACGAACGCTAACCCTTAAGCACTGTCGTACCCTAAGCTGTACCCTAATCCCTCTGCATTCCTTAACCCTAACCCTAACCCGAATCCTAACCCTGACCCTCACCCGAAGCCTTACCCTCACCCGTGCCCTAATCTTAACCAGGACACCAACACTAACTCGTGCCCTCACACGTACGTTAAACCTTAAGCGTTGTCGTACCCTAAATTGTACCCTAATCCCTCCCCATTCCTTAACCCTAACCCTAACCCCATCCCTAAACCTGACCCACTTCCGATGCCCTACCCTAAATAATGCCCTAATCTTAACCAGGACACAAACACTAACTCATGCCCTCAAACGTACGCTAACCCTTAAGCATTGTCGTACCCTATCCTGTACCCTAATCCCTCCCCATTCCCTAACCCTAACCCTAAGCGAAACCCTGAACGTGACCCTTTTCCGAGGCCTTACCCTCATCGGTGCCGTTGTCTTAACCAGTACACCAACACTAACTCGTGCCCTCACACTTACGCTAACCCTTAAGCATTGTCGTACCCTAACCTGTACCTTAATCCCTCTCCATTCCCTAACCCTAACCCTAACCCGAATCCTAACCCTGACCCTCACCCGAAGCCTTACCCTCACCGGTGCCCTAATCTTAACCAGGACACCAAGACTAACTCGTGCCCTCACACGTATGCTAACACTAAACCACAGCGGTACCCTAACCTGTACCCTAATCCCTCTCCATTCCCTAACCCTAACCCTAACCTGAAACCTAACCATGACACTCACCCGAAACTTTACCCTCACCCGTGTCCTAATTTTAACCAGTACATCAACACTAACCCATGCCCTCTAACGTACGCCAACCCTAAGCCATTGCCGTACCCTAACCTGTACCCTAATCAATCCCCATTCCCTAACCCTAACCCTAACCCTAACCCTTAACGTGACCCTCTTCCGAGGCCTTACCCTCACCCGTGCCCTAATCGTAAGCAGTACACTAACACTAACTAGTGACCTCACACGTACGCTAAACCTTAAGCGTTGTGGTACCCTAAACTGTGCCCTAATATCTCCACATTCCCTAACCCTAACCCTAACCCGAATTCTATCCCTGACCCTCACCCGAAACCTTACCCTCACCCGTGCCCTAATCTTAACCAGGACACCAACACTAACTTGTGCCCTCACACGTACGCTAACCCTTAATCGTTGTCGTACCCTAAACTGTACCCTAATCCCTCCCCATTCCCTAACCCTAACCCTAACCCGAATCCTAACCCTGACCCTCACCTAAAGCCTTACCCTCACCCGTGCCCTAATCTTAACCAGGACACTAACACTAACCCTTGCCCTCACACGAACGCTAACCTTTAAGCACAGTCGTACCCTAAGCTGTACCCTAATCCCTCTGCATTCCTTAAACCTAACCCTAACCCGAATCCTAACCCTGACCCTCAACCGAAGCCTTACCCTCACCCGTGCCCTAAACTTAACCAGGACACCAACACTAACTCGTGCCCTCACACGTACGCTAAACCTTAAGCGTTGTCGTACCTTAAATTGTACCCTAATCCCTCCCCATTCCTTAACCCTAACCCTAACCCCATCCCTAAACCTGACCCACTTCCGATGCCCTACCCTAACCAATTAGCTAATCTTAACCAGGACACAAACACTAACTCATGCCCTCAAACGTACGCTAACCCTTAAGCATTGTCGTACCCTATCCTTTACCCTAATCCCTCCCCATTCCCTAACCCTAACCCTAAGCGAAACCCTAAACGTGACCCTTTTCCGAGGCCTTACCCTCATCGGTGCCGTTGTCTTAACCAGTACACCAACACTAACTCGTGCCCTCACACTTACGCTAACCCTTAAGCATTGTCGTACCCTAACCTGTACCCTAATCCCTCTCCATTCCATAACCCTAACCCTAACCTGAAACCTAACCATGACACTCACCCGAAACTTTACCCTCACCCGTGTCCTAATTTTAACCAGTACATCAACACTAACCGATGCCCTCTAACGTACGCCAACCCTAAGTCATTGCCGTACCCTAACCTGTACCCTAATCAATCCCCATTCCCTAACCCTTACCCTAACCCTAACCCTTAACGTGACCCTCTTCCGAGGCCTTACCCTCACCCGTGCCCTAATCGTAAGCAGTACACTAACACTAACTAGTGACCTCACACGTACGCTAAACCTTAAGCGTTGTGGTACCCTAAACTGTGCCCTAATATCTCCCCATTCCCTAACCCTAACCCTAACCCGAATTCTATTCCTGACCCTCACCCGAAACCTTACCCTCACCCGTGCCCTAATCTTAACCAGGACACCAACACTAACTTGTGCCCTCACACGTACGTTAACCCTTAATCGTTGTCGTACCCTAAACTGTACCCTAATCCCTCCCCATTCCCTAACCCTAACCCTAACCCGAATCCTAACCCTGACCCTCACCTGAAGCCTTACCCTCACCCGTGCCCTAATCTTAACCAGGACACTAACACTAACCCTTGCCCTCACACGAACGCTAACCCTTAAGCACTGTCGTACCCTAAGCTGTACCCTAATCCCTCTGCATTCCTTAACCCTAACCCTAACCGGAATCCTAACCCTGACCCTCACCCGAAGTCTTACCCTCACCCGTGCCCTAATCTTAACCAGGACCCCAACACTAACTCGTGCCCTCACACGTACGCTAAACCTTAAGCGTTGTCGTACCCTAAATTGTACCCTAATCCCTCCCCATTCCTTAACCCTAACCCTAACCCCATCCCTAAACCTGACCCACTTCCGATGCCCTACCCTAAATAATGCCCTAATCTTAACCAGGACACAAACACTAACTCATGCCCTCAAACGTACGCTAACCCTTAAGCATTGTCGTACCCTATCCTGTACCCTAATCCCTCCCCATTCCCTAACCCTAACCCTAAGCGAAACCCTGAACGTGACCCTTTTCCGAGGCCTTACCCTCATCGGTGCCGTTGTCTTAACCAGTACACCAACACTAACTCGTGCCCTCACACTTACGCTAACCCTTAAGCATTGTCGTACCCTAACCTGTACCTTAATCCCTCTCCATTCCCTAACCCTAACCCTAACCCGAATCCTAACCCTGACCCTCACCCGAAGCCTTACCCTCACCGGTGCCCTAATCTTAACCAGGACACCAAGACTAACTCGTGCCCTCACACGTACGCTAACACTAAACCGCAGCGGTACCCTAACCTGTACCCTAATCCCTCTCCATTCCCTAACCCTAACCCTAACCTGAAACCTAACCATGACACTCACCCGAAACTTTACCCTCACCCGTGTCCTAATTTTAACCAGTACATCAACACTAACCCATGCCCTCTAACGTACGCCAACCCTAAGCCATTGCCGTACCCTAACCTGTACCCTAATCAATCCCCATTCCCTAACCCTAACCCTAACCCTAACCCTTAACGTGACCCTCTTCCGAGGCCTTACCCTCACCCGTGCCCTAATCGTAAGCAGTACACTAACACTAACTAGTGACCTCACACGTACGCTAAACCTTAAGCGTTGTGGTACCCTAAACTGTGCCCTAATATCTCCCCATTCCCTAACCCTAACCCCAACCCGAATTCTATCCCTGACCCTCACCCGAAACCTTACCCTCACCCGTGCCCTAATCTTAAGCAGGACACCAACACTAACTTGTGCCCTCACACGTACGCTAACCCTTAATCGTTGTCGTACCCTAAACTGTACCCTAATCCCTCCCCATTCCCTAACCCTAACCCTAACCCGAATCCTAACCCTGACCCTCACCTAAAGCCTTACCCTCACCCGTGCCCTAATCTTAACCAGGACACTAACACTAACCCTTGCCCTCACACGAACGCTAACCCTTAAGCACAGTCGTACCCTAAGCTGTACCCTAATCCCTCTGCATTCCTTAAACCTAACCCTAACCCGAATCCTAACCCTGACCCTCAACCGAAGCCTTACCCTCACCCGTGCCCTAAACTTAACCAGGACACCAACACTAACTCGTGCCCTCACACGTACGCTAAACCTTAAGCGTTGTCGTACCTTAAATTGTACCCTAATCCCTCCCCATTCCTTAACCCTAACCCTAACCCCATCCCTAAACCTGACCCGCTTCCGATGCCCTACCCTAACCAATTAGCTAATCTTAACCAGGACACAAACACTAACTCATGCCCTCAAACGTACGCTAACCCTTAAGCATTGTCCTACCCTATCCTTTACCCTAATCCCTCCCCATTCCCTAACCCTAACCCTAAGCGAAACCCTGAACGTGACCCTTTTCCGAGGCCTTACCCTCATCGGTGCCGTTGTCTTAACCAGTACACCAACACTAACTCGTGCCCTCACACTTACGCTAACCCTTAAGCATTGTCGTACCCTAACCTGTACCCTAATCCCTCTCCATTCCATAACCCTAACCCTAACCTGAAACCTAACCATGACACTCACCCGAAATTTTACCCTCACCCGTGTCCTAATTTTAACCAGTACATCAACACTAACCCATGCCCTCTAACGTACGCCAACCCTAAGTCATTGCCGTACCCTAACCTGTACCCTAATCAATGCCCATTCCCTAACCCTTACCCTAACCCTAACCCTTAACGTGACCCTCTTCCGAGGCCTTACCCTCACCCGTGCCCTAATCGTAAGCAGTACACTAACACTAACTAGTGACCTCACACGTACGCTAAACCTTAAGCGTTGTGGTACCCTAAACTGTGCCCTAATATCTCCCCATTCCCTAACCCTAACCCTAACCCGAATTCTATTCCTGACCCTCACCCGAAACCTTACCCTCACCCGTGCCCTAATCTTAACCAGGACACCAACACTAACTTGTGCCCTCACACGTACGTTAACCCTTAATCGTTGTCGTACCCTAAACTGTACCCTAATCCCTCCCCATTCCCTAACCCTAACCCTAACCCGAATCCTAACCCTGACACTCACCTGAAGCCTTACCCTCACCCGTGCCCTAATCTTAACCAGGACACTAACACTAACCCTTACCCTCACACAAACGCTAACCCTTAAGCACTGTCGTACCCTAAGCTGTACCCTAATCCCTCTGCATTCCTTAACCCTAACCCTAACCCGAATCCTAACCCTGACCCTCACCCGAAGCCTTACCCTCACCCGTGCCCTAATCTTAACCAGGACCCCAACACTAACTCGTGCCCTCACACGTACGCTAAACCTTAAGCGTTGTCGTACCCTAAATTGTACCCTAATCCCTCCCCATTCCTTAACCCTAACCCTAACCCCATCCCTAAACCTGACCCACTTCCGATGCCCTACCCTAAATAATGCCCTAATCTTAACCAGGACACAAACACTAACTCATGCCCTCAAACGTACGCTAACCCTTAAGCATTGTCGTACCCTATCCTGTACCCTAATCCCTCCCCATTCCCTAACCCTAACCCTAAGCGAAACCCTGAACGTGACCCTTTTCCGAGGCCTTACCCTCATCGGTGCCGTTGTCTTAACCAGTACACCAACACTAACTCGTGCCCTCACACTTACGCTAACCCTTAAGCATTGTCGTACCCTAACCTGTACCTTAATCCCTCTCCATTCCCTAACCCTAACCCTAACCCGAATCCTAACCCTGACCCTCACCCGAAGCCTTACCCTCACCGGTGCCCTAATCTTAACCAGGACACCAAGACTAACTCCTGCCCTCACACGTACGCTAACACTAAACCGCAGCGGTACCCTAACCTGTACCCTAATCCCTCTCCATTCCCTAACCCTAACCCTAACCTGAAACCTAACCATGACACTCACCCGAAACTTTACCCTCACCCGTGTCCTAATTTTAACCAGTACATCAACACTAACCCATGCCCTCTAACGTACGCCAACCCTAAGCCATTGCCGTACCCTAACCTGTACCCTAATCAATCCCCATTCCCTAACCCTAACCCTAACCCTAACCCTTAACGTGACCCTCTTCCGAGACCTTACCCTCACCCGTGCCCTAATCGTAAGCAGTACACTAACACTAACTACTGACCTCACACGTACGCTAAACCTTAAGCGTTGTGGTACCCTAAACTGTGCCCTAATATCTCCCCATTCCCTAACCCTAACCCTAACCCGAATTCTATCCCTGACCCTCACCCGAAACCTTACCCTCACCCGTGCCCTAATCTTAACCAGGACACCAACACTAACTTGTGCCCTCACACGTACGCTAACCATTAATCGTTGTCGTACCCTAAACTGTACCCTAATCCTTCCCCATTCCCTAACCCTAACCCTAACCCCATCCCTAAACCTGACCCACTTCCGATGCCCTACCCTAACCAATTAGCTAATCTTAACCAGGACACAAACACTAACTCATGCCCTCAAACGTACGCTAACCCTTAAGCATTGTCGTACCCTATCCTTTACCCTAATCCCTCCCCATTCCCTAACCCTAACCCTAAGCGAAACCCTAAACGTGACCCTTTTCCGAGGTCTTACCCTCATCGGTGCCGTTGTCTTAACCAGTACACCAACACTAACTCGTTCCCTCACACTTACGCTAACCCTTAAGCATTGTCGTTCCCTAACCTGTACCCTAATCCCTCTCCATTCCCTAACCCTAACCCTAACCCGAATCCCAGCCCTGACCCTCACCGAAAGCCTTACCCTCACCAGTGCCCTAATCTTAACCAGGACACCAAGACTAACTCGTGCCCTCAAACGTACGCTAACACTAAACCGCAGCGGTACCCTAACCTGTACCCTAATCCCTCTCCATTCCCTAACCCTAACCCTAACCTGAAACCTAACCATGACACTCACCCGAAACTTTACCCTCACCCGTGTCCTCATTTTAACCAGTACATCAACACTAACCCATGCCTTCTAACGTACGCCAACCCTAAGCCATTGCCGTACCCTAACCTGTACCCTAATCAATCCCCATTCCCTAACCCTAACCCTTAACGTGACCCTCTTCCGAAGCCTTACCCTCACCCGTGCCCTAATCGTAAGCAGTACACTAACACTAACTAGTGACCTCACACGTACACTAAACCTTAAGCGTTGTGGTACCCTAAACTGTGCCCTAATATCTCCCCATTCCCTAACCCTAAACCTAAACCGAATTCTATCCCTGACCCTCACCCGAAACCTTACCCTCACCCGTGCCCTAATCTTAACCAGGACACTAACACTAACTTGTGCCCTCACACGTACGCTAACCCTTAATTGTTGTCGTACCCTAAACTGTACCCTAATCCCTCCCCATTCCCTAACCCTAACCCTAACCCGAATCCTAACCCTGACCCTCACCTGAAGCCTTACCCTCACCCGTGCCCTAATCTTAACCAGGACACTAACACTAACCCTTGCCCTCACACGAACGCTAACCCTTAAGCACTGTCGTACCCTAAGCTGTACCCTAATCCCTCTGCATTCCTTAACCCTAACCCTAACCCGAATCCTAACCCTGACCCTCACCCGAAGCCTTACCCTCACCCGTGCCCTAATCTTAACCAGGACACCAACACTAACTCGTGCCCTCACACATACGCTAAACCTTAAGCGTTGTCGTACCCTACATTGTACCCTAATCCCTCCCCATTCCTTAACCCTAACCCTAACCCCATCCCTAAACCTGACCCACTTCCGATGCCCTACCCTAACCAATGCCCTAATCTTAACCAGGACACAAACACTAACTCATGCCCTCAAACGTACGCTAACCCTTAAGCATTGTCGTACCCTATCCTGTACCCTAATCCCTCCCCATTCCCTAACCCTAACCCTAAGCGAAACCCTGAACGTGACCCTTTTCCGAGGCCTTACCCTCATAGGTGCCGTTGTCTTAACCAGTACACCAACACTAACTCGTGCCGTCACACTTACGCTAACCCTTAAGCATTGTAGTACCCTAACCTTTACCCTAATCCCTCTCCATTCCCTAACCCTAACCCTAACCTGAAACCTAACCATGACACTCACCCGACACTTTACCCTCACCCGTGTCCTAATTTTAACCAGTACATCAACACTAACCCATGCCCTCTAACGTACGCCAACCCTAAGTCATTGCCGTACCCTTACCTGTACCCTAATCAATCCCCATTCCCTAACCCTTACCCTAACCCTAACCCTTAACGTAACCCTCTTCCGAGGCCTTACCCTCACCCGTGCCCTAATCGTAAGCAGTACACTAACACTAACTAGTGACCTCACACGTACACTAAACCTTAAGCGTTGTGGTACCCTAAACTGTGCCCTAATATCTCCCCATTCCCTAACCCTAACCCTAACTCGAATTCTATCCCTGACCCTCACCCGAAACCTTACCCTCACCCGTGCCCTAATCTTAACCAGGACACCAACACTAACTTGTGCCCTCACACGTACGCTAACCCTTAATCGTTGTCGTACTCTAAACTGTACCCTAATCCCTCCCCATTCCTTAACCCTAACCCTAACCCCATCCCTAAACCTGACCCACTTCCGATGCCCTACCCTAACCAATGCCCTAATTCTAACCAGGACACAAACACTAACTCATGCCCTCAAACGTACGCTAACCCTTAAGCATTGTCGTACCCTATCCTGTACCCTAATCCCTCCCCATTCCCTAACCCTAACCCTAAGCGAAACCCTGAACGTGACCCTTTTCCGAGGCCTTACCCTCATCGGTGCCGTTGTCTTAACCAGTACACCAACACTAACTCGTGCCGTCACACTTACGCTAACCCTTAAGCATTGTCGTACCCTAACCGTTACCCTAATCCCTCTCCATTCCCTAACCCTAACCCTAACCTGAAACCTAACCATGACACTCACCCGAAACTTTACCCTCACCCGTGTCCTAATTTTAACCAGTACATCAACACTAACCCATGCCCTCTAACGTACGCCAACCCTAAGTCATTGCCGTACCCTAACCTGTACCCTAATCAATCCCCATTCCCTAACCCTTACCCTAACCCTAACCCTTAACGTGACCCTCTTCCGAGGCCTTACCCTCACCCGTGCCCTAATCGTAAGCAGTACACTAACACTAACTAGTGACCTCACATGTACGCTAAACCTTAAGCGTTGTGGTACCCTAAACTGTGCCCTAATATCTCCCCATTCCCTAACCCTAACCCTAACCCGAATTCTATTCCTGACCCTCACCCGAAACCTTATCCTCACCCGTGCCCTAATCTTAACCAGGACACCAACACTAACTTGTGCCCTCACACGTACGTTAACCCTTAATCGTTGTCGTACCCTAAACTGTACCCTAATCCCTCCCCATTCCCTAACCCTAACCCTAACCCGAATCCTAACCCTGACCCTCACCTGAAGCCTTACCCTCACCCGTGCCCTAATCTTAACCAGGACACTAACACTAACCCTTGCCCTCACACGAACGCTAACCCTTAAGCACTGTCGTACCCTAAGCTGTACCCTAATCCCTCTGCATTCCTTAACCCTAACCCTAACCCGAATCCTAACCCTGACCCTCACCCGAAGCCTTACCCTCACCCGTGCCCTAATCTTAACCAGGACACCAACACTAACTCGTGCCCTCACACGTACGCTAAACCTTAAGCGTTGTCGTACCCTAAATTGTACCCTAATCCCTCCCCATTCCTTAACCCTAACCCTAACCCCATCCCTAAACCTGACCCACTTCCGATGCCCTACCCTAAATAATGCCCTAATCTTAACCAGGACACAAACACTAACTCATGCCCTCAAACGTACGCTAACCCTTAAGCATTGTCGTACCCTATCCTGTACCCTAATCCCTCCCCATTCCCTAACCCTAACCCTAAGCGAAACCCTGAACGTGACCCTTTTCCGAGGCCTTACCCTCATCGGTGCCGTTGTCTTAACCAGTACACCAACACTAACTCGTGCCCTCACACTTACGCTAACCCTTAAGCATTGTCGTACCCTAACCTGTACCTTAATCCCTCTCCATTCCCTAACCCTAACCCTAACCCGAATCCTAACCCTGACCCTCACCCGAAGCCTTACCCTCACCGGTGCCCTAATCTTAACCAGGACACCAAGACTAACTCGTGCCCTCACACGTACGCTAACACTAAACCGCAGCGGTACCCTAACCTGTACCCTAATCCCTCTCCATTCCCTAACCCTAACCCTAACCTGAAACCTAACCATGACACTCACCCGAAACTTTACCCTCACCCGTGTCCTAATTTTAACCAGTACATCAACACTAACCCATGCCCTCTAACGTACGCCAACCCTAAGCCATTGCCGTACCCTAACCTGTACCCTAATCAATCCCCATTCCCTAACCCTAACCCTAACCCTAACCCTTAACGTGACCCTCTTCCGAGGCCTTACCCTCACCCGTGCCCTAATCGTAAGCAGTACACTAACACTAACTAGTGACCTCACACGTACGCTAAACCTTAAGCGTTGTGGTACCCTAAACTGTGCCCTAATATCTCCACATTCCCTAACCCTAACCCTAACCCGAATTCTATCCCTGACCCTCACCCGAAACCTTACCCTCACCCGTGCCCTAATCTTAACCAGGACACCAACACTAACTTGTGCCCTCACACGTACGCTAACCCTTAATCGTTGTCGTACCCTAAACTGTACCCTAATCCCTCCCCATTCCCTAACCCTAACCCTAACCCGAATCCTAACCCTGACCCTCACCTAAAGCCTTACCCTCACCCGTGCCCTAATCTTAACCAGGACACTAACACTAACCCTTGCCCTCACACGAACGCTAACCCTTAAGCACAGTCGTACCCTAAGCTGTACCCTAATCCCTCTGCATTCCTTAAACCTAACCCTAACCCGAATCCTAACCCTGACCCTCAACCGAAGCCTTACCCTCACCCGTGCCCTAAACTTAACCAGGACACCAACACTAACTCGTGCCCCCACACGTACGCTAAACCTTAAGCGTTGTCGTACCTTAAATTGTACCCTAATCCCTCCCCATTCCTTAACCCTAACCCTAACCCCATCCCTAAACCTGACCCACTTCCGATGCCCTACCCTAACCAATTAGCTAATCTTAACCAGGACACAAACACTAACTCATGCCCTCAAACGTACGCTAACCCTTAAGCATTGTCGTACCCTATCCTTTACCCTAATCCCTCCCCATTCCCTAACCCTAACCCTAAGCGAAACCCTAAACGTGACCCTTTTCCGAGGCCTTACCCTCATCGGTGCCGTTGTCTTAACCAGTACACCAACACTAACTCGTGCCCTCACACTTACGCTAACCCTTAAGCATTGTCGTACCCTAACCTGTACCCTAATCCCTCTCCATTCCATAACCCTAACCCTAACCTGAAACCTAACCATGACACTCACCCGAAACTTTACCCTCACCCGTGTCCTAATTTTAACCAGTACATCAACACTAACCCATGCCCTCTAACGTACGCCAACCCTAAGTCATTGCCGTACCCTAACCTGTACCCTAATCAATCCCCATTCCCTAACCCTTACCCTAACCCTAACCCTTAACGTGACCCTCTTCCGAGGCCTTACCCTCACCCGTGCCCTAATCGTAAGCAGTACACTAACACTAACTAGTGACCTCACACGTACGCTAAACCTTAAGCGTTGTGGTACCCTAAACTGTGCCCTAATATCTCCCCATTCCCTAACCCTAACCCTAACCCGAATTCTATTCCTGACCCTCACCCGAAACCTTACCCTCACCCGTGCCCTAATCTTAACCAGGACACCAACACTAACTTGTGCCCTCACACGTACGTTAACCCTTAATCGTTGTCGTACCCTAAACTGTACCCTAATCCCTCCCCATTCCCTAACCCTAACCCTAACCCGAATCCTAACCCTGACCCTCACCTGAAGCCTTACCCTCACCCGTGCCCTAATCTTAACCAGGACACTAACACTAACCCTTGCCCTCACACGAACGCTAACCCTTAAGCACTGTCGTACCCTAAGCTGTACCCTAATCCCTCTGCATTCCTTAACCCTAACCCTAACCGGAATCCTAACCCTGACCCTCACCCGAAGTCTTACCCTCACCCGTGCCCTAATCTTAACCAGGACCCCAACACTAACTCGTGCCCTCACACGTACGCTAAACCTTAAGCGTTGTCGTACCCTAAATTGTACCCTAATCCCTCCCCATTCCTTAACCCTAACCCTAACCCCATCCCTAAACCTGACCCACTTCCGATGCCCTACCCTAAATAATGCCCTAATCTTAACCAGGACACAAACACTAACTCATGCCCTCAAACGTACGCTAACCCTTAAGCATTGTCGTACCCTATCCTGTACCCTAATCCCTCCCCATTCCCTAACCCTAACCCTAAGCGAAACCCTGAACGTGACCCTTTTCCGAGGCCTTACCCTCATCGGTGCCGTTGTCTTAACCAGTACACCAACACTAACTCGTGCCCTCACACTTACGCTAACCCTTAAGCATTGTCGTACCCTAACCTGTACCTTAATCCCTCTCCATTCCCTAACCCTAACCCTAACCCGAATCCTAACCCTGACCCTCACCCGAAGCCTTACCCTCACCGGTGCCCTAATCTTAACCAGGACACCAAGACTAACTCGTGCCCTCACACGTACGCTAACACTAAACCGCAGCGGTACCCTAACCTGTACCCTAATCCCTCTCCATTCCCTAACCCTAACCCTAACCTGAAACCTAACCATGACACTCACCCGAAACTTTACCCTCACCCGTGTCCTAATTTTAACCAGTACATCAACACTAACCCATGCCCTCTAACGTACGCCAACCCTAAGCCATTGCCGTACCCTAACCTGTACCCTAATCAATCCCCATTCCCTAACCCTAACCCTAACCCTAACCCTTAACGTGACCCTCTTCCGAGGCCTTTCCCTCACCCGTGCCCTAATCGTAAGCAGTACACTAACACTAACTAGTGACCTCACACGTACGCTAAACCTTAAGCGTTGTGGTACCCTAAACTGTGCCCTAATATCTCCCCATTCCCTAACCCTAACCCCAACCCGAATTCTATCCCTGACCCTCACCCGAAACCTTACCCTCACCCGTGCCCTAATCTTAAGCAGGACACCAACACTAACTTGTGCCCTCACACGTACGCTAACCCTTAATCGTTGTCGTACCCTAAACTGTACCCTAATCCCTCCCCATTCCCTAACCCTAACCCTAACCCGAATCCTAACCCTGACCCTCACCTAAAGCCTTACCCTCACCCGTGCCCTAATCTTAACCAGGACACTAACACTACCCCTTGCCCTCACACGAACGCTAACCCTTAAGCACAGTCGTACCCTAAGCTGTACCCTAATCCCTCTGCATTCCTTAAACCTAACCCTAACCCGAATCCTAACCCTGACCCTCAACCGAAGCCTTACCCTCACCCGTGCCCTAAACTTAACCAGGACACCAACACTAACTCGTGCCCTCACACGTACGCTAAACCTTAAGCGTTGTCGTACCTTAAATTGTACCCTAATCCCTCCCCATTCCTTAACCCTAACCCTAACCCCATCCCTAAACCTGACCCACTTCCGATGCCCTACCCTAACCAATTAGCTAATCTTAACCAGGACACAAACACTAACTCATGCCCTCAAACGTACGCTAACCCTTAAGCATTGTCGTACCCTATTCTTTACCCTAATCCCTCCCCATTCCCTAACCCTAACCCTAAGCGAAACCCTGAACGTGACCCTTTTCCGAGGCCTTACCCTCATCGGTGCCGTTGTCTTAACCAGTACACCAACACTAACTCGTGCCCTCACACTTACGCTAACCCTTAAGCATTGTCGTACCCTAACCTGTACCCTAATCCCTCTCCATTCCATAACCCTAACCCTAACCTGAAACCTAACCATGACACTCACCCGAAATTTTACCCTCACCCGTGTCCTAATTTTAACCAGTACATCAACACTAACCCATGCCCTCTAACGTACGCCAACCCTAAGTCATTGCCGTACCCTAACCTGTACCCTAATCAATGCCCATTCCCTAACCCTTACCCTAACCCTAACCCTTAACGTGACCCTCTTCCGAGGCCTTACCCTCACCCGTGCCCTAATCGTAAGCAGTACACTAACACTAACTAGTGACCTCACACGTACGCTAAACCTTAAGCGTTGTGGTGCCCTAAACTGTGCCCTAATATCTCCCCATTCCCTAACCCTAACCCTAACCCGAATTCTATTCCTGACCCTCACCCGAAACCTTACCCTCACCCGTGCCCTAATCTTAACCAGGACACCAACACTAACTTGTGCCCTCACACGTACGTTAACCCTTAATCGTTGTCGTACCCTAAACTGTACCCTAATCCCTCCCCATTCCCTAACCCTAACCCTAACCCGAATCCTAACCCTGACCCTCACCTGAAGCCTTACCCTCACCCGTGCCCTAATCTTAACCAGGACACTAACACTAACCCTTGCCCTCACACGAACGCTACCCCTTAAGCACTGTCGTACCCTAAGCTGTACCCTAATCCCTCTGCATTCCTTAACCCTAACCCTAACCGGAATCCTAACCCTGACCCTCACCCGAAGCCTTACCCTCACCCGTGCCCTAATCTTAACCAGGACCCCAACACTAACTCGTGCCCTCACACGTACGCTAAACCTTAAGCGTTGTCGTACCCTAAATTGTACCCTAATCCCTCCCCATTCCTTAACCCTAACCCTAACCCCATCCCTAAACCTGACCCACTTCCGATGCCCTACCCTAAATAATGCCCTAATCTTAACCAGGACACAAACACTAACTCATGCCCTCAAACGTACGCTAACCCTTAAGCATTGTCGTACCCTATCCTGTACCCTAATCCCTCCCCATTCCCTAACCCTAACCCTAAGCGAAACCCTGAACGTGACCCTTTTCCGAGGCCTTACCCTCATCGGTGCCGTTGTCTTAACCAGTACACCAACACTACCTCGTGCCCTCACACTTACGCTAACCCTTAAGCATTGTCGTACCCTAACCTGTACCTTAATCCCTCTCCATTCCCTAACCCTAACCCTAACCCGAATCCTAACCCTGACCCTCACCCGAAGCCTTACCCTCACCGGTGCCCTAATCTTAACCAGGACACCAAGACTAACTCGTGCCCTCACACGTACGCTAACACTAAACCGCAGCGGTACCCTAACCTGTACCCTAATCCCTCTCCATTCCCTAACCCTAACCCTAACCTGAAACCTAACCATGACACTCACCCGAAACTTTACCCTCACCCGTGTCCTAATTTTAACCAGTACATCAACACTAACCCATGCCCTCTAACGTACGCCAACCCTAAGCCATTGCCGTACCCTAACCTGTACCCTAATCAATCCCCATTCCCTAACCCTAACCCTAACCCTAACCCTTAACGTGACCCTCTTCCGAGGCCTTACCCTCACCCGTGCCCTAATCGTAAGCAGTACACTAACACTAACTAGTGACCTCACACGTACGCTAAACCTTAAGCGTTGTGGTACCCTAAACTGTGCCCTAATATCTCCCCATTCCCTAACCCTAACCCTAACCCGAATTCTATCCCTGACCCTCACCCGAAACCTTACACTCACCCGTGCCCTAATCTTAAGCAGGACACCAACACTAACTTGTGCCCTCACACGTACGCTAACCCTTAATCGTTGTCGTACCCTAAACTGTACCCTAATCCCTCCCCATTCCCTAACCCTAACCCTAACCCGAATCCTAACCCTGACCCTCACCTAAAGCCTTACCCTCACCCGTGCCCTAATCTTAACCAGGACACTAACACTAACCCTTGCCCTCACACGAACGCTAACCCTTAAGCACAGTCGTACCCTAAGCTGTATCCTAATCCCTCTGCATTCCTTAAACCTAACCCTAACCCGAATCCTAACCCTGACCCTCAACCGAAGCCTTACCCTCACCCGTGCCCTAAACTTAACCATGACACCAACACTAACTCGTGCCCTCACACGTACGCTAAACCTTAAGCGTTGTCGTACCTTAAATTGTACCCTAATCCCTCCCCATTCCTTAACCTTAACCCTAACCCCATCCCTAAACCTGACCCACTTCCGATGCCCTACCCTAACCAATGCCCTAATCTTAACCAGGACACAAACACTAACTCATGCCCTCAAACGTACGCTAACCCTTAAGCATTGTCGTACCCTATCCTTTACCCTAATCCCTCCCCATTCCCTAACCCTAACCCTAAGCGAAACCCTAAACGTGACCCTTTTCCGAGGCCTTACCCTCATCGGTGCCGTTGTCTTAACCAGTACACCAACACTAACTCATGCCCTCACACTTACGCTAACCCATAAGCATTGTCGTACCCTAACCTGTACCCTAATCCCTCTCCATTCCATAATCCTAACCCTAACCTGAAACCTAACCATGACACTCACCCGAAACTTTACCCTCACCCGTGTCCTAATTTTAACCAGTACATCAACACTAACCCATGCCCTCTAACGTACGCCAACCCTAAGTCATTGCCGTACCCTAACCTGTACCCTAATCAATCCCCATTCCCTAACCCTAACCCTAACCCTAACCCTTAACGTGACCCTCTTCCGAGGTCTTACCCTCACCCTTGCCCTAATCGTAAGCAGTACACTAACACTAACTAGTGACCTCACACGTACGCTAAACCTTAAGCGTTGTGGTACCCTAAACTGTGCCCTAATATCTCCCCATTCCCTAACCCTAACCCTAACCCGAATTCTATTCCTGACCCTCACCCGAAACCTTACCCTCACCCGTGCCCTAATCTTAACCAGGACACCAACACTAACTTGTGCCCTCACACGTACATTAACCCTTAATCGTTGTCGTACCCTAAACTGTACCCTAATCCCTCCCCATTCCCTAACCCTAACCCTAACCCGAATCCTAACCCTGACCCTCACCTGAAGCCTTACCCTCACCCGTGCCCTAATCTTAACCAGGACACTAACACTAACCCTTGCCCTCACACGAACGCTAACCCTTAAGCACTGTCGTACCCTAAGATGTACCCTAATCCCTCTGCATTCCTTAACCCTAACCCTAACCCGAATCCTAACCCTGACCCTCACCCGAAGCCTTACCCTCACCCGTGCCCTAATCTTAACCAGGACACCAACACTAACTCGTGCCCTCACACGTACGCTAAACCTTAAGCGTTGTCGTACCCTAAATTGTACCCTAATCCCTCCCCATTCCTTAACCCTAACCCTAACCCCATCCCTAAACCTGACCCACTTCCGATGCCCTACCCTAACCAATGCCCTAATCTTAACCAGGACACAAACACTAACTCATGCCCTCAAACGTACGCTAACCCTTAAGCATTGTCGTACCCTATCCTGTACCCTAATCCCTCCCCTTTCACTAAGCCTAACCCTAAGCGAAACCCTGAACGTGACCCTTTTCCGAGGCCTTACCCTCATCGGTGCCGTTGTCTTAACCAGTACACCAACACTAACTCGTGCCCTCACACTTACGCTAACCCTTAAGCATTGTCGTACCCTAACCTGTACCCTAATGCCTCTCCATTCCCTAACCCTAACCCTAACCCGAATCCTAACCCTGACCCTCACCCGAAGCCTTACCCTCACCCGTGCCCTAATCTTAACCAGGACACCAAGACTAAATCCTGCCCTCAAACGTACGCTAACACTAAACCGCAGCGGTACCCTAACCTGTACCCTAATCCCTCTCCATTCCCTAACCCTAACCCTAACCTGAAACCTAACCATGAAACTCACCCGAAACTTTACCCTCACCCGTGTCCTAATTTTAACCAGTACATCAACACCAACCCATGCCCTCTAACGTACGCCAACCCTAAGCCATTGCCGAACCCTAACCTGTACCCTAATCAATCCCCATTCCCTAACCCTAACCCTAACCCTAACCCTTAACGTGACCCTCTTCCGAGGCCTTACCCTCACCCGTGCCCTAATCGTAAGCAGTACATTAACACTAACTAGTGACCTCACACGTACGCTAAACCTTAAGCGTTGTGGTACCCTAAACTGTGCCCTAATATCTCCCCATTCCCTAACCCTAACCCTAACCCGAATTCTATCCCTCACCCTCACCCAAAACCTTACCCTCACCCGTGCCCTAATCTTAACCAGGACACTAACACTAACTCGTGCCCTCACACCTACGCTAACCCTTAATCGTTGTCGTACCCTAAACTGTACCCTAATCCCTCCCCATTCCCTAACCCTAACCCTAACCCGAATCCTAACCCTGACCCTATCCTGAAGCCTTACCCTCACCCGTGCCCTAATCTTAACCAGGACACTAACACTAACCCTTGCCCTCACACGAACGCTAACCCTTAAGCACTGTCGTACCCTAAGCTGTACCCTAATCCCTCTGCATTCCTTAACCCTAACCCTAACCCGAATCCTAACCCTGACCCTCACCCGAAGCCTTACCCTCACCCGTGCCCTAATCTTAACCAGGACACCAACACTAACTCGTGCCCTCACACGTACGCTAAACCTTAAGCATTGTCGTACCCTAAATTGTACCCTAATCCCTCCCCATTCCTTAACCCTAACCCTAAACCCATCCCTAAACCTGACCCACTTCCGATGCCCTACCCTAACCAATGCCCTAATCTTAACCAGGACACAAACACTAACTCATTCCCTTAAACGTACGCTAACCCTTAAGCATTGTCGTACCCTATCCTGTACCCTAATCCCTCCCCATTCCCTAACCCTAACTTTAAGCGAAACCCTGAACGTGACCCTTTTCCGAGGCCTTACCCTCATCGGTGCCGTTGTCTTAACCAGTACACCAACACTAACTCGTGCCCTCACACTTACGCTAACCCTTAAGCATTGTCGTACCCTAACCTGTACCCTAATGCCTCTCCATTCCCTAACCCTAACCCTAACCCGAATCCTAACCCTGACCCTCACCCGAAGCCTTACCCTCACCCGTGCCCTAATCTTAACCAGGACACCAAGACTAAATTGTGCCCTCAAACGTACGCTAACACTAAACCGCAGCGGTACCCTAACCTGTACCCTAATCCCTCTCCATTCCCTAACCCTAACCCTAACCTGAAACCTAACCATGACACTCACCCGAAACTTTACCCTCACCCGTGTCCTAATTTTAACCAGTACATCAACACTAACCCATGCCCTCTAACGTACGCCAACCCTAAGCCATTGCCGTACCCTAACCTGTACCCTAATCAATCCCCATTCCCTAACCCTAACCCTAACCCTAACCCTTAACGTGACCCTCTTCTGAGGCCTTACCCTCATCCGTGCCCTAATCGTAAGCAGTACACTAACACTAACTAGTGACCTCACACGTACGCTAAACCTTAAGCGTTGTGGTACCCTAAACTGTGCCCTAATATCTCCCCATTCCCTAACCCTAACCCTAACCCGAATTCTATCCCTGACCCTCACCCGAAACCTTACCCTCACCCGTGCCCTAATCTTAACCAGGACACCAACACTAACTCGTGCCCTCACACCTACGCTAACCCTTAATCGTTGTCGTACCCTAAACTGTACCCTAATCCCTCCCCATTCCCTAACCCTAACCCTAACCCGAATCCTAACCCTGACCCTCACCTGAAGCCTTACCCTCACCCGTGCCCTAATCTTAACCAGGACACTAACACTAACCCTTGCCCTCACACGAACGCTAACCCTTAAGCACTGTCGTACCCTAAGCTGTACCCTAATCCCTCTGCATTCCTTAACCCTAACCCTAACCCGAATCCTAACCCTGAACCTCACCCGAAGCCTTACCCTGACCCGTGCCCTAATCTTAACCAGGACACCAACACTAACTCGTGCCCTCACACGTACGCTAAACCTTAAGCGTTGTCGTACCCTACATTGTACCCTAATCCCTCCCCATTCCTTAACCCTAACCCTAACCCCATCCCTAAACCTGACCCACTTCCGATGCCCTACCCTAACCAATGCCCTAATCTTAACCAGGACACAAACACTAACTCATGCCCTCAAACGTTCGCTAACCCTTAAGCATTGTCGTACCCTATCCTGTACCCTAATCCCTCCCCATTCCCTAACCCTAACCCTAAGCAAAACCCAGAACGTGACCCTTTTCCAAGGCCTTACCCTCATCGGTGCCGTTGTCTTAACCAGTACACCAACACTAACTCGTGCCCTCACACTTACGCTAACCCTTAAGCATTGTCGTACCCTAACCTGTACCCTAATCCCTCTCCATTCCCTAACCCTAACCCTAACCCGAATCCTAACCCTGACCCTCACCCGAAGCCTTACCCTCACCCGTGCCTAATCTTAACCAGGAAACCAAAACTAACTCGTGCCCTCAAACGTACGCTAACAGTAAACTGCAGCGGTACCCTAACCTGTACCCTAATCCCTCTCCATTCCCTAACCCTAACCCTAACCTGAAACCTAACCATGACACTCACCCGAAACTTTACCCTCACCCGTGTCCTAATTTTAACCAGTACATCAACACTAACCCATGCCCTCTAACGTACGCCAACCCTAAGCCATTGCCGTACCCTAACCTGTACACTAATCAATCCCCATTCCCTAACCCTAACCCTAACCCTAACCCTTAACGTGACCCTCTTCCGAGGCCTTACCCTCACCCGTGCCCTAATCGTAAGCAGTACACTAACACTAACTAGTGACTTCACACGTACGCTAAACCTTAAGCGTTGTGGTGCCCTAAACTGTGCCCTAATATCTCCCCATTCCCTAACCCTAACCCTAACCCGAATCCTATCCCTGACCCTCACCCGAAACCTTACCCTCACCCGTGACTTAATCTTAACTAGGACACCAACACTAACTCGTGCCCTCACACGTACGCTAACCCTTTATCGTTGTCGTACCCTAAACTGTACCCTAATCCCTCCCCATTCCCTAACCCTAACCCTAACCCGAATCCCAACCCTGACCCTCACCCGAAGCCTTACCCTCACCCGTGCCCTAATCTTAACCAGGACACCAACACTAACTCGTGCCGTCACACGTACGCTAAACATTAAGCGTTGTCGTAACCTAAATTGTACCCTAATCCCTTCCCATTTCTTAACCCTAACCCTAACCCCATCCCTAAACCTGACCCACTTCCGATGCCCTACGCTAACCAATGCCCTAATCTTAACCAGGACACAAACACTAACTCATGCCCTCAAACGTACGCTAACCCTTAAGCATTGTCGTACCCTATCCTGTACCCTAATCCCTCCCCATTCCCTAACCCTAACCCTAAGCGAAACCCTGAACGTGAGCCTTTTCCGAGGCCTTACCCCCATCGGTGCCGTTGTCTTAACCAGTACACCAACACTAACTCGTGCCCTCACACTTACGCTAACCCTTAAGCATTGTCGTACCCTAACCTGTACCCTAATCCCTCCCCATTCCCTAACCCCAACCCTAACCCGAATCCTAACCCTGACCCTCACCTGAAGCCTTACCCTCACCCGTGCCCTAATCTTAACCAGGACACTAACACTAACCCTTGCCCTCACACGAACGCTAACCCTTAAGCACTGTCGTACCCTAAGCTGTACCCTAATCCCTCTGCATTCCTTAAACCTAACCCTAACCCGAATCCTAACCCTGACCCTCACCCGAAGCCTTACTCTCACCCGTGCCCTAATATTAACCAGGACACCAAGACTAACTCGTGCCCTCAAACGTACGCTAACACTAAACCGCAGCGGTACCCTAACCTGTACCCTAATCCCTCTCCATTCCCTAACCCTAACCCTAACCTGAAACCTAACCATGACACTCACCCGAAACTTTACCCTCAGCCGTGTCCTAATTTTAACCAGTACATCAACACTAACCCATGCCCTCTAACGTAGGCCAACCCTAAGCCATTGCCGTACCCTAACCTGTACCCTAATCAATCCCCATTCCCTAACCCTAACCCTAACCCTAACCCTTAACGTGACCCTCTTCCGAGGCCTTACACTCACCCGTGCCCTAATCGTAAGCAGTACACTAACACTAACTAGTGACCTCACACGTACGCTAAACCTTAAGCGTTGTGGTGCCCTAAACTGTGCCCTACTATCTCCCCATTCCCTAACCCTAACCCTAACCCGAATCATATCCCTGACCCTCACCCGTAACCTTACCCTCACCCGTGACTTAATCTTAACTAGGACACCAACACTAACTCGTGCCCTCACACGTACGCTAACCCTTTATCGTTGTCGTACCCTAAACTGTACCCTAATCCCTCCACATTCCCTAACCCTAACCCTAACCCGAATCCTAACCCTGACCCTCACCTGAAGCCTTACCCTTACCCGTGCCCTAATCTTAACCAGGACACTAACACTAACCCTTGCCCTCACACGAACGCTAACCCTTAAGCACTGTCGTACCCTAAGCTGTACCCTAATCCCTCTGCATTCCTTAACCCTAACCCTAACCCGAATCCTAACCCTGACCCTTACCCGAAGCCTTACCCTCACCCGTGCCCTAATCTTAACCAGGACACCAACACTAACTCGTGCCCTCACACGTATGCTAAACCTTAAGCGTTGTCGTACCCTAAATTGTACCCTAATCCCTCCCCATTCCTTAACCCTAACCCTAACCCCATCCCTAAACCTGACCAAGTTCCGATGCCCTACCCTAACCAATGCCCTAATCTTAACCAGGACACAAACACTAACTCATTCCCTCAAACGTACGCTAACCCTTAAGCATTGTCGTACCCTATCCTGTACCCTAATCCCTCCCCATTCCCTAACCCTAACCCTAAGCGAAACCCTGAACGTGAGCCTTTTCCGAGGCCTTACCCCCATCGGTGCCGTTGTCTTAACCAGTACACCAACACTAACTCGTGCCCTCACACTTACGCTAACCCTTAAGCATTGTCGTACCCTAACCTGTACCCTAATCCCTCCCCATTCCCTAACCCCAACCCTAACCCGAATCCTAACCCTGACCCTCACCTGAAGCCTTACCCTCACCCGTGCCCTAATCTTAACCAGGACACTAACACTAACCCTTGCCCTCACACGAACGCTAATCCTTAAACACTGTCGTACCCTAAGCTGTACCCTAATCCCTCTGCATTCCTTAACCCTAACCCTAACCCGAATCCTAACCCTGACCCTCACCCGAAGCCTTACCCTCACCCGTGCCCTAATCTTAACCAGGACACCAACACTAACTCGTGCCCTCACACGTACGCTAAACCTTAAGCGTTGTCGTACCCTTAATTGTACACTAATCCCTCCCCATTCCTTAACCCTAACCCTAACCCCATCCCTAAACCTGACCCACTTCCGATGCCCTACCCTAACCAATGCCCTAATCTTAACCAGGAAACAAACACTAACTCATTCCCTCAAACGTACGCTAACAATTAAGCATTGTCGTACCCTATCCTGTACCCTAATCCCTCCCCATTCCCTAACCCTAACCCTAAGCGAAACCCTGAACGTGAGCCTTTTCCGAGGCCTTACCCTCATCGTTGCCGTTGTCTTAACCAGTACACCAACACTAACTCGTGCCCTCACACTTACGCTAACCCTTAAGCATTGTCGTACCCTAACCTGTACCCTAATCCCTCTCCATTCCCTAACCCTAACCCTAACCCGAATCCTAACCCTGACCCTCACCCGAAGCCTTACTCTCACCCGTGCCCTAATATTAACCAGGACACCAAGACTAACTCGTGCCCTCAAACGTACGCTAACACTAAACCGCAGCGGTACCCTAACCTGTACCCTAATCCCTCTCCATTCCCTAACCCTAACCCTAACCTGAAACCTAACCATGACACTCACCCGAAACTTTACCCTCAGCCGTGTCCTAATTTTAACCAGTACATCAACACTAACCCATGCCCTCTAACGTACGCCAACCCTAAGCCATTGCCGTACCCTAACCTGTACCCTAATCAATCCCCATTCCCTAACCCTAACCCTAACCCTAACCCTTAACGTGACCCTCTTCCGAGGCCTTACCCTCACCCGTGCCCTAATCGTAAGCAGTACACTAACACTAACTAGTGACCTCACACGTACGCTAAACCTTAAGCGTTGTGGTGCCCTAAACTGTGCCCTACTATCTCCCCATTCCCTAACCCTAACCCTAACCCGAATCCTATCCCTGACCCTCACCCGTAACCTTACCCTCACCCGTGACTTAATCTTAACTAGGACACCAACACTAACTCGTGCCCTCACACGTACGCTAACCCTTTATCGTTGTCGTACCCTAAACTGTACCCTAATCCCTCCACATTCCCTAACCCTAACCCTAACCCTAACCCTAACCCTAACCCTAACCCTAACCCTAACCCTAACCCTAACCCTAATCCCTCTCCATTCCCTAACCCTAACCCTAACCCGAATCCTAACCCTGACCCTCACCCGAAGCCTTACCCTCACCCGTGCCCTAATCTTAACCAGGACACCAACACTAACTCGTGCCCTTACACATACGCTAAACCTTAAGCGTTGTCGTACCCTACATTGTACCCTAATCCCTCCCCATTCCTTAACCCTAACCCTAACCCCATCCCTAAACCTGACCCACTTCCGATGCCCTACCCTAACCAATGCCCTAATCTTAACCAGGACACAAAAACTAACTCATGCCCTCAAACGTACGCTAACCCTTAAGCATTGTCGTACCCTATCCTGTACCCTAATCCCTCCCCATTCCCTAACCCTAACCCTAAGCGAAACCATGAACGTGACCCTTTTCCGAGGCCTTACCCTCATCGGTGTCGTTGTCTTAACCAGTACACCAACACTAACTCGTGCCGTCACACTTACGCTAACCCTTAAGCATTGTCGTACCCTAACCTTTACCCTAATCCCTCTCCATTCCCTAACCCTAACCCTAACCTGAAACCTAACCATGACACTCACCCGACACTTTACCCTCACCCGTGTCCTAATTTTAACCAGTACATCAACACTAACCCATGCCCTCTAACGTACGCCAACCCTAAGTCATTGCCGTACCCTAACCTGTACCCTAATCAATCCCCATTCCCTAACCCTTACCCTAACCCTAACCCTTAACGTGACCCTCTTCCGAGGCCTTACCCTCACCCGTGCCCTAATCGTAAGCAGTACACTAACACTAACTAGTGACCTCACACGTACACTAAACCTTAAGCGTTGTGGTACCCTAAACTGTGCCCTAATATCTCCCCATTCCCTAACCCTAACCCTAACCCGAATCCTAACCCTGACACTCACCTGAAGCCTTACCCTCACCCGTGCCCTAATCTTAACCAGGACACTAACACTAACCCTTACCCTCACACAAACGCTAACCCTTAAGCACTGTCGTACCCTAAGCTGTACCCTAATCCCTCTGCATTCCTTAACCCTAACCCTAACCCGAATCCTAACCCTGACCCTCACCCGAAGCCTTACCCTCACCCGTGCCCTAATCTTAACCAGGACCCCAACACTAACTCGTGCCCTCACACGTACGCTAAACCTTAAGCGTTGTCGTACCCTAAATTGTACCCTAATCCCTCCCCATTCCTTAACCCTAACCCTAACCCCATCCCTAAACCTGACCCACTTCCGATGCCCTACCCTAAATAATGCCCTAATGTTAACCAGGACACAAACACTAACTCATGCCCTCAAACGTACGCTAACCCTTAAGCATTGTCGTACCCTATCCTGTACCCTAATCCCTCCCCATTCCCTAACCCTAACCCTAAGCGAAACCCTGAACGTGACCCTTTTCCGAGGCCTTACCCTCATCGGTGCCGTTGTCTTAACCAGTACACCAACACTAACTCGTGCCCTCACACTTACGCTAACCCTTAAGCATTGTCGTACCCTAACCTGTACCTTAATCCCTCTCCATTCCCTAACCCTAACCCTAACCCGAATCCTAACCCTGACCCTCACCCGAAGCCTTACCCTCACCGGTGCCCTAATCTTAACCAGGACACCAAGACTAACTCGTGCCCTCACACGTACGCTAACACTAAACCGCAGCGGTACCCTAACCTGTACCCTAATCCCTCTCCATTCCCTAACCCTAACCCTAACCTGAAACCTAACCATGACACTCACCCGAAACTTTACCCTCACCCGTGTCCTAATTTTAACCAGTACATCAACACTAACCCATGCCCTCTAACGTACGCCAACCCTAAGCCATTGCCGTACCCTAACCTGTACCCTAATCAATCCCCATTCCCTAACCCTAACCCTAACCCTAACCCTTAACGTGACCCTCTTCCGAGACCTTACCCTCACCCGTGCCCTAATCGTAAGCAGTACACTAACACTAACTACTGACCTCACACGTACGCTAAACCTTAAGCGTTGTGGTACCCTAAACTGTGCCCTAATATCTCCCCATTCCCTAACCCTAACCCTAACCCGAATTCTATCCCTGACCCTCACCCGAAACCTTACCCTCACCCGTGCCCTAATCTTAACCAGGACACCAACACTAACTTGTGCCCTCACACGTACGCTAACCATTAATCGTTGTCGTACCCTAAACTGTACCCTAATCCTTCCCCATTCCCTAACCCTAACCCTAACCCCATCCCTAAACCTGACCCACTTCCGATGCCCTACCCTAACCAATTAGCTAATCTTAACCAGGACACAAACACTAACTCATGCCCTCAAACGTACGCTAACCCTTAAGCATTGTCGTACCCTATCCTTTACCCTAATCCCTCCCCATTCCCTAACCCTAACCCTAAGCGAAACCCTAAACGTGACCCTTTTCCGAGGTCTTACCCTCATCGGTGCCGTTGTCTTAACCAGTACACCAACACTAACTCGTTCCCTCACACTTACGCTAACCCTTAAGCATTGTCGTTCCCTAACCTGTACCCTAATCCCTCTCCATTCCCTAACCCTAACCCTAACCCGAATCCCAGCCCTGACCCTCACCGAAAGCCTTACCCTCACCAGTGCCCTAATCTTAACCAGGACACCAAGACTAACTCGTGCCCTCAAACGTACGCTAACACTAAACCGCAGCGGTACCCTAACCTGTACCCTAATCCCTCTCCATTCCCTAACCCTAACCCTAACCTGAAACCTAACCATGACACTCACCCGAAACTTTACCCTCACCCGTGTCCTCATTTTAACCAGTACATCAACACTAACCCATGCCTTCTAACGTACGCCAACCCTAAGCCATTGCCGTACCCTAACCTGTACCCTAATCAATCCCCATTCCCTAACCCTAACCCTTAACGTGACCCTCTTCCGAAGCCTTACCCTCACCCGTGCCCTAATCGTAAGCAGTACACTAACACTAACTAGTGACCTCACACGTACACTAAACCTTAAGCGTTGTGGTACCCTAAACTGTGCCCTAATATCTCCCCATTCCCTAACCCTAAACCTAAACCGAATTCTATCCCTGACCCTCACCCGAAACCTTACCCTCACCCGTGCCCTAATCTTAACCAGGACACTAACACTAACTTGTGCCCTCACACGTACGCTAACCCTTAATTGTTGTCGTACCCTAAACTGTACCCTAATCCCTCCCCATTCCCTAACCCTAACCCTAACCCGAATCCTAACCCTGACCCTCACCTGAAGCCTTACCCTCACCCGTGCCCTAATCTTAACCAGGACACTAACACTAACCCTTGCCCTCACACGAACGCTAACCCTTAAGCACTGTCGTACCCTAAGCTGTACCCTAATCCCTCTGCATTCCTTAACCCTAACCCTAACCCGAATCCTAACCCTGACCCTCACCCGAAGCCTTACCCTCACCCGTGCCCTAATCTTAACCAGGACACCAACACTAACTCGTGCCCTCACACATACGCTAAACCTTAAGCGTTGTCGTACCCTACATTGTACCCTAATCCCTCCCCATTCCTTAACCCTAACCCTAACCCCATCCCTAAACCTGACCCACTTCCGATGCCCTACCCTAACCAATGCCCTAATCTTAACCAGGACACAAACACTAACTCATGCCCTCAAACGTACGCTAACCCTTAAGCATTGTCGTACCCTATCCTGTACCCTAATCCCTCCCCATTCCCTAACCCTAACCCTAAGCGAAACCCTGAACGTGACCCTTTTCCGAGGCCTTACCCTCATAGGTGCCGTTGTCTTAACCAGTACACCAACACTAACTCGTGCCGTCACACTTACGCTAACCCTTAAGCATTGTCGTACCCTAACCTTTACCCTAATCCCTCTCCATTCCCTAACCCTAACCCTAACCTGAAACCTAACCATGACACTCACCCGACACTTTACCCTCACCCGTGTCCTAATTTTAACCAGTACATCAACACTAACCCATGCCCTCTAACGTACGCCAACCCTAAGTCATTGCCGTACCCTTACCTGTACCCTAATCAATCCCCATTCCCTAACCCTTACCCTAACCCTAACCCTTAACGTAACCCTCTTCCGAGGCCTTACCCTCACCCGTGCCCTAATCGTAAGCAGTACACTAACACTAACTAGTGACCTCACACGTACACTAAACCTTAAGCGTTGTGGTACCCTAAACTGTGCCCTAATATCTCCCCATTCCCTAACCCTAACCCTAACTCGAATTCTATCCCTGACCCTCACCCGAAACCTTACCCTCACCCGTGCCCTAATCTTAACCAGGACACCAACACTAACTTGTGCCCTCACACGTACGCTAACCCTTAATCGTTGTCGTACTCTAAACTGTACCCTAATCCCTCCCCATTCCTTAACCCTAACCCTAACCCCATCCCTAAACCTGACCCACTTCCGATGCCCTACCCTAACCAATGCCCTAATTTTAACCAGGACACAAACACTAACTCATGCCCTCAAACGTACGCTAACCCTTAAGCATTGTCGTACCCTATCCTGTACCCTAATCCCTCCCCATTCCCTAACCCTAACCCTAAGCGAAACCCTGAACGTGACCCTTTTCCGAGGCCTTACCCTCATCGGTGCCGTTGTCTTAACCAGTACACCAACACTAACTCGTGCCGTCACACTTACGCTAACCCTTAAGCATTGTCGTACCCTAACCGTTACCCTAATCCCTCTCCATTCCCTAACCCTAACCCTAACCTGAAACCTAACCATGACACTCACCCGAAACTTTACCCTCACCCGTGTCCTAATTTTAACCAGTACATCAACACTAACCCATGCCCTCTAACGTACGCCAACCCTAAGTCATTGCCGTACCCTAACCTGTACCCTAATCAATCCCCATTCCCTAACCCTTACCCTAACCCTAACCCTTAACGTGACCCTCTTCCGAGGCCTTACCCTCACCCGTGCCCTAATCGTAAGCAGTACACTAACACTAACTAGTGACCTCACATGTACGCTAAACCTTAAGCGTTGTGGTACCCTAAACTGTGCCCTAATATCTCCCCATTCCCTAACCCTAACCCTAACCCGAATTCTATTCCTGACCCTCACCCGAAACCTTATCCTCACCCGTGCCCTAATCTTAACCAGGACACCAACACTAACTTGTGCCCTCACACGTACGTTAACCCTTAATCGTTGTCGTACCCTAAACTGTACCCTAATCCCTCCCCATTCCCTAACCCTAACCCTAACCCGAATCCTAACCCTGACCCTCACCTGAAGCCTTACCCTCACCCGTGCCCTAATCTTAACCAGGACACTAACACTAACCCTTGCCCTCACACGAACGCTAACCCTTAAGCACTGTCGTACCCTAAGCTGTACCCTAATCCCTCTGCATTCCTTAACCCTAACCCTAACCCGAATCCTAACCCTGACCCTCACCCGAAGCCTTACCCTCACCCGTGCCCTAATCTTAACCAGGACACCAACACTAACTCGTGCCCTCACACGTACGTTAAACCTTAAGCGTTGTCGTACCCTAAATTGTACCCTAATCCCTCCCCATTCCTTAACCCTAACCCTAACCCCATCCCTAAACCTGACCCACTTCCGATGCCCTACCCTAAATAATGCCCTAATCTTAACCAGGACACAAACACTAACTCATGCCCTCAAACGTACGCTAACCCTTAAGCATTGTCGTACCCTATCCTGTACCCTAATCCCTCCCCATTCCCTAACCCTAACCCTAAGCGAAACCCTGAACGTGACCCTTTTCCGAGGCCTTACCCTCATCGGTGCCGTTGTCTTAACCAGTACACCAACACTAACTCGTGCCCTCACACTTACGCTAACCCTTAAGCATTGTCGTACCCTAACCTGTACCTTAATCCCTCTCCATTCCCTAACCCTAACCCTAACCCGAATCCTAACCCTGACCCTCACCCGAAGCCTTACCCTCACCGGTGCCCTAATCTTAACCAGGACACCAAGACTAACTCGTGCCCTCACACGTACGCTAACACTAAACCACAGCGGTACCCTAACCTGTACCCTAATCCCTCTCCATTCCCTAACCCTAACCCTAACCTGAAACCTAACCATGACACTCACCCGAAACTTTACCCTCACCCGTGTCCTAATTTTAACCAGTACATCAACACTAACCCATGCCCTCTAACGTACGCCAACCCTAAGCCATTGCCGTACCCTAACCTGTACCCTAATCAATCCCCATTCCCTAACCCTAACCCTAACCCTAACCCTTAACGTGACCCTCTTCCGAGGCCTTACCCTCACCCGTGCCCTAATCGTAAGCAGTACACTAACACTAACTAGTGACCTCACACGTACGCTAAACCTTAAGCGTTGTGGTACCCTAAACTGTGCCCTAATATCTCCACATTCCCTAACCCTAACCCTAACCCGAATTCTATCCCTGACCCTCACCCGAAACCTTACCCTCACCCGTGCCCTAATCTTAACCAGGACACCAACACTAACTTGTGCCCTCACACGTACGCTAACCCTTAATCGTTGTCGTACCCTAAACTGTACCCTAATCCCTCCCCATTCCCTAACCCTAACCCTAACCCGAATCCTAACCCTGACCCTCACCTAAAGCCTTACCCTCACCCGTGCCCTAATCTTAACCAGGACACTAACACTAACCCTTGCCCTCACACGAACGCTAACCTTTAAGCACAGTCGTACCCTAAGCTGTACCCTAATCCCTCTGCATTCCTTAAACCTAACCCTAACCCGAATCCTAACCCTGACCCTCAACCGAAGCCTTACCCTCACCCGTGCCCTAAACTTAACCAGGACACCAACACTAACTCGTGCCCTCACACGTACGCTAAACCTTAAGCGTTGTCGTACCTTAAATTGTACCCTAATCCCTCCCCATTCCTTAACCCTAACCCTAACCCCATCCCTAAACCTGACCCACTTCCGATGCCCTACCCTAACCAATTAGCTAATCTTAACCAGGACACAAACACTAACTCATGCCCTCAAACGTACGCTAACCCTTAAGCATTGTCGTACCCTATCCTTTACCCTAATCCCTCCCCATTCCCTAACCCTAACCCTAAGCGAAACCCTAAACGTGACCCTTTTCCGAGGCCTTACCCTCATCGGTGCCGTTGTCTTAACCAGTACACCAACACTAACTCGTGCCCTCACACTTACGCTAACCCTTAAGCATTGTCGTACCCTAACCTGTACCCTAATCCCTCTCCATTCCATAACCCTAACCCTAACCTGAAACCTAACCATGACACTCACCCGAAACTTTACCCTCACCCGTGTCCTAATTTTAACCAGTACATCAACACTAACCGATGCCCTCTAACGTACGCCAACCCTAAGTCATTGCCGTACCCTAACCTGTACCCTAATCAATCCCCATTCCCTAATCCTTACCCTAACCCTAACCCTTAACGTGACCCTCTTCCGAGGCCTTACCCTCACCCGTGCCCTAATCGTAAGCAGTACACTAACACTAACTAGTGACCTCACACGTACGCTAAACCTTAAGCGTTGTGGTACCCTAAACTGTGCCCTAATATCTCCCCATTCCCTAACCCTAACCCTAACCCGAATTCTATTCCTGACCCTCACCCGAAACCTTACCCTCACCCGTGCCCTAATCTTAACCAGGACACCAACACTAACTTGTGCCCTCACACGTACGTTAACCCTTAATCGTTGTCGTACCCTAAACTGTACCCTAATCCCTCCCCATTCCCTAACCCTAACCCTAACCCGAATCCTAACCCTGACCCTCACCTGAAGCCTTACCCTCACCCGTGCCCTAATCTTAACCAGGACACTAACACTAACCCTTGCCCTCACACGAACGCTAACCCTTAAGCACTGTCGTACCCTAAGCTGTACCCTAATCCCTCTGCATTCCTTAACCCTAACCCTAACCGGAATCCTAACCCTGACCCTCACCCGAAGTCTTACCCTCACCCGTGCCCTAATCTTAACCAGGACCCCAACACTAACTCGTGCCCTCACACGTACGCTAAACCTTAAGCGTTGTCGTACCCTAAATTGTACCCTAATCCCTCCCCATTCCTTAACCCTAACCCTAACCCCATCCCTAAACCTGACCCACTTCCGATGCCCTACCCTAAATAATGCCCTAATCTTAACCAGGACACAAACACTAACTCATGCCCTCAAACGTACGCTAACCCTTAAGCATTGTCGTACCCTATCCTGTACCCTAATCCCTCCCCATTCCCTAACCCTAACCCTAAGCGAAACCCTGAACGTGACCCTTTTCCGAGGCCTTACCCTCATCGGTGCCGTTGTCTTAACCAGTACACCACCACTAACTCGTGCCCTCACACTTACGCTAACCCTTAAGCATTGTCGTACCCTAACCTGTACCTTAATCCCTCTCCATTCCCTAACCCTAACCCTAACCCGAATCCTAACCCTGACCCTCACCCGAAGCCTTACCCTCACCGGTGCCCTAATCTTAACCAGGACACCAAGACTAACTCGTGCCCTCACACGTACGCTAACACTAAACCGCAGCGGTACCCTAACCTGTACCCTAATCCCTCTCCATTCCCTAACCCTAACCCTAACCTGAAACCTAACCATGACACTCACCCGAAACTTTACCCTCACCCGTGTCCTAATTTTAACCAGTACATCAACACTAACCCATGCCCTCTAACGTACGCCAACCCTAAGCCATTGCCGTACCCTAACCTGTACCCTAATCAATCCCCATTCCCTAACCCTAACCCTAACCCTAACCCTTAACGTGACCCTCTTCCGAGGCCTTACCCTCACCCGTGCCCTAATCGTAAGCAGTACACTAACACTAACTAGTGACCTCACACGTACGCTAAACCTTAAGCGTTGTGGTACCCTAAACTGTGCCCTAATATCTCCCCATTCCCTAACCCTAACCCCAAGCCGAATTCTATCCCTGACCCTTACCCGAAACCTTACCCTCACCCGTGCCCTAATCTTAAGCAGGACACCAACACTAACTTGTGCCCTCACACGTACGCTAACCCTTAATCGTTGTCGTACCCTAAACTGTACCCTAATCCCTCCCCATTCCCTAACCCTAACCCTAACCCGAATCCTAACCCTGACCCTCACCTAAAGCCTTACCCTCACCCGTGCCCTAATCTTAACCAGGACACTAACACTAACCCTTGCCCTCACACGAACGCTAACCCTTAAGCACAGTCGTACCCTAAGCTGTACCCTAATCCCTCTGCATTCCTTAAACCTAACCCTAACCCGAATCCTAACCCTGACCCTCAACCGAAGCCTTACCCTCACCCGTGCCCTAAACTTAACCAGGACACCAACACTAACTCGTGCCCTCACACGTACGCTAAACCTTAAGCGTTGTCGTACCTTAAATTGTACCCTAATCCCTCCCCATTCCTTAACCCTAACCCTAACCCCATCCCTAAACCTGACCCGCTTCCGATGCCCTACCCTAACCAATTAGCTAATCTTAACCAGGACACAAACACTAACTCATGCCCTCAAACGTACGCTAACCCTTAAGCATTGTCCTACCCTATCCTTTACCCTAATCCCTCCCCATTCCCTAACCCTAACCCTAAGCGAAACCCTGAACGTGACCCTTTTCCGAGGCCTTACCCTCATCGGTGCCGTTGTCTTAACCAGTACACCAACACTAACTCGTGCCCTCACACTTACGCTAACCCTTAAGCATTGTCGTACCCTAACCTGTACCCTAATCCCTCTCCATTCCATAACCCTAACCCTAACCTGAAACCTAACCATGACACTCACCCGAAATTTTACCCTCACCCGTGTCCTAATTTTAACCAGTACATCAACACTAACCCATGCCCTCTAACGTACGCCAACCCTAAGTCATTGCCGTACCCTAACCTGTACCCTAATCAATGCCCATTCCCTAACCCTTACCCTAACCCTAACCCTTAACGTGACCCTCTTCCGAGGCCTTACCCTCACCCGTGCCCTAATCGTAAGCAGTACACTAACACTAACTAGTGACCTCACACGTACGCTAAACCTTAAGCGTTGTGGTACCCTAAACTGTGCCCTAATATCTCCCCATTCCCTAACCCTAACCCTAACCCGAATTCTATTCCTGACCCTCACCCGAAACCTTACCCTCACCCGTGCCCTAATCTTAACCAGGACACCAACACTAACTTGTGCCCTCACACGTACGTTAACCCTTAATCGTTGTCGTACCCTAAACTGTACCCTAATCCCTCCCCATTCCCTAACCCTAACCCTAACCCGAATCCTAACCCTGACACTCACCTGAAGCCTTACCCTCACCCGTGCCCTAATCTTAACCAGGACACTAACACTAACCCTTACCCTCACACAAACGCTAACCCTTAAGCACTGTCGTACCCTAAGCTGTACCCTAATCCCTCTGCATTCCTTAACCCTAACCCTAACCCGAATCCTAACCCTGACCCTCACCCGAAGCCTTACCCTCACCCGTGCCCTAATCTTAACCAGGACCCCAACACTAACTCGTGCCCTCACACGTACGCTAAACCTTAAGCGTTGTCGTACCCTAAATTGTACCCTAATCCCTCCCCATTCCTTAACCCTAACCCTAACCCCATCCCTAAACCTGACCCACTTCCGATGCCCTACCCTAAATAATGCCCTAATCTTAACCAGGACACAAACACTAACTCATGCCCTCAAACGTACGCTAACCCTTAAGCATTGTCGTACCCTATCCTGTACCCTAATCCCTCCCCATTCCCTAACCCTAACCCTAAGCGAAACCCTGAACGTGACCCTTTTCCGAGGCCTTACCCTCATCGGTGCCGTTGTCTTAACCAGTACACCAACACTAACTCGTGCCCTCACACTTACGCTAACCCTTAAGCATTGTCGTACCCTAACCTGTACCTTAATCCCTCTCCATTCCCTAACCCTAACCCTAACCCGAATCCTAACCCTGACCCTCACCCGAAGCCTTACCCTCACCGGTGCCCTAATCTTAACCAGGACACCAAGACTAACTCCTGCCTTCACACGTACGCTAACACTAAACCGCAGCGGTACCCTAACCTGTACCCTAATCCCTCTCCATTCCCTAACCCTAACCCTAACCTGAAACCTAACCATGACACTCACCCGAAACTTTACCCTCACCCGTGTCCTAATTTTAACCAGTACATCAACACTAACCCATGCCCTCTAACGTACGCCAACCCTAAGCCATTGCCGTACCCTAACCTGTACCCTAATCAATCCCCATTCCCTAACCCTAACCCTAACCCTAACCCTTAACGTGACCCTCTTCCGAGACCTTACCCTCACCCGTGCCCTAATCGTAAGCAGTACACTAACACTAACTACTGACCTCACACGTACGCTAAACCTTAAGCGTTGTGGTACCCTAAACTGTGCCCTAATATCTCCCCATTCCCTAACCCTAACCCTAACCCGAATTCTATCCCTGACCCTCACCCGAAACCTTACCCTCACCCGTGCCCTAATCTTAACCAGGACACCAACACTAACTTGTGCCCTCACACGTACGCTAACCATTAATCGTTGTCGTACCCTAAACTGTACCCTAATCCTTCCCCATTCCCTAACCCTAACCCTAACCCCATCCCTAAACCTGACCCACTTCCGATGCCCTACCCTAACCAATTAGCTAATCTTAACCAGGACACAAACACTAACTCATGCCCTCAAACGTACGCTAACCCTTAAGCATTGTCGTACCCTATCCTTTACCCTAATCCCTCCCCATTCCCTAACCCTAACCCTAAGCGAAACCCTAAACGTGACCCTTTTCCGAGGTCTTACCCTCATCGGTGCCGTTGTCTTAACCAGTACACCAACACTAACTCGTTCCCTCACACTTACGCTAACCCTTAAGCATTGTCGTTCCCTAACCTGTACCCTAATCCCTCTCCATTCCCTAACCCTAACCCTAACCCGAATCCCAGCCCTGACCCTCACCGAAAGCCTTACCCTCACCAGTGCCCTAATCTTAACCAGGACACCAAGACTAACTCGTGCCCTCAAACGTACGCTAACACTAAACCGCAGCGGTACCCTAACCTGTACCCTAATCCCTCTCCATTCCCTAACCCTAACCCTAACCTGAAACCTAACCATGACACTCACCCGAAACTTTACCCTCACCCGTGTCCTCATTTTAACCAGTACATCAACACTAACCCATGCCTTCTAACGTACGCCAACCCTAAGCCATTGCCGTACCCTAACCTGTACCCTAATCAATCCCCATTCCCTAACCCTAACCCTTAACGTGACCCTCTTCCGAAGCCTTACCCTCACCCGTGCCCTAATCGTAAGCAGTACACTAACACTAACTAGTGACCTCACACGTACACTAAACCTTAAGCGTTGTGGTACCCTAAACTGTGCCCTAATATCTCCCCATTCCCTAACCCTAAACCTAAACCGAATTCTATCCCTGACCCTCACCCGAAACCTTACCCTCACCCGTGCCCTAATCTTAACCAGGACACTAACACTAACTTGTGCCCTCACACGTACGCTAACCCTTAATTGTTGTCGTACCCTAAACTGTACCCTAATCCCTCCCCATTCCCTAACCCTAACCCTAACCCGAATCCTAACCCTGACCCTCACCTGAAGCCTTACCCTCACCCGTGCCCTAATCTTAACCAGGACACTAACACTAACCCTTGCCCTCACACGAACGCTAACCCTTAAGCACTGTCGTACCCTAAGCTGTACCCTAATCCCTCTGCATTCCTTAACCCTAACCCTAACCCGAATCCTAACCCTGACCCTCACCCGAAGCCTTACCCTCACCCGTGCCCTAATCTTAACCAGGACACCAACACTAACTCGTGCCCTCACACATACGCTAAACCTTAAGCGTTGTCGTACCCTACATTGTACCCTAATCCCTCCCCATTCCTTAACCCTAACCCTAACCCCATCCCTAAACCTGACCCACTTCCGATGCCCTACCCTAACCAATGCCCTAATCTTAACCAGGACACAAACACTAACTCATGCCCTCAAACGTACGCTAACCCTTAAGCATTGTCGTACCCTATCCTGTACCCTAATCCCTCCCCATTCCCTAACCCTAACCCTAAGCGAAACCCTGAACGTGACCCTTTTCCGAGGCCTTACCCTCATAGGTGCCGTTGTCTTAACCAGTACACCAACACTAACTCGTGCCGTCACACTTACGCTAACCCTTAAGCATTGTCGTACCCTAACCTTTACCCTAATCCCTCTCCATTCCCTAACCCTAACCCTAACCTGAAACCTAACCATGACACTCACCCGACACTTTACCCTCACCCGTGTCCTAATTTTAACCAGTACATCAACACTAACCCATGCCCTCTAACGTACGCCAACCCTAAGTCATTGCCGTACCCTTACCTGTACCCTAATCAATCCCCATTCCCTAACCCTTACCCTAACCCTAACCCTTAACGTAACCCTCTTCCGAGGCCTTACCCTCACCCGTGCCCTAATCGTAAGCAGTACACTAACACTAACTAGTGACCTCACACGTACACTAAACCTTAAGCGTTGTGGTACCCTAAACTGTGCCCTAATATCTCCCCATTCCCTAACCCTAACCCTAACTCGAATTCTATCCCTGACCCTCACCCGAAACCTTACCCTCACCCGTGCCCTAATCTTAACCAGGACACCAACACTAACTTGTGCCCTCACACGTACGCTAACCCTTAATCGTTGTCGTACTCTAAACTGTACCCTAATCCCTCCCCATTCCTTAACCCTAACCCTAACCCCATCCCTAAACCTGACCCACTTCCGATGCCCTACCCTAACCAATGCCCTAATTCTAACCAGGACACAAACACTAACTCATGCCCTCAAACGTACGCTAACCCTTAAGCATTGTCGTACCCTATCCTGTACCCTAATCCCTCCCCATTCCCTAACCCTAACCCTAAGCGAAACCCTGAACGTGACCCTTTTCCGAGGCCTTACCCTCATCGGTGCCGTTGTCTTAACCAGTACACCAACACTAACTCGTGCCGTCACACTTACGCTAACCCTTAAGCATTGTCGTACCCTAACCGTTACCCTAATCCCTCTCCATTCCCTAACCCTAACCCTAACCTGAAACCTAACCATGACACTCACCCGAAACTTTACCCTCACCCGTGTCCTAATTTTAACCAGTACATCAACACTAACCCATGCCCTCTAACGTACGCCAACCCTAAGTCATTGCCGTACCCTAACCTGTACCCTAATCAATCCCCATTCCCTAACCCTTACCCTAACCCTAACCCTTAACGTGACCCTCTTCCGAGGCCTTACCCTCACCCGTGCCCTAATCGTAAGCAGTACACTAACACTAACTAGTGACCTCACATGTACGCTAAACCTTAAGCGTTGTGGTACCCTAAACTGTGCCCTAATATCTCCCCATTCCCTAACCCTAACCCTAACCCGAATTCTATTCCTGACCCTCACCCGAAAGCTTATCCTCACCCGTGCCCTAATCTTAACCAGGACACCAACACTAACTTGTGCCCTCACACGTACGTTAACCCTTAATCGTTGTCGTACCCTAAACTGTACCCTAATCCCTCCCCATTCCCTAACCCTAACCCTAACCCGAATCCTAACCCTGACCCTCACCTGAAGCCTTACCCTCACCCGTGCCCTAATCTTAACCAGGACACTAACACTAACCCTTGCCCTCACACGAACGCTAACCCTTAAGCACTGTCGTACCCTAAGCTGTACCCTAATCCCTCTGCATTCCTTAACCCTAACCCTAACCCGAATCCTAACCCTGACCCTCACCCGAAGCCTTACCCTCACCCGTGCCCTAATCTTAACCAGGACACCAACACTAACTCGTGCCCTCACACGTACGCTAAACCTTAAGCGTTGTCGTACCCTAAATTGTACCCTAATCCCTCCCCATTCCTTAACCCTAACCCTAACCCCATCCCTAAACCTGACCCACTTCCGATGCCCTACCCTAAATAATGCCCTAATCTTAACCAGGACACAAACACTAACTCATGCCCTCAAACGTACGCTAACCCTTAAGCATTGTCGTACCCTATCCTGTACCCTAATCCCTCCCCATTCCCTAACCCTAACCCTAAGCGAAACCCTGAACGTGACCCTTTTCCGAGGCCTTACCCTCATCGGTGCCGTTGTCTTAACCAGTACACCAACACTAACTCGTGCCCTCACACTTACGCTAACCCTTAAGCATTGTCGTACCTTAACCTGTACCTTAATCCCTCTCCATTCCCTAACCCTAACCCTAACCCGAATCCTAACCCTGACCCTCACCCGAAGCCTTACCCTCACCGGTGCCCTAATCTTAACCAGGACACCAAGACTAACTCGTGCCCTCACACGTACGCTAACACTAAACCGCAGCGGTACCCTAACCTGTACCCTAATCCCTCTCCATTCCCTAACCCTAACCCTAACCTGAAACCTAACCATGACACTCACCCGAAACTTTACCCTCACCCGTGTCCTAATTTTAACCAGTACATCAACACTAACCCATGCCCTCTAACGTACGCCAACCCTAAGCCATTGCCGTACCCTAACCTGTACCCTAATCAATCCCCATTCCCTAACCCTAACCCTAACCCTAACCCTTAACGTGACCCTCTTCCGAGGCCTTACCCTCACCCGTGCCCTAATCGTAAGCAGTACACTAACACTAACTAGTGACCTCACACGTACGCTAAACCTTAAGCGTTGTGGTACCCTAAACTGTGCCCTAATATCTCCACATTCCCTAACCCTAACCCTAACCCGAATTCTATCCCTGACCCTCACCCGAAACCTTACCCTCACCCGTGCCCTAATCTTAACCAGGACACCAACACTAACTTGTGCCCTCACACGTACGCTAACCCTTAATCGTTGTCGTACCCTAAACTGTACCCTAATCCCTCCCCATTCCCTAACCCTAACCCTAACCCGAATCCTAACCCTGACCCTCACCTAAAGCCTTACCCTCACCCGTGCCCTAATCTTAACCAGGACACTAACACTAACCCTTGCCCTCACACGAACGCTAACCCTTAAGCACAGTCGTACCCTAAGCTGTACCCTAATCCCTCTGCATTCCTTAAACCTAACCCTAACCCGAATCCTAACCCTGACCCTCAACCGAAGCCTTACCCTCACCCGTGCCCTAAACTTAACCAGGACACCAACACTAACTCGTGCCCCCACACGTACGCTAAACCTTAAGCGTTGTCGTACCTTAAATTGTACCCTAATCCCTCCCCATTCCTTAACCCTAACCCTAACCCCATCCCTAAACCTGACCCACTTCCGATGCCCTACCCTAACCAATTAGCTAATCTTAACCAGGACACAAACACTAACTCATGCCCTCAAACGTACGCTAACCCTTAAGCATTGTCGTACCCTATCCTTTACCCTAATCCCTCCCCATTCCCTAACCCTAACCCTAAGCGAAACCCTAAACGTGACCCTTTTCCGAGGCCTTACCCTCATCGGTGCCGTTGTCTTAACCAGTACACCAACACTAACTCGTGCCCTCACACTTACGCTAACCCTTAAGCATTGTCGTACCCTAACCTGTACCCTAATCCCTCTCCATTCCATAACCCTAACCCTAACCTGAAACCTAACCATGACACTCACCCGAAACTTTACCCTCACCCGTGTCCTAATTTTAACCAGTACATCAACACTAACCCATGCCCTCTAACGTACGCCAACCCTAAGTCATTGCCGTACCCTAACCTGTACCCTAATCAATCCCCATTCCCTAACCCTTACCCTAACCCTAACCCTTAACGTGACCCTCTTCCGAGGCCTTACCCTCACCCGTGCCCTAATCGTAAGCAGTACACTAACACTAACTAGTGACCTCACACGTACGCTAAACCTTAAGCGTTGTGGTACCCTAAACTGTGCCCTAATATCTCCCCATTCCCTAACCCTAACCCTAACCCGAATTCTATTCCTGACCCTCACCCGAAACCTTACCCTCACCCGTGCCCTAATCTTAACCAGGACACCAACACTAACTTGTGCCCTCACACGTACGTTAACCCTTAATCGTTGTCGTACCCTAAACTGTACCCTAATCCCTCCCCATTCCCTAACCCTAACCCTAACCCGAATCCTAACCCTGACCCTCACCTGAAGCCTTACCCTCACCCGTGCCCTAATCTTAACCAGGACACTAACACTAACCCTTGCCCTCACACGAACGCTAACCCTTAAGCACTGTCGTACCCTAAGCTGTACCCTAATCCCTCTGCATTCCTTAACCCTAACCCTAACCGGAATCCTAACCCTGACCCTCACCCGAAGTCTTACCCTCACCCGTGCCCTAATCTTAACCAGGACCCCAACACTAACTCGTGCCCTCACACGTACGCTAAACCTTAAGCGTTGTCGTACCCTAAATTGTACCCTAATCCCTCCCCATTCCTTAACCCTAACCCTAACCCCATCCCTAAACCTGACCCACTTCCGATGCCCTACCCTAAATAATGCCCTAATCTTAACCAGGACACAAACACTAACTCATGCCCTCAAACGTACGCTAACCCTTAAGCATTGTCGTACCCTATCCTGTACCCTAATCCCTCCCCATTCCCTAACCCTAACCCTAAGCGAAACCCTGAACGTGACCCTTTTCCGAGGCCTTACCCTCATCGGTGCCGTTGTCTTAACCAGTACACCAACACTAACTCGTGCCCTCACACTTACGCTAACCCTTAAGCATTGTCGTACCCTAACCTGTACCTTAATCCCTCTCCATTCCCTAACCCTAACCCTAACCCGAATCCTAACCCTGACCCTCACCCGAAGCCTTACCCTCACCGGTGCCCTAATCTTAACCAGGACACCAAGACTAACTCGTGCCCTCACACGTACGCTAACACTAAACCGCAGCGGTACCCTAACCTGTACCCTAATCCCTCTCCATTCCCTAACCCTAACCCTAACCTGAAACCTAACCATGACACTCACCCGAAACTTTACCCTCACCCGTGTCCTAATTTTAACCAGTACATCAACACTAACCCATGCCCTCTAACGTACGCCAACCCTAAGCCATTGCCGTACCCTAACCTGTACCCTAATCAATCCCCATTCCCTAACCCTAACCCTAACCCTAACCCTTAACGTGACCCTCTTCCGAGGCCTTTCCCTCACCCGTGCCCTAATCGTAAGCAGTACACTAACACTAACTAGTGACCTCACACGTACGCTAAACCTTAAGCGTTGTGGTACCCTAAACTGTGCCCTAATATCTCCCCATTCCCTAACCCTAACCCCAACCCGAATTCTATCCCTGACCCTCACCCGAAACCTTACCCTCACCCGTGCCCTAATCTTAAGCAGGACACCAACACTAACTTGTGCCCTCACACGTACGCTAACCCTTAATCGTTGTCGTACCCTAAACTGTACCCTAATCCCTCCCCATTCCCTAACCCTAACCCTAACCCGAATCCTAACCCTGACCCTCACCTAAAGCCTTACCCTCACCCGTGCCCTAATCTTAACCAGGACACTAACACTAACCCTTGCCCTCACACGAACGCTAACCCTTAAGCACAGTCGTACCCTAAGCTGTACCCTAATCCCTCTGCATTCCTTAAACCTAACCCTAACCCGAATCCTAACCCTGACCCTCAACCGAAGCCTTACGCTCACCCGTGCCCTAAACTTAACCAGGACACCAACACTAACTCGTGCCCTCACACGTACGCTAAACCTTAAGCGTTGTCGTACCTTAAATTGTACCCTAATCCCTCCCCATTCCTTAACCCTAACCCTAACCCCATCCCTAAACCTGACCCACTTCCGATGCCCTACCCTAACCAATTAGCTAATCTTAACCAGGACACAAACACTAACTCATGCCCTCAAACGTACGCTAACCCTTAAGCATTGTCGTACCCTATTCTTTACCCTAATCCCTCCCCATTCCCTAACCCTAACCCTAAGCGAAACCCTGAACGTGACCCTTTTCCGAGGCCTTACCCTCATCGGTGCCGTTGTCTTAACCAGTACACCAACACTAACTCGTGCCCTCACACTTACGCTAACCCTTAAGCATTGTCGTACCCTAACCTGTACCCTAATCCCTCTCCATTCCATAACCCTAACCCTAACCTGAAACCTAACCATGACACTCACCCGAAATTTTACCCTCACCCGTGTCCTAATTTTAACCAGTACATCAACACTAACCCATGCCCTCTAACGTACGCCAACCCTAAGTCATTGCCGTACCCTAACCTGTACCCTAATCAATGCCCATTCCCTAACCCTTACCCTAACCCTAACCCTTAACGTGACCCTCTTCCGAGGCCTTACCCTCACCCGTGCCCTAATCGTAAGCAGTACACTAACACTAACTAGTGACCTCACACGTACGCTAAACCTTAAGCGTTGTGGTGCCCTAAACTGTGCCCTAATATCTCCCCATTCCCTAACCCTAACCCTAACCCGAATTCTATTCCTGACCCTCACCCGAAACCTTACCCTCACCCGTGCCCTAATCTTAACCAGGACACCAACACTAACTTGTGCCCTCACACGTACGTTAACCCTTAATCGTTGTCGTACCCTAAACTGTACCCTAATCCCTCCCCATTCCCTAACCCTAACCCTAACCCGAATCCTAACCCTGACCCTCACCTGAAGCCTTACCCTCACCCGTGCCCTAATCTTAACCAGGACACTAACACTAACTCTTGCCCTCACACGAACGCTACCCCTTAAGCACTGTCGTACCCTAAGCTGTACCCTAATCCCTCTGCATTCCTTAACCCTAACCCTAACCGGAATCCTAACCCTGACCCTCACCCGAAGCCTTACCCTCACCCGTGCCCTAATCTTAACCAGGACCCCAACACTAACTCGTGCCCTCACACGTACGCTAAACCTTAAGCGTTGTCGTACCCTAAATTGTACCCTAATCCCTCCCCATTCCTTAACCCTAACCCTAACCCCATCCCTAAACCTGACCCACTTCCGATGCCCTACCCTAAATAATGCCCTAATCTTAACCAGGACACAAACACTAACTCATGCCCTCAAACGTACGCTAACCCTTAAGCATTGTCGTACCCTATCCTGTACCCTAATCCCTCCCCATTCCCTAACCCTAACCCTAAGCGAAACCCTGAACGTGACCCTTTTCCGAGGCCTTACCCTCATCGGTGCCGTTGTCTTAACCAGTACACCAACACTACCTCGTGCCCTCACACTTACGCTAACCCTTAAGCATTGTCGTACCCTAACCTGTACCTTAATCCCTCTCCATTCCCTAACCCTAACCCTAACCCGAATCCTAACCCTGACCCTCACCCGAAGCCTTACCCTCACCGGTGCCCTAATCTTAACCAGGACACCAAGACTAACTCGTGCCCTCACACGTACGCTAACACTAAACCGCAGCGGTACCCTAACCTGTACCCTAATCCCTCTCCATTCCCTAACCCTAACCCTAACCTGAAACCTAACCATGACACTCACCCGAAACTTTACCCTCACACGTGTCCTCATTTTAACCAGTACATCAACACTAACCCATGCCTTCTAACGTACGCCAACCCTAAGCCATTGCCGTACCCTAATCTGTACCCTAATCAATCCCCATTCCCTAACCCTAACCCTAACCCTAACCCTTAACGTGACCATCTTCCGAGGCCTTACCCTCACCCGTGCCCTAATCGTAGGCAGTACACTAACACTAACTAGTGACCTCACACGTACGCTAAACCTTAAGCGTTGTGGTACCCTAAACTGTGCCCTAATATCTCCCCATTCCCTAACCCTAACCCTAACCCGAATTCTATCCCTGACCCTCACCCGAAACCTTACCCTCACCCGTGCCTTAATCTTAACCAGGACACCAACACTAACTTGTGCCCTCACACGTACGTTAACCCTTAATCGTTGTCGTACCCTAAACTGTACCCTAATCCCTCCCCATTCCCTAACCCTAACCCTAACCCGAATCCTAACCCTGACCCTCACCTGAAGCCTTACCCTCACCCGTGCCCTAATCTTAACCAGGACACTAACACTAACCCTTGCCCTCACACGAACGCTAACCCTTAAGCACAGTCGTACCCTAAGCTGTACCCTAATCCCTCTGCATTCCTTAACCCTAACCCTAACCCGAATCCTAACCCTGAACCTCACCCGAAGCCTTACCCTCACCCGTGCCCTAATCTTAACCAGGACCCCAACACTAACTCGTGCCCTCACACGTACGCTAAACCTTAAGCGTTGTCGTACTCTAAATTGTACCCTAATCCCTCCCCATTCCCTAACCCTAACCCTAAGCGAAACCCTGAACGTGACCCTTTTCCGAGGCCTTACCCTCATCGGTGCCGTTGTCTTAACCAGTACACCAACACTAACTCGTGCCCTCACACTTACGCTAACCCTTAAGCATTGTCGTACCCTAACCTGTACCTTAATCCCTCTCCATTCCCTAACCCTAACCCTAACCCGAATCCTAACCCTGACCCTCACCCGAAGCCTTACCCTCACCGGTGCCCTAATCTTAACCAGGACACCAAGACTAACTCGTGCCCTCACACGTACGCTAACACTAAACCGCAGCGGTACCCTAACCTGTACCCTAATCCCTCTCCATTCCCTAACCCTAACCCTAACCTGAAACCTAACCATGACACTCACCCGAAACTTTACCCTCACCCGTGTCCTAATTTTAACCAGTACATCAACACTAACACATGCCCTCTAACGTACGCCAACCCTAAGCCATTGCCGTACCCTAACCTGTACCCTAATCAATCCCCATTCCCTAACCCTAACCCTAACCCTAACCCTTAACGTGACCCTCTTCCGAGGCCTTACCCTCACCCGTGCCCTAATCGTAAGCAGTACACTAACACTAACTAGTGACCTCACACGTACGCTAAACCTTAAGCGTTGTGGTACCCTAAACTGTGCCCTAATATCTCCCCGTTCCCTTACCCTAACCCTAACCCGAATTCTATCCCTGACCCTCACCCGAAACCTTACCCTCACCCGTGCCCTAATCTTAAGCAGGACACCAACACTAACTTGTGCCCTCACACGTACGCTAACCCTTAATCGTTGTCGTACCCTAAACTGTACCCTAATCCCTCCCCATTCCCTAACCCTAACCCTAACCCGAATCCTAACCCTGACCCTCACCTAAAGCCTTACCCTCACCCGTGCCCTAATCTTAACCAGGACACTAACACTAACCCTTGCCCTCACACGAACGCTAACCCTTAAGCACAGTCGTACCCTAAGCTGTACCCTAATCCCTCTGCATTCCTTAAACCTAACCCTAACCCGAATCCTAACCCTGACCCTCAACCGAAGCCTTACCCTCACCCGTGCCCTAAACTTAACCAGGACACCAACACTAACTCGTGCCCTCACACGTACGCTAAACCTTAAGCGTTGTCGTACCATAAATTGTACCCTAATCCCTCCCCATTCCTTAACCCTAACCCTAACCCCATCCCTAAACCTGACCCACTTCCGATGCCCTACCCTAACCAATTAGCTAATCTTAACCAGGACACAAACACTAACTCATGCCCTCAAACGTACGCTAACCCTTAAGCATTGTCGTACCCTATCCTTTACCCTAATCCCTCCCCATTCCCTAACCCTAACCCTAAGCGAAACCCTAAACGTGACCCTTTTCCGAGGCCTTACCCTCATCGGTGCCGTTGTCTTAACCAGTACACCAACACTAACTCGTGCCCTCACACTTACGCTAACCCTTAAGCATTGTCGTACCCTAACCTGTACCCTAATCCCTCTCCATTCCATAACCCTAACCCTAACCTGAAACCTAACCATGACACTCACCCGAAACTTTACCCTCACCCGTGTCCTAATTTTAACCAGTACATCAACACTAACCCATGCCCTCTAACGTACGCCAACCCTAAGTCATTGCCGTACCCTAACCTGTACCCTAATCAATCCCCATTCCCTAACCCTTACCCTAACCCTAACCCTTAACGTGACCCTCTTCCGAGGCCTTACCCTCACCCGTGCCCTAATCGTAAGCAGTACACTAACACTAACTAGTGACCTCACACGTACGCTAAACCTTAAGCGTTGTGGTACCCTAAACTGTGCCCTAATATCTCCCCATTCCCTAACCCTAACCCTAACCCGAATTCTATTCCTGACCCTCACCCGAAACCTTACCCTCACCCGTGCCCTAATCTTAACCAGGACACCAACACTAACTTGTGCCCTCACACGTACATTAACCCTTAATCGTTGTCGTACCCTAAACTGTACCCTAATCCCTCCCCATTCCCTAACCCTAACCCTAACCCGAATCCTAACCCTGACCCTCACCTGAAGCCTTACCCTCACCCGTTCCCTAATCTTAACCAGGACACTAACACTAACCCTTGCCCTCACACGAACGCTAACCCTTAAGCACTGTCGTACCCTAAGATGTACCCTAATCCCTCTGCATTCCTTAACCCTAACCCTAACCCGAATCCTAACCCTGACCCTCACCCGAAGCCTTACCCTCACCCGTGCCCTAATCTTAACCAGGACACCAACACTAACTTGTGCCCTCACACGTACGTTAACCCTTAATCGTTGTCGTACCCTAAACTGTACCCTAATCCCTCCCCATTCCCTAACCCTAACCCTAACCCGAATCCTAACCCTGACCCTCACCTGAAGCCTTACCCTCACCCGTGCCCTAATCTTAACCAGGACACTAACACTAACCCTTGCCCTCACACGAACGCTAACCCTTAAGCACTGTCGTACCCTAAGCTGTACCCTAATCCCTCTGCATTCCTTAACCCTAACCCTAACCGGAATCCTAACCCTGACCCTCACCCGAAGCCTTACCCTCACCCGTGCCCTAATCTTAACCAGGACCCCAACACTAACTCGTGCCCTCACACGTACGCTAAACCTTAAGCGTTGTCGTACCCTAAATTGTACCCTAATCCCTCCCCATTCCTTAACCCTAACCCTAACCCCATCCCTAAACCTGACCCACTTCCGATGCCCTACCCTAAATAATGCCCTAATCTTAACCAGGACACAAACACTAACTCATGCCCTCAAACGTACGCTAACCCTTAAGCATTGTCGTACCCTATCCTGTACCCTAATCCCTCCCCATTCCCTAACCCTAACCCTAAGCGAAACCCTGAACGTGACCCTTTTCCGAGGCCTTACCCTCATCGGTGCCGTTGTCTTAACCAGTACACCAACACTAACTCGTGCCCTCACACTTACGCTAACCCTTAAGCATTGTCGTACCCTAACCTGTACCTTAATCCCTCTCCATTCCCTAACCCTAACCCTAACCCGAATCCTAACCCTGACCCTCACCCGAAGCCTTACCCTCACCGGTGCCCTAATCTTAACCAGGACACCAAGACTAACTCGTGCCCTCACACGTACGCTAACACTAAACCGCAGCGGTACCCTAACCTGTACCCTAATCCCTCTCCATTCCCTAACCCTAACCCTAACCTGAAACCTAACCATGACACTCACCCGAAACTTTACCCTCACCCGTGTCCTAATTTTAACCAGTACATCAACACTAACCCATGCCCTCTAACGTACGCCAACCCTAAGCCATTGCCGTACCCTAACCTGTACCCTAATCAATCCCCATTCCCTAACCCTAACCCTAACCCTAACCCTTAACGTGACCCTCTTCCGAGGCCTTACCCTCACCCGTGCCCTAATCGTAAGCAGTACACTAACACTAACTAGTGACCTCACACGTACGCTAAACCTTAAGCGTTGTGGTACCCTAAACTGTGCCCTAATATCTCCCCATTCCCTAACCCTAACCCTAACCCGAATTCTATCCCTGACCCTCACCCGAAACCTTACCCTCACCCGTGCCCTAATCTTAAGCAGGACACCAACACTAACTTGTGCCCTCACACGTACGCTAACCCTTAATCGTTGTCGTACCCTAAACTGTACCCTAATCCCTCCCCATTCCCTAACCCTAACCCTAACCCGAATCCTAACCCTGACCCTCACCTAAAGCCTTACCCTCACCCGTGCCCTAATCTTAACCAGGACACTAACACTAACCCTTGCCCTCACACGAACGCTAACCCTTAAGCACAGTCGTACCCTAAGCTGTATCCTAATCCCTCTGCATTCCTTAAACCTAACCCTAACCCGAATCCTAACCCTGACCCTCAACCGAAGCCTTACCCTCACCCGTGCCCTAAACTTAACCAGGACACCAACACTAACTCGTGCCCTCACACGTACGCTAAACCTTAAGCGTTGTCGTACCTTAAATTGTACCCTAATCCCTCCCCATTCCTTAACCTTAACCCTAACCCCATCCCTAAACCTGACCCACTTCCGATGCCCTACCCTAACCAATGCCCTAATCTTAACCAGGACACAAACACTAACTCATGCCCTCAAACGTACGCTAACCCTTAAGCATTGTCGTACCCTATCCTTTACCCTAATCCCTCCCCATTCCCTAACCCTAACCCTAAGCGAAACCCTAAACGTGACCCTTTTCCGAGGCCTTACCCTCATCGGTGCCGTTGTCTTAACCAGTACACCAACACTAACTCATGCCCTCACACTTACGCTAACCCATAAGCATTGTCGTACCCTAACCTGTACCCTAATCCCTCTCCATTCCATAATCCTAACCCTAACCTGAAACCTAACCATGACACTCACCCGAAACTTTACCCTCACCCGTGTCCTAATTTTAACCAGTACATCAACACTAACCCATGCCCTCTAACGTACGCCAACCCTAAGTCATTGCCGTACCCTAACCTGTACCCTAATCAATCCCCATTCCCTAACCCTAACCCTAACCCTAACCCTTAACGTGACCCTCTTCCGAGGTCTTACCCTCACCCGTGCCCTAATCGTAAGCAGTACACTAACACTAACTAGTGACCTCACACGTACGCTAAACCTTAAGCGTTGTGGTACCCTAAACTGTGCCCTAATATCTCCCCATTCCCTAACCCTAACCCTAACCCGAATTCTATTCCTGACCCTCACCCGAAACCTTACCCTCACCCGTGCCCTAATCTTAACCAGGACACCAACACTAACTTGTGCCCTCACACGTACATTAACCCTTAATCGTTGTCGTACCCTAAACTGTACCCTAATCCCTCCCCATTCCCTAACCCTAACCCTAACCCGAATCCTAACCCTGACCCTCACCTGAAGCCTTACCCTCACCCGTGCCCTAATCTTAACCAGGACACTAACACTAACCCTTGCCCTCACACGAACGCTAACCCTTAAGCACTGTCGTACCCTAAGATGTACCCTAATCCCTCTGCATTCCTTAACCCTAACCCTAACCCGAATCCTAACCCTGACCCTCACCCGAAGCCTTACCCTCACCCGTGCCCTAATCTTAACCAGGACACCAACACTAACTCGTGCCCTCACACGTACGCTAAACCTTAAGCGTTGTCGTACCCTAAATTGTACCCTAATCCCTCCCCATTCCTTAACCCTAACCCTAACCCCATCCCTAAACCTGACCCACTTCCGATGCCCTACCCTAACCAATGCCCTAATCTTAACCAGGACACAAACACTAACTCATGCCCTCAAACGTACGCTAACCCTTAAGCATTGTCGTACCCTATCCTGTACCCTAATCCCTCCCCTTTCACTAAGCCTAACCCTAAGCGAAACCCTGAACGTGACCCTTTTCCGAGGCCTTACCCTCATCGGTGCCGTTGTCTTAACCAGTACACCAACACTAACTCGTGCCCTCACACTTACGCTAACCCTTAAGCATTGTCGTACCCTAACCTGTACCCTAATGCCTCTCCATTCCCTAACCCTAACCCTAACCCGAATCCTAACCCTGACCCTCACCCGAAGCCTTACCCTCACCCGTGCCCTAATCTTAACCAGGACACCAAGACTAAATCCTGCCCTCAAACGTACGCTAACACTAAACCGCAGCGGTACCCTAACCTGTACCCTAATCCCTCTCCATTCCCTAACCCTAACCCTAACCTGAAACCTAACCATGAAACTCACCCGAAACTTTACCCTCACCCGTGTCCTAATTTTAACCAGTACATCAACACCAACCCATGCCCTCTAACGTACGCCAACCCTAAGCCATTGCCGAACCCTAACCTGTACCCTAATCAATCCCCATTCCCTAACCCTAACCCTAACCCTAACCCTTAACGTGACCCTCTTCCGAGGCCTTACCCTCACCCGTGCCCTAATCGTAAGCAGTACATTAACACTAACTAGTGACCTCACACGTACGCTAAACCTTAAGCGTTGTGGTACCCTAAACTGTGCCCTAATATCTCCCCATTCCCTAACCCTAACCCTAACCCGAATTCTATCCCTCACCCTCACCCAAAACCTTACCCTCACCCGTGCCCTAATCTTAACCAGGACACTAACACTAACTCGTGCCCTCACACCTACGCTAACCCTTAATCGTTGTCGTACCCTAAACTGTACCCTAATCCCTCCCCATTCCCTAACCCTAACCCTAACCCGAATCCTAACCCTGACCCTATCCTGAAGCCTTACCCTCACCCGTGCCCTAATCTTAACCAGGACACTAACACTAACCCTTGCCCTCACACGAACGCTAACCCTTAAGCACTGTCGTACCCTAAGCTGTACCCTAATCCCTCTGCATTCCTTAACCCTAACCCTAACCCGAATCCTAACCCTGACCCTCACCCGAAGCCTTACCCTCACCCGTGCCCTAATCTTAACCAGGACACCAACACTAACTCGTGCCCTCACACGTACGCTAAACCTTAAGCATTGTCGTACCCTAAATTGTACCCTAATCCCTCCCCATTCCTTAACCCTAACCCTAAACCCATCCCTAAACCTGACCCACTTCCGATGCCCTACCCTAACCAATGCCCTAATCTTAACCAGGACACAAACACTAACTCATTCCCTTAAACGTACGCTAACCCTTAAGCATTGTCGTACCCTATCCTGTACCCTAATCCCTCCCCATTCCCTAACCCTAACTTTAAGCGAAACCCTGAACGTGACCCTTTTCCGAGGCCTTACCCTCATCGGTGCCGTTGTCTTAACCAGTACACCAACACTAACTCGTGCCCTCACACTTACGCTAACCCTTAAGCATTGTCGTACCCTAACCTGTACCCTAATGCCTCTCCATTCCCTAACCCTAACCCTAACCCGAATCCTAACCCTGACCCTCACCCGAAGCCTTACCCTCACCCGTGCCCTAATCTTAACCAGGACACCAAGACTAAATTGTGCCCTCAAACGTACGCTAACACTAAACCGCAGCGGTACCCTAACCTGTACCCTAATCCCTCTCCATTCCCTAACCCTAACCCTAACCTGAAACCTAACCATGACACTCACCCGAAACTTTACCCTCACCCGTGTCCTAATTTTAACCAGTACATCAACACTAACCCATGCCCTCTAACGTACGCCAACCCTAAGCCATTGCCGTACCCTAACCTGTACCCTAATCAATCCCCATTCCCTAACCCTAACCCTAACCCTAACCCTTAACGTGACCCTCTTCTGAGGCCTTACCCTCATCCGTGCCCTAATCGTAAGCAGTACACTAACACTAACTAGTGACCTCACACGTACGCTAAACCTTAAGCGTTGTGGTACCCTAAACTGTGCCCTAATATCTCCCCATTCCCTAACCCTAACCCTAACCCGAATTCTATCCCTGACCCTCACCCGAAACCTTACCCTCACCCGTGCCCTAATCTTAACCAGGACACCAACACTAACTCGTGCCCTCACACCTACGCTAACCCTTAATCGTTGTCGTACCCTAAACTGTACCCTAATCCCTCCCCATTCCCTAACCCTAACCCTAACCCGAATCCTAACCCTGACCCTCACCTGAAGCCTTACCCTCACCCGTGCCCTAATCTTAACCAGGACACTAACACTAACCCTTGCCCTCACACGAACGCTAACCCTTAAGCACTGTCGTACCCTAAGCTGTACCCTAATCCCTCTGCATTCCTTAACCCTAACCCTAACCCGAATCCTAACCCTGAACCTCACCCGAAGCCTTACCCTGACCCGTGCCCTAATCTTAACCAGGACACCAACACTAACTCGTGCCCTCACACGTACGCTAAACCTTAAGCGTTGTCGTACCCTACATTGTACCCTAATCCCTCCCCATTCCTTAACCCTAACCCTAACCCCATCCCTAAACCTGACCCACTTCCGATGCCCTACCCTAACCAATGCCCTAATCTTAACCAGGACACAAACACTAACTCATGCCCTCAAACGTACGCTAACCCTTAAGCATTGTCGTACCCTATCCTGTACCCTAATCCCTCCCCATTCCCTAACCCTAACCCTAAGCAAAACCCAGAACGTGACCCTTTTCCAAGGCCTTACCCTCATCGGTGCCGTTGTCTTAACCAGTACACCAACACTAACTCGTGCCCTCACACTTACGCTAACCCTTAAGCATTGTCGTACCCTAACCTGTACCCTAATCCCTCTCCATTCCCTAACCCTAACCCTAACCCGAATCCTAACCCTGACCCTCACCCGAAGCCTTACCCTCACCCGTGCCTAATCTTAACCAGGAAACCAAAACTAACTCGTGCCCTCAAACGTACGCTAACAGTAAACTGCAGCGGTACCCTAACCTGTACCCTAATCCCTCTCCATTCCCTAACCCTAACCCTAACCTGAAACCTAACCATGACACTCACCCGAAACTTTACCCTCACCCGTGTCCTAATTTTAACCAGTACATCAACACTAACCCATGCCCTCTAACGTACGCCAACCCTAAGCCATTGCCGTACCCTAACCTGTACACTAATCAATCCCCATTCCCTAACCCTAACCCTAACCCTAACCCTTAACGTGACCCTCTTCCGAGGCCTTACCCTCACCCGTGCCCTAATCGTAAGCAGTACACTAACACTAACTAGTGACTTCACACGTACGCTAAACCTTAAGCGTTGTGGTGCCCTAAACTGTGCCCTAATATCTCCCCATTCCCTAACCCTAACCCTAACCCGAATCCTATCCCTGACCCTCACCCGAAACCTTACCCTCACCCGTGACTTAATCTTAACTAGGACACCAACACTAACTCGTGCCCTCACACGTACGCTAACCCTTTATCGTTGTCGTACCCTAAACTGTACCCTAATCCCTCCCCATTCCCTAACCCTAACCCTAACCCGAATCCCAACCCTGACCCTCACCCGAAGCCTTACCCTCACCCGTGCCCTAATCTTAACCAGGACACCAACACTAACTCGTGCCGTCACACGTACGCTAAACATTAAGCGTTGTCGTAACCTAAATTGTACCCTAATCCCTTCCCATTTCTTAACCCTAACCCTAACCCCATCCCTAAACCTGACCCACTTCCGATGCCCTACGCTAACCAATGCCCTAATCTTAACCAGGACACAAACACTAACTCATGCCCTCAAACGTACGCTAACCCTTAAGCATTGTCGTACCCTATCCTGTACCCTAATCCCTCCCCATTCCCTAACCCTAACCCTAAGCGAAACCCTGAACGTGAGCCTTTTCCGAGGCCTTACCCCCATCGGTGCCGTTGTCTTAACCAGTACACCAACACTAACTCGTGCCCTCACACTTACGCTAACCCTTAAGCATTGTCGTACCCTAACCTGTACCCTAATCCCTCCCCATTCCCTAACCCCAACCCTAACCCGAATCCTAACCCTGACCCTCACCTGAAGCCTTACCCTCACCCGTGCCCTAATCTTAACCAGGACACTAACACTAACCCTTGCCCTCACACGAACGCTAACCCTTAAGCACTGTCGTACCCTAAGCTGTACCCTAATCCCTCTGCATTCCTTAAACCTAACCCTAACCCGAATCCTAACCCTGACCCTCACCCGAAGCCTTACCCTCACCCGTGCCCTAATCTTAACCAGGACACCAACACTAACTCGTGCCCTCACACGTACGCTAAACCTTAAGCGTTGTCGTACCCTAAATTGTACCCTAATCCCTCCCCATTCCTTAACCCTAACCCTAACCCCATCCCTAAACCTGACCCACTTCCGATGCCCTACCCTAACCAATGCCCTAATCTTAACCAGGACACAAACACTAACTCATTCCCTCAAACGTACGCTAACCCTTAAGCATTGTCGTACCCTATCCTGTACCCTAATCCCTCCCCATTCCCTAACCCTAACCCTTAGCGAAACCCTGAACGTGAGCCTTTTCCGAGGCCTTACCCCCATCGGTGCCGTTGTCTTAACCAGTACACCAACACTAACTCGTGCCCTCACACTTACGCTAACCCTTAAGCATTGTCGTACCCTAACCTGTACCCTAATCCCTCCCCATTCCCTAACCCCAACCCTAACCCGAATCCTAACCCTGACCCTCACCTGAAGCCTTACCCTCACCCGTGCCCTAATCTTAACCAGGACACTAACACTAACCCTTGCCCTCACACGAACGCTAACCCTTAAGCACTGTCGTACCCTAAGCTGTACCCTAATCCCTCTGCATTCCTTAACCCTAACCCTAACCCGAATCCTAACCCTGACCCTCACCCGAAGCCTTACCCTCACCCGTGCCCTAATCTTAACCAGGACACCAACACTAACTCGTGCCCTCACACGTACGCTAAACCTTAAGCGTTGTCGTACCCTAAATTGTACCCTAATCCCTCCCCATTCCTTAACCCTAACCCTAACCCCATCCCTAAACCTGACCCACTTCCGATGCCCTACCCTAACCAATGCCCTAATCTTAACCAGGACACAAACACTAACTCATTCCCTCAAACGTACGCTAACCCTTAAGCATTGTCGTACCCTATCCTGTACCCTAATCCCTCCCCATTCCCTAACCCTAACCCTAAGCGAAACCCTGAACGTGAGCCTTTTCCGAGGCCTTACCCCCATCGGTGCCGTTGTCTTAACCAGTACACCAACACTAACTCGTGCCCTCACACTTACGCTAACCCTTAAGCATTGTCGTACCCTAACCTGTACCCTAATCCCTCCCCATTCCCTAACCCCAACCCTAACCCGAATCCTAACCCTGACCCTCACCTGAAGCCTTACCCTCACCCGTGCCCTAATCTTAACCAGGACACTAACACTAACCCTTGCCCTCACACGAACGCTAACCCTTAAACACTGTCGTACCCTAAGCTGTACCCTAATCCCTCTGCATTCCTTAACCCTAACCCTAACCCGAATCCTAACCCTGACCCTCACCCGAAGCCTTACCCTCACCCGTGCCCTAATCTTAACCAGGACACCAACACTAACTCGTGCCCTCACACGTACGCTAAACCTTAAGCGTTGTCGTACCCTTAATTGTACCCTAATCCCTCCCCATTCCTTAACCCTAACCCTAACCCCATCCCTAAACCTGACCCACTTCCGATGCCCTACCCTAACCAATGCCCTAATCTTAACCAGGAAACAAACACTAACTCATTCCCTCAAACGTACGCTAACAATTAAGCATTGTCGTACCCTATCCTGTACCCTAATCCCTCCCCATTCCCTAACCCTAACCCTAAGCGAAACCCTGAACGTGAGCCTTTTCCGAGGCCTTACCCTCATCGTTGCCGTTGTCTTAACCAGTACACCAACACTAACTCGTGCCCTCACACTTACGCTAACCCTTAAGCATTGTCGTACCCTAACCTGTACCCTAATCCCTCTCCATTCCCTAACCCTAACCCTAACCCGAATCCTAACCCTGACCCTCACCCGAAGCCTTACTCTCACCCGTGCCCTAATATTAACCAGGACACCAAGACTAACTCGTGCCCTCAAACGTACGCTAACACTAAACCGCAGCGGTACCCTAACCTGTACCCTAATCCCTCTCCATTCCCTAACCCTAACCCTAACCTGAAACCTAACCATGACACTCACCCGAAACTTTACCCTCAGCCGTGTCCTAATTTTAACCAGTACATCAACACTAACCCATGCCCTCTAACGTACGCCAACCCTAAGCCATTGCCGTACCCTAACCTGTACCCTAATCAATCCCCATTCCCTAACCCTAACCCTAACCCTAACCCTTAACGTGACCCTCTTCCGAGGCCTTACCCTCACCCGTGCCCTAATCGTAAGCAGTACACTAACACTAACTAGTGACCTCACACGTACGCTAAACCTTAAGCGTTGTGGTGCCCTAAACTGTGCCCTACTATCTCCCCATTCCCTAACCCTAACCCTAACCCGAATCATATCCCTGACCCTCACCCGTAACCTTACCCTCACCCGTGACTTAATCTTAACTAGGACACCAACACTAACTCGTGCCCTCACACGTACGCTAACCCTTTATCGTTGTCGTACCCTAAACTGTACCCTAATCCCTCCACATTCCCTAACCCTAACCCTAACCCGAATCCTAACCCTGACCCTCACCTGAAGCCTTACCCTTACCCGTGCCCTAATCTTAACCAGGACACTAACACTAACCCTTGCCCTCACACGAACGCTAACCCTTAAGCACTGTCGTACCCTAAGCTGTACCCTAATCCCTCTGCATTCCTTAACCCTAACCCTAACCCGAATCCTAACCCTGACCCTTACCCGAAGCCTTACCCTCACCCGTGCCCTAATCTTAACCAGGACACCAACACTAACTCGTGCCGTCACACGTACGCTAAACATTAAGCGTTGTCGTAACCTAAATTGTACCCTAATCCCTTCCCATTTCTTAACCCTAACCCTAACCCCATCCCTAAACCTGACCCACTTCCGATGCCCTACGCTAACCAATGCCCTAATCTTAACCAGGACACAAACACTAACTCATGCCCTCAAACGTACGCTAACCCTTAAGCATTGTCGTACCCTATCCTGTACCCTAATCCCTCCCCATTCCCTAACCCTAACCCTAAGCGAAACCCTGAACGTGAGCCTTTTCCGAGGCCTTACCCCCATCGGTGCCGTTGTCTTAACCAGTACACCAACACTAACTCGTGCCCTCACACTTACGCTAACCCTTAAGCATTGTCGTACCCTAACCTGTACCCTAATCCCTCCCCATTCCCTAACCCCAACCCTAACCCGAATCCTAACCCTGACCCTCACCTGAAGCCTTACCCTCACCCGTGCCCTAATCTTAACCAGGACACTAACACTAACCCTTGCCCTCACACGAACGCTAACCCTTAAGCACTGTCGTACCCTAAGCTGTACCCTAATCCCTCTGCATTCCTTAAACCTAACCCTAACCCGAATCCTAACCCTGACCCTCACCCGAAGCCTTACCCTCACCCGTGCCCTAATCTTAACCAGGACACCAACACTAACTCGTGCCCTCACACGTACGCTAAACCTTAAGCGTTGTCGTACCCTAAATTGTACCCTAATCCCTCCCCATTCCTTAACCCTAACCCTAACCCCATCCCTAAACCTGACCCACTTCCGATGCCCTACCCTAACCAATGCCCTAATCTTAACCAGGACACAAACACTAACTCATTCCCTCAAACGTACGCTAACCCTTAAGCATTGTCGTACCCTATCCTGTACCCTAATCCCTCCCCATTCCCTAACCCTAACCCTTAGCGAAACCCTGAACGTGAGCCTTTTCCGAGGCCTTACCCCCATCGGTGCCGTTGTCTTAACCAGTACACCAACACTAACTCGTGCCCTCACACTTACGCTAACCCTTAAGCATTGTCGTACCCTAACCTGTACCCTAATCCCTCCCCATTCCCTAACCCCAACCCTAACCCGAATCCTAACCCTGACCCTCACCTGAAGCCTTACCCTCACCCGTGCCCTAATCTTAACCAGGACACTAACACTAACCCTTGCCCTCACACGAACGCTAACCCTTAAGCACTGTCGTACCCTAAGCTGTACCCTAATCCCTCTGCATTCCTTAACCCTAACCCTAACCCGAATCCTAACCCTGACCCTCACCCGAAGCCTTACCCTCACCCGTGCCCTAATCTTAACCAGGACACCAACACTAACTCGTGCCCTCACACGTACGCTAAACCTTAAGCGTTGTCGTACCCTAAATTGTACCCTAATCCCTCCCCATTCCTTAACCCTAACCCTAACCCCATCCCTAAACCTGACCCACTTCCGATGCCCTACCCTAACCAATGCCCTAATCTTAACCAGGACACAAACACTAACTCATTCCCTCAAACGTACGCTAACCCTTAAGCATTGTCGTACCCTATCCTGTACCCTAATCCCTCCCCATTCCCTAACCCTAACCCTAAGCGAAACCCTGAACGTGAGCCTTTTCCGAGGCCTTACCCCCATCGGTGCCGTTGTCTTAACCAGTACACCAACACTAACTCGTGCCCTCACACTTACGCTAACCCTTAAGCATTGTCGTACCCTAACCTGTACCCTAATCCCTCCCCATTCCCTAACCCCAACCCTAACCCGAATCCTAACCCTGACCCTCACCTGAAGCCTTACCCTCACCCGTGCCCTAATCTTAACCAGGACACTAACACTAACCCTTGCCCTCACACGAACGCTAACCCTTAAACACTGTCGTACCCTAAGCTGTACCCTAATCCCTCTGCATTCCTTAACCCTAACCCTAACCCGAATCCTAACCCTGACCCTCACCCGAAGCCTTACCCTCACCCGTGCCCTAATCTTAACCAGGACACCAACACTAACTCGTGCCCTCACACGTACGCTAAACCTTAAGCGTTGTCGTACCCTTAATTGTACCCTAATCCCTCCCCATTCCTTAACCCTAACCCTAACCCCATCCCTAAACCTGACCCACTTCCGATGCCCTACCCTAACCAATGCCCTAATCTTAACCAGGAAACAAACACTAACTCATTCCCTCAAACGTACGCTAACAATTAAGCATTGTCGTACCCTATCCTGTACCCTAATCCCTCCCCATTCCCTAACCCTAACCCTAAGCGAAACCCTGAACGTGAGCCTTTTCCGAGGCCTTACCCTCATCGTTGCCGTTGTCTTAACCAGTACACCAACACTAACTCGTGCCCTCACACTTACGCTAACCCTTAAGCATTGTCGTACCCTAACCTGTACCCTAATCCCTCTCCATTCCCTAACCCTAACCCTAACCCGAATCCTAACCCTGACCCTCACCCGAAGCCTTACTCTCACCCGTGCCCTAATATTAACCAGGACACCAAGACTAACTCGTGCCCTCAAACGTACGCTAACACTAAACCGCAGCGGTACCCTAACCTGTACCCTAATCCCTCTCCATTCCCTAACCCTAACCCTAACCTGAAACCTAACCATGACACTCACCCGAAACTTTACCCTCAGCCGTGTCCTAATTTTAACCAGTACATCAACACTAACCCATGCCCTCTAACGTACGCCAACCCTAAGCCATTGCCGTACCCTAACCTGTACCCTAATCAATCCCCATTCCCTAACCCTAACCCTAACCCTAACCCTTAACGTGACCCTCTTCCGAGGCCTTACCCTCACCCGTGCCCTAATCGTAAGCAGTACACTAACACTAACTAGTGACCTCACACGTACGCTAAACCTTAAGCGTTGTGGTGCCCTAAACTGTGCCCTACTATCTCCCCATTCCCTAACCCTAACCCTAACCCGAATCATATCCCTGACCCTCACCCGTAACCTTACCCTCACCCGTGACTTAATCTTAACTAGGACACCAACACTAACTCGTGCCCTCACACGTACGCTAACCCTTTATCGTTGTCGTACCCTAAACTGTACCCTAATCCCTCCACATTCCCTAACCCTAACCCTAACCCGAATCCTAACCCTGACCCTCACCTGAAGCCTTACCCTTACCCGTGCCCTAATCTTAACCAGGACACTAACACTAACCCTTGCCCTCACACGAACGCTAACCCTTAAGCACTGTCGTACCCTAAGCTGTACCCTAATCCCTCTGCATTCCTTAACCCTAACCCTAACCCGAATCCTAACCCTGACCCTTACCCGAAGCCTTACCCTCACCCGTGCCCTAATCTTAACCAGGACACCAACACTAACTCGTGCCCTCACACGTATGCTAAACCTTAAGCGTTGTCGTACCCTAAATTGTACCCTAATCCCTCCCCATTCCTTAACCCTAACCCTAACCCCATCCCTAAACCTGACCAAGTTCCGATGCCCTACCCTAACCAATGCCCTAATCTTAACCAGGACACAAACACTAACTCATTCCCTCAAACGTACGCTAACCCTTAAGCATTGTCGTACCCTATCCTGTACCCTAATCCCTCCCCATTCCCTAACCCTAACCCTAAGCGAAACCCTGAACGTGAGCCTTTTCCGAGGCCTTACCCCCATCGGTGCCGTTGTCTTAACCAGTACACCAACACTAACTCGTGCCCTCACACTTACGCTAACCCTTAAGCATTGTCGTACCCTAACCTGTACCCTAATCCCTCCCCATTCCCTAACCCCAACCCTAACCCGAATCCTAACCCTGACCCTCACCTGAAGCCTTACCCTCACCCGTGCCCTAATCTTAACCAGGACACTAACACTAACCCTTGCCCTCACACGAACGCTAACCCTTAAACACTGTCGTACCCTAAGCTGTACCCTAATCCCTCTGCATTCCTTAACCCTAACCCTAACCCGAATCCTAACCCTGACCCTCACCCGAAGCCTTACCCTCACCCGTGCCCTAATCTTAACCAGGACACCAACACTAACTCGTGCCCTCACACGTACGCTAAACCTTAAGCGTTGTCGTACCCTTAATTGTACCCTAATCCCTCCCCATTCCTTAACCCTAACCCTAACCCCATCCCTAAACCTGACCCACTTCCGATGCCCTACCCTAACCAATGCCCTAATCTTAACCAGGAAACAAACACTAACTCATTCCCTCAAACGTACGCTAACAATTAAGCATTGTCGTACCCTATCCTGTACCCTAATCCCTCCCCATTCCCTAACCCTAACCCTAAGCGAAACCCTGAACGTGAGCCTTTTCCGAGGCCTTACCCTCATCGTTGCCGTTGTCTTAACCAGTACACCAACACTAACTCGTGCCCTCACACTTACGCTAACCCTTAAGCATTGTCGTACCCTAACCTGTACCCTAATCCCTCTCCATTCCCTAACCCTAACCCTAACCCGAATCCTAACCCTGACCCTCACCCGAAGCCTTACTCTCACCCGTGCCCTAATATTAACCAGGACACCAAGACTAACTCGTGCCCTCAAACGTACGCTAACACTAAACCGCAGCGGTACCCTAACCTGTACCCTAATCCCTCTCCATTCCCTAACCCTAACCCTAACCTGAAACCTAACCATGACACTCACCCGAAACTTTACCCTCAGCCGTGTCCTAATTTTAACCAGTACATCAACACTAACCCATGCCCTCTAACGTACGCCAACCCTAAGCCATTGCCGTACCCTAACCTGTACCCTAATCAATCCCCATTCCCTAACCCTAACCCTAACCCTAACCCTTAACGTGACCCTCTTCCGAGGCCTTACCCTCACCCGTGCCCTAATCGTAAGCAGTACACTAACACTAACTAGTGACCTCACACGTACGCTAAACCTTAAGCGTTGTGGTGCCCTAAACTGTGCCCTACTATCTCCCCATTCCCTAACCCTAACCCTAACCCGAATCCTATCCCTGACCCTCACCCGTAACCTTACCCTCACCCGTGACTTAATCTTAACTAGGACACCAACACTAACTCGTGCCCTCACACGTACGCTAACCCTTTATCGTTGTCGTACCCTAAACTGTACCCTAATCCCTCCACATTCCCTAACCCTAACCCTAACCCGAATCCTAACCCTGACCCTCACCTGAAGCCTTACCCTTACCCGTGCCCTAATCTTAACCAGGACACTAACACTAACCCTTGCCCTCACACGAACGCTAACCCTTAAGCACTGTCGTACCCTAAGCTGTACCCTAATCCCTCTGCATTCCTTAACCCTAACCCTAACCCGAATCCTAACCCTGACCCTTACCCGAAGCCTTACCCTCACCCGTGCCCTAATCTTAACCAGGACACCAACACTAACTCGTGCCCTCACACGTATGCTAAACCTTAAGCGTTGTCGTACCCTAAATTGTACCCTAATCCCTCCCCATTCCTTAACCCTAACCCTAACCCCATCCCTAAACCTGACCAAGTTCCGATGCCCTACCCTAACCAATGCCCTAATCTTAACCAGGACACAAACACTAACTCATGCCCTCAAACGTACACTAACCCTTAAGCATTGTCGTACCCTATCCTGTACCCTAATCCCTCCCCATTCCCTAACCCTAACCCTAAGCGAAACCCTGAACGTGAGCCTTTTCCGAGGCCTTACCCTCATCGGTGCCGTTGTCTTAACCAGTACACCAACACTAACTCGTGCCCTCACACTTACGCTAACCCTTAAGCATTGTCGTGCCCTAACCTGTACCCTAATCCCTCTCCATTCCCTAACCCTAACCCTAACCCGAATCCTAACCCTGACCCTCACCCGAAGCCTTACCCTCACCCGTGCCCTAATCTTAACCAGGACACCAAGACTAACTCGTGCCCTCAAACGTACGCTAACACTAAACCGCAGCGGTACCCTAACCTGTACCCTAATCCCTCTCCATTCCCTAACCCTAACTCTAACCTGAAACCTAACCATGACACTCACCCGAAACTTTACCCTCACCCGTGTCCTAATTTTAACCAGTACATCAACACTAACCCATGCCCTCTAACGTACGCCAACCCTAAGCCATTGCCGTACCCTAACCTGTACCCTAATCAATCCCCATTCCCTAACCCTAACCCTAACCCTAACCCTTAACGTGACCCTCTTCCGAGGCCTTACTCTCAACCGTGCCCTAATCGTAAGCAGTACACTAAAACTAACTAGTGACCTCACACGTACGCTAAACCTTAAGCGTTGTGGTGCCCTAAACTGTGACCTAATATCTCCCCATTCCCTAACCCTAACCCTAACCCGAATTCTATCCCTGACCCTCACCCGAAACCTTACCCTCACCCGTGCATTAATCTTAACTAGGACACCAACACTAACTCGTGCCCTCACACGTACGCTAACCCTTTATCGTTGTCGTACCCTAAACTGTACCCTAATCCCTCCCCATTCCCTAACCCTAACCCTAACCCGAATCCTAACCCTGACACTCACCTGAAGCCTTACCCTCACCAGTGCCCTAATCTTAACCAGGACACTAACACTAACCCTTGCCCTCACACGAACGCTAACCCTTAAGCACTGTCGTACCCTAAGCTGTACCCTAATCCCTCTGCATTCCTTAACCCTAACCCTAACCGGAATCCTAACCCTGACCCTCACCCGAAGACTTACCCTCACCCGTGTCCTAATCTTAACCAGGACACCAACACTAACTCGTGCCCTCACACGTACGCTAAACCTTAAGCATTGTCGTACCCTAAATTGTACCCTAATCCCTCCGCATTCCTTAACCCTAACCCTAACCCCATCCCTAAACCTGACCCACTTCCGATGCCCTACCCTAACCAATGCCCTAATCTTAACCAGGACACAAACACTAACTCATGCCCTCAAACGTACGCTAACCCTTAAGCATTGTCTTACCCTATCCTGTACCCTAATCCCTCCCCATTCCCTAACCCTAACCCTAAGCGAAACCCTGAACGTGACCCTTTTCCGAGGCCTTACCCTCATCGGTGCCGTTGTCTTAACCAGTACACCAACACTAACTCGTGCCCTCACACGTACGCTAACCCTTAATCGTTGTCGTACCCTAAACTGTACCCTAATCCCTCCCCATTCCCTAACCCTAACCCTAACCCGAATCCTAACCCTGACCCTCACCTGAAGCCTTACCCTCACCCGTGCCCTAATCTTAACCAGGACACTAACACTAACCCTTGCCCTCACACGAACGCTAACCCTTAAGCACTGTCGTACCCTAAGCTGGACCCTAATGCCTCTGCATTCCTTAACCCTAACCCTAACCCGAATCCTAACCCTGACCCTCACCCGAAGCCTTACCCTCACCCGTGCCCTAATCTTAACCAGGACACCAACACTAACTCGTGCCCTCACACGTACGCTAAACCTTAAGCGTTGTCGTACCCTACATTGTACCCTAAGCCCTCCCCATTCCTTAACCCTAACCCTAACCCCATCCCTAAACCTGACCCACTTACGATGCCCTACCCTAACCAATGCCCTAATCTTAACCAGGACACAAACACTAACTCATTCCCTCAAACGTACGCTAACCCTTAAGCATTGTCGTATCCTATCCTGTACCCTAATCCCTCCCCATTCCCTAACCCTAACCCTAAGCGAATCCCTGAACGTGACCCTTTTCCGAGGCCTTACCCTCATCGGTGCCGTTGTCTTAACCAGTACACCAACACTAACTCGTGCCCTCACACTTACGCTAACCCTTAAGCATTGTCGTACCCTAACCTGTACCCTAATCCCTCTCCATTCCCTAACCCTAACCCTAACCCGAATCCTAACCCTGACCCTCACCCGAAGCCTTACCCTCACCCGTGCCCTAATCTTAACCAGGACACCAAGACTAACTCGTGCCCTCAAACGTACGCTAACACTAAACCGCAGCGGTACCCTAACCTGTACCCTAATCCCTCTCCATTCCCTAACCCTAACCCTAACCTGAAACCTAACCATGAAACTCACCCGAAACTTTACCTTCACCCGTGTCCTAATTTTAACCAGTACATCAACACTAACCCATGCCCTCTAACGTACGTCAACCCTAAGCCATTGCCGTACCCTAACCTGTACCCTAATCAATCCCCATTCCCCAACCCTAACCCTTAACGTGACCCTCTTCCGAGGCCTTACCCTCACCCGTGCCCTAATCGTAAGCAGTACACTAACACTAACTAGTGACCTCAAACGTACGCTAAACCTTAAGCGTTGTGGTACCCTAAACTGTGCCCTAATACCTCCCCATTCCCTAACCCTAACCCTAACCCGAATTCTATCAATGACCCTCACCCGAAACCTTGCCCTCACCCGTGCCCTAATCTTAACCAGGACACCAACACTAACTTGTGCCCTCACACGTACGCTAACCCTTAATCGTTGTCGTACCCTAAACTGTACCCTAATCCCTCCCCATTCCCTAACCCTAACCCTAACCCGAATCCTAACCCTGACCCTCACCTGAAGCCTTACCCTCACCCGTGCCCCAATCTTAACCAGGACACTAACACTAACCCTTGCCCTCACACGAACGCTAACCCTTAAGCACTGTCGTACCCTAAGCTGTACCCTAATCCCTCTGCATTCCTTAACCCTAACCCTAACCCGAATCCTAACCCTGACCCTCACCCGAAGCCTTACCCTCACCCGTGCCCTAATCTTAACCAGGACACCAACACTAACTCGTGCCCTCACACGTACGCTAAACCTTAAGCGTTGTCATACCTTAAATTGTACCCTAATCCCTCCCCATTCCTTAACCCTAACCCTAACCCCATCCGTAAACCTGACCCACTTCCGATGCCCTACCCTAACCAATGCCCTAATCTTGACCAGGACACAAACACTAACTCATGCCCTCAAACGTACGCTAACCCTTAAGCATTGTCGTACCCTATCCTGTACCCTAATCCCTCCCCATTCCCTAACCCTAACCCTAAGCGAAACCCTGAACGTGAGCCTTTTCCGAGGCCTTACCCTCATCGGTGCCGTTGTCTTAACCAGTACACCAACACTAACTCGTGCCCTCACACTTACGCTAACCCTTAAGCATTGTCGTACCCTAACCTGTACCCTAATCCCTCTCCATTCCCTAACCCTAACCCTAACCCGAATCCTAACCCTGACCCTCACCCGAAGCCTTACCCTCACCGGTGCCCTAATCTTAACCAGGACACCAAGACTAACTCGTGCCCTCACACGTACGCTAACACTAAACCGCAGCGGTACCCTAACCTGTACCCTAATCCCTCTCCATTCCCTAACCCTAACCCTAACCTGAAACCTAACCATGACACTCACCCGAAACTTTACCCTCACCCGTGTCCTAATTTTAACCAGTACATCAACACTAACCCATGCCCTCTAACGTACGCCAACCCTAAGCCATTGCCGTACCCTAACCTGTACCCTAATCAATCCCCATTCCCTAACCCTAACCCTTAACGTGACCCTCTTCCGAGGCCTTACCCTCACCCGTGCCCTAATCGTAAGCAGTACACTAACACTAACTAGTGACCTCAAACGTACGCTAAACCTTAAGCGTTGTGGTACCCTAAACTGTGCCCTAATACCTCCCCATTCCCTAACCCTAACCCTAACCCGAATCCTAACCCTGACCCTCACCTGAAGCCTTACCCTCACCCGTGCCCCAATCTTAACCAGGACACTAACACTAACCCTTGCCCTCACACGAACGCTAACCCTTAAGCACTGTCGTACCCTAAGCTGTACCCTAATCCCTCTGCATTCCTTAACCCTAACCCTAACCCGAATCCTAACCCTGACCCTCACCCGAAGCCTTACCCTCACCCGTGCCCTAATCTTAACCAGGACACCAACACTAACTCGTGCCCTCACACGTACGCTAAACCTTAAGCGTTGTCATACCTTAAATTGTACCCTAATCCCTCCCCATTCCTTAACCCTAACCCTAACCCCATCCGTAAACCTGACCCACTTCCGATGCCCTACCCTAACCAATGCCCTAATCTTGACCAGGACACAAACACTAACTCATGCCCTCAAACGTACGCTAACCCTTAAGCATTGTCGTACCCTATCCTGTACCCTAATCCCTCCCCATTCCCTAACCCTAACCCTAAGCGAAACCCTGAACGTGAGCCTTTTCCGAGGCCTTACCCTCATCGGTGCCGTTGTCTTAACCAGTACACCAACACTAACTCGTGCCCTCACACTTACGCTAACCCTTAAGCATTGTCGTACCCTAACCTGTACCCTAATCCCTCTCCATTCCCTAACCCTAACCCTAACCCGAATCCTAACCCTGACCCTCACCCGAAGCCTTACCCTCACCGGTGCCCTAATCTTAACCAGGACACCAAGACTAACTCGTGCCCTCACACGTACGCTAACACTAAACCGCAGCGGTACCCTAACCTGTACCCTAATCCCTCTCCATTCCCTAACCCTAACCCTAACCTGAAACCTAACCATGACACTCACCCGAAACTTTACCCTCACCCGTGTCCTAATTTTAACCAGTACATCAACACTAACCCATGCCCTCTAACGTACGCCAACCCTAAGCCATTGCCGTACCCTAACCTGTACCCTAATCAATCCCCATTCCCTACCCTAACCCTAACCCTAACCCTTAACGTGACCCTCTTCCGAGGCCTTACCCTCACCCGTGCCCTAATCGTAAGCAGTACACTAACACTAACTAGTGACCTCACACGTACGCTAAACCTTAAGCGTTGTGGTACCCTAAACTGTGCCCTAATATCTCCCCATTCCCTAACCCTAACCCTAACCCGAATTCTATCCCTGACCCTCACCCGAAACCTTACCCTCACCCGTGCCCTAATCTTAACCAGGACACCAACACTAACTTGTGCCCTCACACGTACGCTAACCCTTAAACGTTGTCGTACCCTAAACTGTACCCTAATCCCTCCCCATTCCCTAACCCTAACCCTAACCCGAATCCTAACCCTGACCCTCACCTAAAGCCTTACCCTCACCCGTGCCGTAATCTTAACGAGGACACTAACACTAACCCTTGCCCTCACACGAACGCTAACCCTTAAGCACAGTCGTACCCTAAGCTGTACCCTAATCCCTCTGCATTCCTTAAACCTAACCCTATCCCGAATCCTAACCCTGACCCTCACCCGAAGCCTTACCCTCACCCGTGCCCTAATCTTAACCAGGACACCAACACTAACTCGTGCCCTCACACGTACGCTAAACTTTAAGCGTTGTCGTACTCTAAATTGTACCCTAATCCCTCCCCATTCCTTAACCCTAACCCTAACCCCATCCCTAAACCTGACCCACTTCCGATGCCCTACCCTAACCAATGCCCTAATCTTAACCAGGACACAAACACTAACTCATGCCCTCAAACGTACGCTAACCCTTAAGCATTGTCGTACCCTATCCTGTACCCTAATCCCTCCCCATTCCCTAACCCTAACCCTAAGCGAAACCCTGAACGTGACCCTTTTCCGAGGCCTTACCCTCATCGGTGCCGTTGTCTTAACCAGTACACCAACACTAACTCGTGCCCTCACACTTACGCTAACCCTTAAGCATTGTCGTACCCTAACCTTTACCCTAATCCCTCTCCATTCCCTAACCCTAACCCTAACCTGAAACCTAACCATGACACTCACCCGAAACTTTACCCTCACCCGTGTCCTAATTTTAACCAGTACATCAACACTAACCCATGCCCTCTAACGTACGCCAACCCTAAGTCATTGCCGTACCCTAACCTCTACCCTAATCAATCCCCATTCCCTATCCCTTACCCTAACCCTAACCCTTAACGTGACCCTCTTCCGAGGCCTTACCCTCACCCGTGCCCTAATCGTAAGCAGTACACTAACACTAAATAGTGACCTCACACGTACGCTAAACCTTAAGCGTTGTGGTACCCTAAACTGTGCCCTAATATCTCCCCATTCCCTAACCCTAACCCTAACCCGAATTCTATCCCTGACCCTCACCCGAAACCTTACCCTCACTCGTGCCCTAATCTTAACCAGGACACCAACACTAACTTGTGCCCTCACACGTACGCTAACCCTTAATCGTTGTCGTACCCTAAACTGTACCCTAATCCCTCCCCATTCCCTAACCCTAACCCTAACCCGAATCCTAACCCTGACCCTCACCTGAAGCCTTACCCTCACCCGTGCCCTAATCTTAACCAGGACACTAACACTAACCCTTGCCCTCACACGAACGCTAACCCTTAAGCACTGTCGTACCCTAAGCTGTACCCTAATCCCTCTGCATTCCTTAACCCTAACCCTAACCCGAATCCTAACCCTGACCCTCAACCGAAGCCTTACCCTCACCCGTGCCCTAATCTTAACCAGGACACCAACACTAACTCGTGCCCTCACACGTACGCTAAACCTTAAGCGTTGTCGTACCCTAAATTGTACCCTAATCCCTCCCCATTCCTTAACCCTAACCCTAACCCCATCCCTAAACCTGACCCACTTCCGATGCCCTACCCTAACCAATGCCCTAATCTTAACCAGGACACAAACACTAACTCATGCCCTCAAACGTACGCTAACCCTTAAGCATTGTCGTACCCTATCCTGTACCCTAATCCCTCCCCATTCCCTAACCCTAACCCTAAGCGAAACCCTGAACGTGACCCTTTTCCGAGGCCTTACCCTCATCGGTGCCGTTGTCTTAACCAGTACACCAACACTAACTCGTGCCCTCACACTTACGCTAACCCTTAAGCATTGTCGTACCCTAACCTGTACCTTAATCCCTCTCCATTCCCTAACCCTAACCCTAACCCGAATCCTAACCCTGACCCTCACCCGAAGCCTTACCCTCACCGGTGCCCTAATCTTAACCAGGACACCAAGACTAACTCGTGCCCTCACACGTACGCTAACACTAAACCGCAGCGGTACCCTAACCTGTACCCTAATCCCTCTCCATTCCCTAACCCTAACCCTAACCTGAAACCTAACCATGACACTCACCCAAAACTTTACCCTCACCCGTGTCCTAATTTTAACCAGTACATCAACACTAACCCATGCCCTCTAACGTACGCCAACCCTAAGCCATTGCCGTACCCTAACCTGTACCCTAATCAATCCCCATTCCCTACCCTAACCCTAACCCTAACCCTTAACGTGACCCTCTTCCGAGGCCTTACCCTCACCCGTGCCCTAATCGTAAGCAGTACACTAACACTAACTAGTGACCTCACACGTACGCTAAACCTTAAGCGTTGTGGTGCCCTAAACTGTCCCCTAATATCTCCCCATTCCCTAACCCTAAACCTAACCCGAATTCTATCCCTGACCCTCACCCGTAACCTTACCCTCACCCGTGACTTAATCTTAACTAGGACACCAACACTAACTCGTGCCCTCACACGTACGCTAACCCTTTATCGTTGTCGTAACCTAAACTGTACCCTAATCCCTCCCCATTCCCTAACCCTAACCCTAACCCGAATCCTAACCCTGACCCTCACCTGAAGCCTTACCCTCACCCGTGCCCTAATCTTAACCAGGACACTAACACTAACCCTTGCCCTCACACGAACGCTAACCCTTAAGCACTGTCGTACCCTAAGCTGTACCCTAATCCCTCTGCATTCCTTACCCCTAACCCTAACCCGAATCCTAACCCTGACCCTTACCCGAAGCCTTACCCTCACCCGTGCCCTAATCTTAACCAGGACACCAACACTAACTCGTGCCCTCACACGTACGCTAAACCTTAAGCGTTGTCGTACCCTAAATTGTACCCTAATCCCTCCCCATTCCTTAACCCTAACCCTAACCCCATCCCTAAACCTGACCAAGTTCCGATGCCCTACCCTAACCAATGCCCTAATCTTAACCAGGACACAAACACTAACTCATGCCCTCAAACGTACACTAACCCTTAAGCATTGTCGTACCCTATCCTGTACCCTAATCCCTCCCCATTCCCTAACCCTAACCCTAAGCGAAACCCTGAACGTGAGCCTTTTCCGAGGCCTTACCCTCATCGGTGCCGTTGTCTTAACCAGTACACCAACACTAACTCGTGCCCTCACACTTACGCTAACCCTTAAGCATTTTCGTACCCTAACCTGTACCCTAATCCTTCTCCATTCCCTAACCCTAACCCTAACCCGAATCCTAACCCTGACCCTCACCCGAAGCCTTACCCTCACCCGTGCCCTAATCTTAACCAGGACACCAAGACTAACTTGTGCCCTCAAACGTACGCTAACACTAAACCGCAGCGGTACCCTAACCTGTACCCTAATCCCTCTCCATTCCCTAACCCTAACCCTAACCTGAAACCTAACCATGACACTCACCAGAAACTTTACCCTCACCCGTGTCCTAATTTTAACCAGTACATCAACACTAACCCATGCCCTCTAACGTACGCCAACCCTAAGCCATTGCCGTACCCTAACCTGTACCCTAATCAATCCCCATTCCCTAACCCTAACCCTAACCCTAACCCTTAACGTGACCCTCTTCCGAGGCCTTACCCTCACCCGTGCCCTAATCGTAAGCAGTACACTAACACTAACTAGTGACCTCACACGTACGCTAAACCTTAAGCGTTGTGGTGCCCTAAACTGTGCCCTAATATCTCCCCATTCCCTAACCCTAACCCTAACCCGAATTCTATCCCTGACCCTCACCCGAAACCTTACCCTCACCCGTGCATTAATCTTAACTAGGACACCAACACTAACTCGTGCCCTCACACGTACGCTAACCCTTTATCGTTGTCGTACCCTAAACTGTACCCTAATCCCTCCCCATTCCCTAACCCTAACCCTAACCCGAATCCTAACCCTGACCCTCACCTGAAGCCTTACCCTCACCAGTGCCCTAATCTTAACCAGGACACTAACACTAACCCTTGCCCTCACACGAACGCTAACCCTTAAGCACTGTCGTACCCTAAGCTGTACCCTAATCCCTCTGCATTCCTTAACCCTAACCCTAACCCGAATCCTAACCCTGACCCTCACCCGAAGCCTTACCCTCACCCGTGCCCTAATCTTAACCAGGACACCAACACTAACTCGTGCCCTCACACGTACGCTAAACCTTAAGCATTGTCGTACCCTAAATTGTACCCTAATCCCTCCGCATTCCTTAACCCTAACCCTAACCCCATCCCTAAACCTGACCCACTTCCGATGCCCTACCCTAACCAATGCCCTAATCTTAACCAGGACACAAACACTAACTCATTCCCTCAAACGTACGCTAACCCTTAAGCGTTGTCGTACCCTATCCTGTACCCTAATCCCTCCCCATTCCCTAACCCTAAACCTAAGCGAATCCCTGAACGTGACCCTTTTCCGAGGCCTTACCCTCATCGGTGCCGTTGTCTTAACCAGTACACCAACACTAACTCGTGCCCTCACACTTACGCTAACCCTTAAGCATTGTCGTACCCTAACCTGTACCCTAATCCCTCTCCATTCCCTAACCCTAACCCTAACCCGAATCCTAACCCTGACCCTCACCCGAAGCCTTACCCTCACCCGTGCCCTAATCTTAACCAGGACACCAAGACTAACTCGTGCCCTCAAACGTACGCTAACACTAAACCGCAGCGGTACCCTAACCTGTACCCTAATCCCTCTCCATTCCCTAACCCTAACCCTAACCTGAAACCTAACCATGAAACTCACCCGAAACTTTACCCTCACCCGTGTCCTAATTTTAACCAGTACATCAACACTAACCCATGCCCTCTAACGTACGTCAACCCTAAGCCATTGCCGTACCCTAACCTGTACCCTAATCAATCCCCATTCCCTAACCCTAACGCTTAACGTGACCCTCTTCCAAGGCCTTACCCTCACCCGTGCCCTAATCGTAAGCAGTACACTAACACTAACTAGTGACCTCACACGTACGCTAAACCTTAAGCGTTGTGGTACCCTAAACTGTGCCCTAATATCTCCCCATTCCCTAACCCTAACCCTAACCCGAATTCTATCAATGACCCTCACCCGAAACCGTACCCTCACCCGTGCCCTAATCTTAACCAGGACACCAACACTAACTTGTGCCCTTACACGTACGCTAACCCTTAATCGTTGTCGTACCCTAAACTGTACCCTAATCCCTCCCCATTCCCTAAAACTAACCCTAACCCGAATCCTAACCCTGACCCTCACCTGAAGCCTTACCCTCACCCGTGCCCTAATCTTAACCAGGACACTAACACTAACCCTTGCCCTCACACGAACGCTAACCCTTAAGCACTGTCGTACCCTAAGCTGTACCCTAATCCCTCTGCATTCCTTAACCCTAACCCTAACCCGAATCCTAACCCTGACCCTCACCCGAAGCCTTACCCTCACCCGTGCCCTAATCTTAACCAGGACACCAACACTAACTCGTGCCCTCACACGTACGCTAAACCTTAAGCGTTGTCATACCCTAAATTGTACCCTAATCCCTCCCCATTCCTTAACCCTAACCCTAACCCCATCCGTAAACCTGACCCACTTCCGATGCCCTACCCTAACCAATGCCCTAATCTTAACCAGTACACCAACACTAACTCGTGCCCTCACACTTACGCTAACCCTTAAGCATTGTCGTACCCTAACCTGTACCTTAATCCCTCTCCATTCCCTAACCCTAACCCTAACCCGAATCCTAACACTGACCCTCACCCGAAGCCTTACCCTCACCGGTGCCCTAATCTTAACCAGGACACCAAGACTAACTCGTGCCCTCACACGTACGCTAACACTAAACCGCAGCGGTACCCTAACCTGTACCCTAATCCCTCTCCATTCCCTAACCCCAACCCTAACCTGAAACCTAACCATGACACTCACCCGAAACTTTACCCTCACCCGTGTCCTAATTTTAACCAGTACATCAACACTAACCCATGCCCTCTAACGTACGCCAACCCTAAGCCATTGCCGTACCCTAACCTGTACCCTAATCAATCCCCATTCCCTAACCCTAACCCTAACCCTAACCCTTAACGTGACCCTCTTCCGAGGCCTTACCCTCACCCGTGCCCTAATCGTAAGCAGTACACTAACACTAACTAGTGACCTCACACGCACGCTAAACCTTAAGCGTTGTGGTACCATAAACTGTGCCCTAATATCTCCCCATTCCCTAACCCTAACCCTAACCCGAATTCTATCCCTGACCCTCACCCGAAACCTTACCATCACCCGTGCCCTAATCTAATCCAGGACACCAAAACTAACTTGTGCCCTCACACGTACGCTAACCCTTAATCGTTGTCGTACCCTAAACTGTACCCTAATCCCTCCCCATTCCCTAACCCTAACCCTAACCCGAATCCTAACCCTGACCCTCACCTGAAGCCTTACCCTCAACCGTGCCCTAATCTTAACCAGGACACTAACACTAACCCTTGCCCTCACACGAACGCTAACCCTTAAGCACAGTCGTACCCTAAGCTGTACCCTAATCCCTCTGCATTCCTTAACCCTAACCCTAACCCGAATCCTAACCCTGACCCTCACCCGAAGCCTTACCCACACCCGTGCCCTAATCTTAACCAGGACACCAACACTAACTCGTGCCCTCACACGTACGCTAAACCTTAAGCGTTGTCGTACCCTAAATTGTACCCTAATCCCTCCCCATTCCTTAACCCTAACCCTAACCCCATCCCTAAACCTGACCCACTTCCGATGCCCTACCCTAACCAATGCCCTAATCTTAACCAGGACACAAACACTAACTCATGCCCTCAAACGTACGCTAACCCTTAAGCATTGTCGTACCCTATCCTGTACCCTAATCCCTCCCCATTCCCTAACCCTAACCCTAAGCGAAACCCTGAACGTGACCCTTTTCCGAGGCCTTACCCTCATCGGTGCCGTTGTCTTAGCCAGTACACCAACACTAACTCGTGCCCTCACACTTACTCTAACCCTTAAGCATTGTCGTACCCTAACCTGTACCTTAATCCCTCTCCATTCCCTAACCCTAACCCTAACCCGAATCCTAACCCTGACCCTCATCCGAAGCCTTACCCTCACCGGTGCCCTAATCTTAACCAGGACACCAAGACTAACTCGTGCCCTCACACGTACGCTAACACTAAACCGCAGCGGTACCCTAACCTGTACCCTAATCCCTCTCCATTCCCTAACCCTAACCCTAACCTGAAACCTAACCATGACACTCACCCGAAACTTTACCCTCACCCGTGTCCTAATTTTAACCAGTACATCAACACTAACCCATGCCCTCTAACGTACGCCAACCCTAAGCCATTGCCGTACCCTAACCTGTACCCTAATCAATCCCCTTTCCCTAACCCTAACCCTAACCCTAACCCTTAACGTGACCCTCTTCCGAGGCCTTACCCTCACCCGTGCCCTAATCGTAAGCAGTACACTAACACTAACTAGTGACCTCACACGTACGCTAAACCTTAAGCGTTGTGGTACCCTAAACTGTGCCCTAATATCTCCACATTCCCTAACCCTAAACCTAACCCGAATTCTATCCCTGACCCTCACCCGAAACCTTACCCTCACCCGTGCCCTAATCTTAACCAGGACACCAACACTAACTTGTGCCCTCACACGTACGCTAACCCTTAATCGTTGTCGTACCCTAAACTGTACCCTAATCCCTCCCCATTCCTTAACCCTAACCCTAAGCCGAATCCTAACCCTGACCCTCACCTGAAGCCTTACCCTCACCCGTGCCCTAATCTTAACCAGGACACTAACACTAACCCTTGCCCTCACACGAACGCTAACCCTTAAGCACTGTCGTACCCTAAGCTGTACCCTAATCCCTCTGCATTCCTTAACCCTAACCCTAACCCGAATCCTAACCCTGACCCTCACCCGAAGCCTTACCCTCACCCGTGCCCTAATCTTAACCAGGACACCAACACTAACTCGTGCCCTCACACGTACGCTAAACCTTAAGCGTTGTCGTACCCTAAATTGTACCCTAATCCCTCCCCATTCCTTAACCCTAAACCTAACCCCATCCCTAAACCTGACCCACTTCCGATGCCCTACCCTAACCAATGCCCTAATCTTAACCAGGACACAAACACTAACTCATGCCCTCAAACGTACGCTAACCCTTAAGCATTGTCGTACCCTATCCTGTACCCTAATCCCTCCCCATTCCCTAACCCTAACCCTAAACGAAACCCTGAACGTGACCCTTTTCCGAGGACTTACCCTCATCGGTGCCGTTGTCTTAACCAGTACACCAACACTAACTCGTGCCCTCACACTTACGCTAACCCTTAAGCATTGTCGTACCCTAACCTGTACCTTAAACCCTCTCCATTCCCTAACCCTAACCCTAACCCGAATCCTAACCCTGACCCTCACCCGAAGCCTTACCCTCACAGGTGCCCTAATCTTAACCAGGACACCAAGACTAACTCGTGCCCTCACACGTACGCTAACACTAAACCGCAGCGGTACCCTAACCTGTACCCTAATCCCTCTCCATTCCCTAACCCTAACCCTAACCCGAATCCTAACCCTGACCCTCACCCGAAGCCTTACCCTCACAGGTGCCCTAATCTTAACCAGGACACCAAGACTAACTCGTGCCCTCACACGTACGCTAACACTAAACCGCAGCGGTACCCTAACCTGTACCCTAATCCCTGTCCATTCCCTAACCCTAACCCTAACCTGAAACCTAACCATGACACTCACCCGAAACTTTACCCTCACCCGTGTCCTAATTTTAACCAGTACATCAACACTATCCCATGCCCTCTAACGTACGCCAACCCTAAGCAATTGCCGTACCCTAACCTGTACCCTAATCAATCCCCATTCCCTAACCCTAACCCTAACCCTAACCCTTAACGTGACCCTCTTCCGAGGCCTTACCCTCACCCGTTCCCTAATCGTAAGCAGTACACTAACACTAACTAGTGACCTCACACGTACGCTAAAGCTTAAGCGTTGTGGTACCCTAAACTGTGCCCTAATATCTCCCCATTCCCTAACCCTAACCCTAACCCGAATTCTATCCCTGACCCTCACCCGAAACCTTACCCTCACCCTTGCCCTAATCTTATCCAGGACACCAAAACTAACTTGTGCCCTCACACGTACGCTAACCCTTAATCGTTGTCGTACCCTAAACTGTACCCTAATCCCTCCCCATTCCCTAATCCTAACCCTAAGCCGAATCCTAACCCTGACCCTCACCTGAAGCCTTACCCTCACCCGTGCCCTAATCTTAACCAGGACACTAACACTAACCCTTGCCCTCACACGAACGCTAACCCTTAAGCACAGTCGTACCCTAAGCTGTACCCTAATCCCTTTGCATTCCTTAACCCTAACCCTAACCCGAATCCTAACCCTGACCCTCACCCGAAGCCTTACCCACACCCGTGCCCTAATCTTAACCAGGACACCAACACTAACTCGTGCCCTCACACGTACGCTAAACCTTAAGCGTTGTCCTACCCTAAATTGTACCCTAATCCCTCCCCATTCCTTAACCCTAACCCTAACCCCATCCCTAAACCTGACCCACTTCCGATGCCCTACCCTAACCAATGCCCTAATCTTAACCAGGACACAAACACTAACTCATGCCCTCAAACGTACGCTAACCCTTAAGCATTGTCGTACCCTATCCTGTACCCTAATGCCTCCCCATTCCCTAACCCTAACCCTAAGCGAAACCCTGAACGTGAGCCTTTTCCGAGGCCTTACCCTCATCGGTGCCGTTGTCTTAACCAGTACACCAACACTAACTCGTGCCCTCACACTTACGCTAACCCTTAAGCATTGTCGTACCCTAACGTGTACCCTAATCCCTCTCCATTCACTAACCCTAACCCTAACCCGAATCCTAACCCTGACCCTCACCCAAAGCCTTACCCTCACCCGTGCCCTAATCTTAACCAGGACACCAAGACTAACTCGTGCCCTCAAACGTACGCTAACACTAAACCGCAGCGGTACCCTAACCTGTACCCTAATCCCTCTCCATTCCCTAACCCTAACCCTAACCTGAAACCTAACCATGACACTCACCCGAAACTTTACCTCACCCGTGTCCTAATTTTAACCAGTACATCAACACTAACCCATACCCTCTAACGTACGCCAACCCTAAGCCATTGCCGTACCCTAACCTGTGCCCTAATCAATCCCTATTCCCTAACCCTTACCCTAACCCTAACCCTTAACGTGACCCTCTTCCGAGGCCTAACCCTCACCCGTGCCCTAATCGTAAGCAGTACACTAACACTAACTAGTGACCTCACACGTACGCTAAACCTTCAGTGTGGTGGTACCCTAAACTGTGCCCTAATATCTCCCCATTCCCTAACCCTAACCCTAACCCGAATTCTATCCATGACCCTCACCCGAAACCTTACCCTCACCCGTGCCCTAATCTTAACCAGGACACCAACACTAACTTGTGCCCTCACACGTACGCTAACCCTTAATCGTTGTCGTACCCTAAACTGTACCCTAATCCCTCCCCATTCCCTAACCCTAACCCTAACCCGAATCCTAACCCTGACCCTCACCTGAAGCCTTACCCTCACCCGTACCATAATCTTAACCAGGACACTAACACTAACCCTTGCCCTCACACGAACGCTAACCCTTAAGCACTGTCGTACCCTAAGCTGTACCCTAATCCCTCTGCATTCCTTAACCCTAACCCTAACCCGAATCCTAACCCTGACCCTCACCCGAAGCCTTACCCTCACCCGTGCCCTAATCTTAACCAGGACACCAACACTAACTCGTGCCCTCACACGTACGCTAAACCTTAAGCGTTGTCGTACCCTAAATTGTACCCTAATCCCTCCCCATTCCTTAACCCTAACCCTAACCCCATCCCTAAACCTGACCCACTTCCGATGCCCTACCCTAACCAATGCCCTAATCTTAACCAGGACACAAACACTAACTCATGCAATCAAACGTACGCTAACCCTTAAGCATTGTCGTACCCTATCCTGTACCCTAATCCCTCCCCATTCCCTAACCCTAACCCTAAGCGAAACCCTGAACGTGACCCTTTTCCGAGGACTTACCCTCATCGGTGCCGATGTCTTAACCAGTACACCAACACTAACTCGTGCCCTCACACTTACGCTAACCCTTAAGCATTGTCGTACCCTAACCTGTACCTTAATCCCTCTCCATTCCCTAACCCTAACCCTAACCCGAATCCTAACCCTGACCCTCACCCGAAGCCTTACCCTCACCGGTGCCCTAATCTTAACCAGGACACCAAGACTAACTCGTGCCCTCACACGTACGCTAACACTAAACCGCAGCGGTACCCTAACCTGTACCCTAATCCCTCTCCATTCCCTAACCCTAACCCTAACCCGAATCCTAACCCTGACCCTCACCCGAAGCCTTACCCTCACACGTGCCCTAATCTTAACCAGGACACCAAGACTAACTCGTGCCCTCAAACGTACGCTAACACTAAACCGCAGCGGTACCCTAACCTGTACCCTAATCCCTCTCCATTCCCTAACCCTAACCCTAACCTGAAACCTAACCATGACACTCACCCGAAACTTTACCCTCACCCGTGTCCTAATTTTAACCAGTACATCAACACTAACCCATGCCCTCTAACGTACGCCAACCCTAAGCCATTGCCGTACCCGAACCTGTACCCTAATCAATCCCCATTCCCTAACCCTAACCCTAACCCTAACCCTTAACGTGACCCTCTTCCGAGGCCTTACCCTCACCCGGGCCCTAATCGTAAGCAGTACACTAACACTAACTAGTGACCTCACACGTACGCTAAACCTTAAGCGTTGTGGTACCCTAAACTGGGCCCTAATATCTCCCCATTCCCTAACCCTAACCCTAACCCGAATTCTATCCCTGACCCTCACCCGAAACCTTACCCTCACCCGTGCCCTAATCTTATCCAGGACACCAAAACTAACTTGTGCCCTCACACGTACGCTAACCCTTAATCGTTGTCGTACCCTAAACTGTACCCTAATCCCTCCCCATTCCTTAACCCTAACCCTAAGCCGAATCCTAACCCTGACCCTCACCTGAAGCCTTACCCTCACCCGTGCCCTAAACTTAACCAGGACACTAACACTAACCCTTGCCCTCACACGAACGCTAACCCTTAAGCACTGTCGTACCCTAAGCTGTACCCTAATCCCTGTGCATTCCTTAACCCTAACCCTAACCCGAATCCTAACCCTGACCCTCACCCGAAGCCTTACCCTCACCCGTGCCCTAATCTTAACCAGGACACCAACACTAACTCGTGCCCTCACACGTACGCTAAACCTTAAGCGTTGTCGTACCCTAAATTGTACCCTAATCCCTCCCCATTCCTTAACCCTAAACCTAACCCCATCCCTAAACCTGACCCACTTCCGATGCCCTACCCTAACCAATGCCCTAATCTTAACCAGGACACAAACACTAACTCATGCCCTCAAACGTACGCTAACCCTTAAGCATTGTCGTACCCTATCCTGTACCCTAATGCCTCCCCATTCCCTAACCCTAACCCTAAGCGAAACCCTGAACGTGACCATTTTCCGAGGCCTTACCCTCATCGGTGCCGTTGTCTTAACCAGTACACCAACACTAACTCGTGCCCTCACACTTACGCTAACCCTTAAGCATTGTCGTACCCTAACCTGTACCTTAATCCCTCTCCATTCCCTAACCCTAACCCTAACCCGAATCCTAACCCTGACCCTCACCCGAAGCCTTACCCTCACCGGTGCCCTAATCTTCACCAGGACACCAAGACTAACTCGTGCCCTCACACGTACGCTAACACTAAACCGCAGCGGTACCCTAACCTGTACCCTAATCCCTCTCCATTCCCTAACCCTAACCCTAACCTGAAACCTAACCATGACACTCACCCGAAACTTTACCCTCACCCGTGTCCTAATTTTAACCAGTACATCAACACTAACCCATGCCCTCTAACGTACGCCAACCCTAAGCCATTGCCGTACCCTAACCTGTACCCTAATCAATCCCCATTCCCTAACCCTAACCCTAACCCTAACCCTTAACGTGACCCTCTTCTGAGGCCTTACCCTCACCCGTGCCCTAATCGTAAGCAGTACACTAACACTAACTTGTGACCTCACACGTACGCTAAACCTTAAGCGTTGTGGTACCCTAAACTGTGCCATAATATCTCCCCATTCCCTAACCCTAACCCTAACCCGAATTCTATCCCTGACCCTCACCCGAAACCTTACCCTCACCCGTGCCCTAATCTTAACCAGGACACCAACACTAACTTGTGCCCTCACACGTACGCTAACCCTTAAGCACTGTCGTACCCTAAGCTGTACCCTAATCCCTCCCCATTCCCTAACCCTAACCCTAACCCGAATCCTAACCGTGACCCTTACCTGAAGCCTTACCCTCACCCGTGCCCTAATCTTAACCAGGACACTAACACTAACCCTTGCCCTCACACGAACGCTAACCCTTAAGCACTGTCGTACCCTAAGCTGTACCCTAATCCCTCTGCATTCCTTAACCCTAACCCTAACCCGAATCCTAACCCTGACCCTCACCCGAAGCCTTACCCTCACCCGTGCCCTAATCTTAACCAGGACACCAACACTAACTCGTGCCCTAACACGTACGCTAAACCTTAAGCGTTGTCGTACCCTAAATTGTACCCTAATCCCTCCCCATTCCTTAACCCTAACCCTAACCCCATCCCTAAACCTGACCCACTTCCGATGCCCTACCCTAACCAATGCCCGAATCTTAACCAGGACACAAACACTAACTCATGCCCTCAAACGTACGCTAACCCTTAAGCATTGTCGTACCCTATCCTGTACCCTAATCCCTCCCCATTCCCTAACCCTAACCCTAAGCGAAACCCTGAACGTGACCCTTTTCCGAGGACTTACCCTCATCGGTGCCGTTGTCTTAACCAGTACACCAACACTAACTCGTGCCCTCACACTTACGCTAACCCTTAAGCATTGTCGTACCCTAACCTGTACCTTAAACCCTCTCCATTCCCTAACCCTAACCCTAACCCGAATCCTAACCCTGACCCTCACCCGAAACCTTACCCTCACAGGTGCCCTAATCTTAACCAGGACACCAAGACTAACTCGTGCCCTCACACGTACGCTAACACTAAACCGCAGCGGTACCCTAACCTGTACCCTAATCCCTCTCCATTCCCTAACCCTAACCCTAACCTGAAACCTAACCATGACACTCACCCGAAACTTTACCCTCACCCGTGTCCTAATTTTAACCAGTACATCAACACTAACCCATGCCCTCTAACGTACGCCAACCCTAAGCCATTGCCGTACCCTAACCTGTACCCTAATCAATCCCCATTCCCTAACCCTAACCCTAACCCTAACCCTTAACGTGACCCTCTTCCGAGGCCTTACCCTCACCCGTTCCCTAATCGTAAGCAGTACACTAACACTAACTAGTGACCTCACACGTACGCTAAACCTTAAGCGTTGTGGTACCCTAAACTGTGCCCTAATATCTCCCCATTCCCTAACCCTAACCCTAACCCGAATTCTATCCCTGACCCTCACCCGAAACCTTACCCTCAACCGTGCCCTAATCTTATCCAGGACACCAAAACTAACTTGTGCCCTCACACGTACGCTAACCCTTAATCGTTGTCGTACCCTAAACTGTACCCTAATCCCTCCCCATTCCCTAATCCTAACCCTAAGCCGAATCCTAACCCTGACCCTCACCTGAAGCCTTACCCTCACCCGTGCCCTAATCTTAACCAGGACACTAACACTAACCCTTGCCCTCACACGAACGCTAACCCTTAAGCACAGTCGTACCCTAAGCTGTACCCTAATCCCTCTGCATTCCTTAACCCTAACCCTAACCCGAATCCTAACCCTGACCCTCACCCGAAGCCTTACCCACACCCGTGCCCTAATCTTAACCAGGACACCAACACTAACTCGTGCCCTCACACGTACGCTAAACCTTAAGCGTTGTCGTACCCTAAATTGTACCCTAATCCCTCCCCATTCCTTAACCCTAACCCTAACCCCATCCCTAAACCTGACCCACTTCCGATGCCCTACCCTAACCAATGCCCTAATCTTAACCAGGACACAAACACTAACTCATGCCCTCAAACGTACGCTAACCCTTAAGCATTGTCGTACCCTATCCTGTACCCTAATCCCTCCCCATTCCCTAACCCTAACCCTAAGCGAAACCCTGAACGTGACCATTTTCCGAGGCCTTACCCTCATCGGTGCCGTTGTCTTAACCAGTACACCAACACTAACTCGTGCCCTCACACTTACGCTAACCCTTAAGCATTGTCGTACCCTAACCTGTACCTTAATCCCTCTCCATTCCCTAACCCTAACCCTAACCCGAATCCTAACCCTGACCCTCACCCGAAGCCTTACCCTCACCGGTGCCCTAATCTTCACCAGGACACCAAGACTAACTCGTGCCCTCACACATACGCTAACACTAAACCACAGCGGTACCCTAACCTGTACCCTAATCCCTCTCCATTCCCTAACCCTAACCCTAACCTGAAACCTAACCATGACACTCACCCGAAACTTTACCCTCACCCGTGTCCTAATTTTAACCAGTACATCAACACTAACCCATGCCCTCTAACGTACGCCAACCCTAAGCCATTGCCGTACCCTAACCTGTACCCTAATCAATCCCCATTCCCTAACCCTAACCCTAACCCTAACCCTTAACGTGACCCTCTTCTGAGGCCTTACCCTCACCCGTGCCCTAATCGTAAGCAGTACACTAACACTAACTAGTGACCTCACACGTACGCTAAACCTTAAGAGTTGTGGTACCCTAAACTGTGCCATAATATCTCCCTATTCCCTAACCCTAACCCTAACCCGAATTCTATCCCTGACCCTCACCCGAAACCTTACACTCACCCGTGCCCTAATCTTAACCAGGACACCAACACTAACTTGTGCCCTCACACGTACGCTAACCCTTAAGCACTGTCGTACCCTAAGCTGTACCCTAATCCCTCCCCATTCCCTAACCCTAACCCTAAGCGAAACCCTGAACGTGACCCTTTTCCGAGGACTTACCCTCATCGGTGCCGTTGTCTTAACCAGTACACCAACACTAACTCGTGCCCTCACACTTACGCTAACCCTTAAGCATTGTCGTACCCTAACCTGTACCTTAAACCCTCTCCATTCCCTAACCCTAACCCTAACCCGAATCCTAACCCTGACCCTCACCCGAAGCCTTACCCTCACAGGTGCCCTAATCTTAACCAGGACACCAAGACTAACTCGTGCCCTCACACGTACGCTAACACTAAACCGCAGCGGTACCCTAACCTGTACCCTAATCCCTGTCCATTCCCTAACCCTAACCCTAACCTGAAACCTAACCATGACACTCACCCGAAACTTTACCCTCACCCGTGTCCTAATTTTAACCAGTACATCAACACTAACCCATGCCCTCTAACGTACGCCAACCCTAAGCCATTGCCGTACCCTAACCTGTACCCTAATCAATCCCCATTCCCTAACCCTAACCCTAACCCTAACCCTTAACGTGACCCTCTTCCGAGGCCTTACCCTCACCCGTTCCCTAATCGTAAGCAGTACACTAACACTAACTAGTGACCTCACACGTACGCTAAACCTTAAGCGTTGTGGTACCCTAAACTGTGCCCTAATATCTCCCCATTCCCTAACCCTAACCCTAACCCGAATTCTATCCCTGACCCTCACCCGAAACCTTACCCTCAACCGTGCCCTAATCTTATCCAGGACACCAAAACTAACTTGTGCCCTCACACGTACGCTAACCCTTAATCGTTGTCGTACCCTAAACTGTACCCTAATCCCTCCCCATTCCCTAATCCTAACCCTAAGCCGAATCCTAACCCTGACCCTCACCTGAAGCCTTACCCTCACCCGTGCCCTAATCTTAACCAGGACACTAACACTAACCCTTGCCCTCACACGAACGCTAACCCTTAAGCACAGTCGTACCCTAAGCTGTACCCTAATCCCTCTGCATTCCTTAACCCTAACCCTAACCCGAATCCTAACCCTGACCCTCACCCGAAGCCTTACCCACACCCGTGCCCTAATCTTAACCAGGACACCAACACTAACTCGTGCCCTCACACGTACGCTAAACCTTAAGCGTTGTCGTACCCTAAATTGTACCCTAATCCCTCCCCATTCCTTAACCCTAACCCTAACCCCATCCCTAAACCTGACCCACTTCCGATGCCCTACCCTAACCAATGCCCTAATCTTAACCAGGACACAAACACTAACTCATGCCCTCAAACGTACGCTAACCCTTAAGCATTGTCGTACCCTATCCTGTACCCTAATCCCTCCCCATTCCCTAACCCTAACCCTAAGCGAAACCCTGAACGTGACCATTTTCCGAGGCCTTACCCTCATCGGTGCCGTTGTCTTAACCAGTACACCAACACTAACTCGTGCCCTCACACTTACGCTAACCCTTAAGCATTGTCGTACCCTAACCTGTACCTTAATCCCTCTCCATTCCCTAACCCTAACCCTAACCCGAATCCTAACCCTGACCCTCACCCGAAGCCTTACCCTCACCGGTGCCCTAATCTTCACCAGGACACCAAGACTAACTCGTGCCCTCACACATACGCTAACACTAAACCACAGCGGTACCCTAACCTGTACCCTAATCCCTCTCCATTCCCTAACCCTAACCCTAACCTGAAACCTAACCATGACACTCACCCGAAACTTTACCCTCACCCGTGTCCTAATTTTAACCAGTACATCAACACTAACCCATGCCCTCTAACGTACGCCAACCCTAAGCCATTGCCGTACCCTAACCTGTACCCTAATCAATCCCCATTCCCTAACCCTAACCCTAACCCTAACCCTTAACGTGACCCTCTTCTGAGGCCTTACCCTCACCCGTGCCCTAATCGTAAGCAGTACACTAACACTAACTAGTGACCTCACACGTACGCTAAACCTTAAGAGTTGTGGTACCCTAAACTGTGCCATAATATCTCCCCATTCCCTAACCCTAACCCTAACCCGAATTCTATCCCTGATCCTCACCCGAAACCTTACCCTCACCCGTGCCCTAATCTTAACCAGGACACCAACACTAACTTGTGCCCTCACACGTACGCTAACCCTTAAGCACTGTCGTACCCTAAGCTGTACCCTAATCCCTCCCCATTCCCTAACCCTAACCCTAACCCGAATCCTAACCGTGACCCTTACCTGAAGCCTTACCCTCACCCGTGCCCTAATCTTAACCAGGACACTAACACTAACCCTTGCCCTCACACGAACGCTAACCCTTAAGCACTGTCGTACCCTAAGCTGTACCCTAATCCCTCTGCATTCCTTAACCCTAACCCTAACCCGAATCCTAACCCTGACCCTCACCCGAAGCCTTACCCTCACCCGTGCCCTAATCTTAACCAGGACACCAAGACTAACTCGTGCCCTCACACGTACGCTAACACTAAACCGCAGCGGTACCCTAACCTGTACCCTAATCCCTCTCCATTCCCTAACCCTAACCCTAACCTGAAACCTAACCATGACACTCACCCGAAACTTTACCCTCACCCGTGTCCTAATTTTAACCAGTACATCAACACTAACCCATGCCCTCTAACGTACGCCAACCCTAAGCCATTGCCGTACCCTAACCTGTACCCTAATCAATCCCCATTCCCTAACCCTAACCCTAACCCTAACCCTTAACGTGACCCTCTTCCGAGGCCTTACCCTCACCCGTTCCCTAATCGTAAGCAGTACACTAACACTAACTAGTGACCTCACACGTACACTAAACCTTAAGCGTTGTGGTACCCTAAACTGTGCCCTAATATCTCCCCATTCCCTAACCCTAACCCTAACCCGAATTCTATCCCTGACCCTCACCCGAAACCTTACCCTCACCCGTGCCCTAATCTTATCCAGGACACCAAAACTAACTTGTGCCCTCACACGTACGCTAACCCTTAATCGTTGTCGTACCCTAAACTGTACCCTAATCCCTCCCCATTCCCTAATCCTAACCCTAAGCCGAATCCTAACCCTGACCCTCACCTGAAGCCTTACCCTCACCCGTGCCCTAATCTTAACCAGGACACTAACACTACCCCTTGTCCTCACACGAACGCTAACCCTTAAGCACAGTCGTACCCTAAGCTGTACCTTAAGTCCTCTGCATTCCTTAACCCTAACCCTAACCCGAATCCTAACCCTGACCCTCACCCGAAGCCTTACCCACACCCGTGCCCTAATCTTAACCAGGACACCAACACTAACTCGTGCCCTCACACGTACGCTAAACCTTAAGCGTTGTCGTACCCTAAATTGTACCCTAATCCCTCCCCATTCCTTAACCCTAACCCTAACCCCATCCCTAAACCTGACCCACTTCCGATGCCCTACCCTAACCAATGCCCTAATCTTAACCAGGACACAAACACTAACTCATGCCCTCAAACGTACGCTAACCCTTAAGCATTGTCGTACCCTATCCTGTACCCTAATCCCTCCCCATTCCCTAACCCTAACCCTAAGCGAAACCCTGAACGTGACCATTTTCCGAGGCCTTACCCTCATCGGTGCCGTTGTCTTAACCAGTACACCAACACTAACTCGTGCCCTCACACTTACGCTAACCCTTAAGCATTGTCGTACCCTATCCTGTACCTTAAACCCTCTCTATTCCCTAACCCTAACCCTAACCCGAATCCTAACCCTGACCCTCACCCGAAGCCTTACCCTCACCGGTGCCCTAATCTTCACCAGGACACCAAGACTAACTCGTGCCCTCACACATACGCTAACACTAAACCGCAGCGGTACCCTAACCTGTACCCTAATCCCTCTCCATTCCCTAACCCTAACCCTAACCTGAAACCTAACCATGACACTCACCCGAAACTTTACCCTCACCCGTGTCCTAATTTTAACCAGTACATCAACACTAACCCATGCCCTCTAACGTACGCCAACCCTAAGCCATTGCCGTACCCTAACCTGTACCCTAATCAATCCCCATTCCCTAACCCTAACCCTAACCCTAACCCTTAACGTGACCCTCTTCTGAGGCCTTACCCTCACCCGTGCCCTAATCGTAAGCAGTACACTAACACTAACTAGTGACCTCACACGTACGCTAAACCTTAAGCGTTGTGGTACCCTAAACTGTGCCATAATATCTCCCCATTCCCTAACCCTAACCCTAACCCGAATTCTATCCCTGACCCTCACCCGAAACCTTACCCTCACCCGTGCCCTAATCTTAACCAGGACACCAACACTAACTTGTGCCCTCACACGTACGCTAACCCTTAAGCACTGTCGTACCCTAAGCTGTACCCTAATCCCTCCCCATTCCCTAACCCTAACCCTAACCCGAATCCTAACCGTGACCCTTACCTGAAGCCTTACCCTCACCCGTGCCCTAATCTTAACCAGGACACTAACACTAACACTTGCGCTCACACGAACGCTAACCCTTAAGCACTGTCGTACCCTAAGCTGTACCCTAATCCCTCTGCATTCCTTAACCCTAACCCTAACCCGAATCCTAACCCTGACCCTCAACCGAAGCCTTACCCTCACCCGTTCCCTAATATTAACCAGGACACCAACACTAACTCGTGCCCTCACACGTACGCTAAACCTTAAGCGTTGTCGTACCCTAAATTGTACCCAATCCCTCCTCATTCCTTAACCCTTACCCTAACCCCATCCCTAAACCGGACCCACTTCTGATTCCCTACCCTAACCAATGCCCTAATCTTAACCAGGACACAAACACTAACTCATGCCCTCAAACGTACGCTAACCCTTAAGCATTGTCGTACCCTATCCTGTACCCTAATCCCTCCCCATTCCCTAACCCTAACCCTAAGCGAAACCCTGAACGTGACCCTTTTCCGAGGCCTTACCCTCATCGGTGCCGTTGTCTTAACCAGTACACCAACACTAACTCGTGCCCTCACACTTACGCTAACCCTTAAGCATTGTCGTACCCTAACCTGTACCCTAATCCCTCTCCATTCCCTAACCCTAACCCTAACCCGAATCCTAACCCTGACCCTCACCCGAAGCCTTACCCTCACCCGTGCCCTAATCTTAACCAGGACACCAAGACTAAATCGTGCCCTCAAACGTACGCTAACACTAAACCGCAGCGGTATCCTAACCTGTACCCTAATCCCTCTCCATTCCCTAACCCTAACCCTAAGCTGAAACCTAACCATGACACTCACCCGAAACTTTACCCTCACCCGTGTCCTAATTTTAACCAGTACATCAACACTAACCCATGCCCTCTAACGTACGCCAACCCTAATCCATTGCCGTACCCTAACCTGTGCCCTAATCCATCCCCATTCCCTAACCCTTACCCTAACCCTAACCCTTATCGTGACCCTCTTCCGAGGCCTAACCCTCACCCGTGCCCTAATCGTAAGCAGTACACTAACACTAACTAGTGACCTCACACGTACGCTAAACCTTAAGCGTTGTGGTACCCTAAACTGTGCCCTAATATCTCCCCATTCCCTAACCCTAACCCTAACCCGAATTCTATCGATGACCCTCACCCGAAACCTTACCCTCACCCGTGCCCTAATCTTAACCAGGACACCAACACTAACTTGTGCCCTCACACGTACGCTAACCCTTAATCGTTGTCGCACCCTAAACTGTACCCTAATCCCTCCCCATTCCCTAACCCTAACCCTAACCCGAATCCTAACCCTGACCCTCACCTGAAGCCTTACCCTCACCCGTGCCCTAATCTTAACCAGGACACTAACACTAACCTTTGCCCTCACACGAACGCTAACCCTTAAGCACTGTCGTACCCTAAGCTGTACCCTAATCCCTCTGCATTCCTTAACCCTAACCCTAACCCGAATCCTAACCCTGACCCTCACCCGAAGCCTTACCCTCACCCGTGCCCTAATCTTAACCAGGACACCAACACTAACTCGTGCCCTCACACGTACGCTAAACCTTAAGCGTTGTCGTACCCTAAATTGTACCCTAATCCCTCCCCATTCCTTAACCCTAAACCTAACCCCATCCCTAAACCTGACCCACTTCCGATGCCCTACCCTAACCAATGCCCTAATCTTAACCAGGACACAAACACTAACTCATGCCCTCAAACGTACGCTAACCCTTAAGCATTGTCGTACCCTATCCTGTACCCTAATCCCTCCCCATTCCCTAACCCTAACCCTAAACGAAACCCTGAACGTGACCCTTTTCCGAGGACTTACCCTCATCGGTGCCGTTGTCTTAACCAGTACACCAACACTAACTCGTGCCCTCACACTTACGCTAACCCTTAAGCATTGTCGTACCCTAAACTGTACCTTAAACCCTCTCCATTCCCTAACCCTAACCCTAACCCGAATCCTAACCCTGACCCTCACCCGAAGCCTTACCCTCACAGGTGCCCTAATCTTAACCAGGACACCAAGACTAACTCGTGCCCTCACACGTACGCTAACACTAAACCGCAGCGGTACCCTAACCTGTACCCTAATCCCTGTCCATTCCCTAACCCTAACCCTAACCTGAAACCTAACCATGACACTCACCCGAAACTTTACCCTCACCCGTGTCCTAATTTTAACCAGTACATCAACACTATCCCATGCCCTCTAACGTACGCCAACCCTAAGCAATTGCCGTACCCTAACCTGTACCCTAATCAATCCCCATTCCCTAACCCTAACCCTAACCCTAACCCTTAACGTGACCCTCTTCCGAGGCCTTACCCTCACCCGTTCCCTAATCGTAAGCAGTACACTAACACTAACTAGTGACCTCACACGTACGCTAAAGCTTAAGCGTTGTGGTACCCTAAACTGTGCCCTAATATCTCCCCATTCCCTAACCCTAACCCTAACCCGAATTCTATCCCTGACCCTCACCCGAAACCTTACCCTCACCCGTGCCCTAATCTTATCCAGGACACCAAAACTAACTTGTGCCCTCACACGTACGCTAACCCTTAATCGTTGTCGTACCCTAAACTGTACCCTAATCCCTCCCCATTCCCTAATCCTAACCCTAAGCCGAATCCTAACCCTGACCCTCACCTGAAGCCTTACCCTCACCCGTGCCCTAATCTTAACCAGGACACTAACACTAACCCTTGCCCTCACACGAACGCTAACCCTTAAGCACAGTCGTACCCTAAGCTGTACCCTAATCCCTTTGCATTCCTTAACCCTAACCCTAACCCGAATCCTAACCCTGACCCTCACCCGAAGCCTTACCCACACCCGTGCCCTAATCTTAACCAGGACACCAACACTAACTCGTGCCCTCACACGTACGCTAAACCTTAAGCGTTGTCCTACCCTAAATTGTACCCTAATCCCTCCCCATTCCTTAACCCTAACCCTAACCCCATCCCTAAACCTGACCCACTTCCGATGCCCTACCCTAACCAATGCCCTAATCTTAACCAGGACACAAACACTAACTCATGCCCTCAAACGTACGCTAACCCTTAAGCATTGTCGTACCCTATCCTGTACCCTAATGCCTCCCCATTCCCTAACCCTAACCCTAAGCGAAACCCTGAACGTGAGCCTTTTCCGAGGCCTTACCCTCATCGGTGCCGTTGTCTTAACCAGTACACCAACACTAACTCGTGCCCTCACACTTACGCTAACCCTTAAGCATTGTCGTACCCTAACGTGTACCCTAATCCCTCTCCATTCACTAACCCTAACCCTAACCCGAATCCTAACCCTGACCCTCACCCAAAGCCTTACCCTCACCCGTGCCCTAATCTTAACCAGGACACCAAGACTAACTCGTGCCCTCAAACGTACGCTAACACTAAACCCCAGCGGTACCCTAACCTGTACCCTAATCCCTCTCCATTCCCTAACCCTAACCCTAACCTGAAACCTAACCATGACACTCACCCGAAACTTTACCTCACCCGTGTCCTAATTTTAACCAGTACATCAACACTAACCCATACCCTCTAACGTACGCCAACCCTAAGCCATTGCCGTACCCTAACCTGTGCCCTAATCAATCCCTATTCCCTAACCCTTACCCTAACCCTAACCCTTAACGTGACCCTCTTCCGAGGCCTAACCCTCACCCGTGCCCTAATCGTAAGCAGTACACTAACACTAACTAGTGACCTCACACGTACGCTAAACCTTCAGCGTGGTGGTACCCTAAACTGTGCCCTAATATCTCCCCATTCCCTAACCCTAACCCTAACCCGAATTCTATCCATGACCCTCACCCGAAACCTTACCCTCACCCGTGCCCTAATCTTAACCAGGACACCAACACTAACTTGTGCCCTCACACGTACGCTAACCCTTAATCGTTGTCGTACCCTAAACTGTACCCTAATCCCTCCCCATTCCCTAACCCTAACCCTAACCCGAATCCTAACCCTGACCCTCACCTGAAGCCTTACCCTCACCCGTACCATAATCTTAACCAGGACACTAACACTAACCCTTGCCCTCACACGAACGCTAACCCTTAAGCACTGTCGTACCCTAAGCTGTACCCTAATCCCTCTGCATTCCTTAACCCTAACCCTAACCCGAATCCTAACCCTGACCCTCACCCGAAGCCTTACCCTCACCCGTGCCCTAATCTTAACCAGGACACCAACACTAACTCGTGCCCTCACACGTACGCTAAACCTTAAGCGTTGTCGTACCCTAAATTGTACCCTAATCCCTCCCCATTCCTTAACCCTAACCCTAACCCCATCCCTAAACCTGACCCACTTCCGATGCCCTACCCTAACCAATGCCCTAATCTTAACCAGGACACAAACACTAACTCATGCAATCAAACGTACGCTAACCCTTAAGCATTGTCGTACCCTATCCTGTACCCTAATCCCTCCCCATTCCCTAACCCTAACCCTAAGCGAAACCCTGAACGTGACCCTTTTCCGAGGACTTACCCTCATCGGTGCCGATGTCTTAACCAGTACACCAACACTAACTCGTGCCCTCACACTTACGCTAACCCTTAAGCATTGTCGTACCCTAACCTGTACCTTAATCCCTCTCCATTCCCTAACCCTAACCCTAACCAGAATCCTAACCCTGACCCTCACCCGAAGCCTTACCCTCACCGGTGCCCTAATCTTAACCAGGACACCAAGACTAACTCGTGCCCTCACACGTACGCTAACACTAAACCGCAGCGGTACCCTAACCTGTACCCTAATCCCTCTCCATTCCCTAACCCTAACCCTAACCCGAATCCTAACCCTGACCCTCACCCGAAGCCTTACCCTCACACGTGCCCTAATCTTAACCAGGACACCAAGACTAACTCGTGCCCTCAAACGTACGCTAACACTAAACCGCAGCGGTACCCTAACCTGTACCCTAATCCCTCTCCATTCCCTAACCCTAACCCTAACCTGAATCCTAACCATGACACTCACCCGAAACTTTACCCTCACCCGTGTCCTAATTTTAACCAGTACATCAACACTAACCCATGCCCTCTAACGTACGCCAACCCTAAGCCATTGCCGTACCCGAACCTGTACCCTAATCAATCCCCATTCCCTAACCCTAACCCTAACCCTAACCCTTAACGTGACCCTCTTCCGAGGCCTTACCCTCACCCGGGCCCTAATCGTAAGCAGTACACTAACACTAACTAGTGACCTCACACGTACGCTAAACCTTAAGCGTTGTGGTACCCTAAACTGGGCCCTAATATCTCCCCATTCCCTAACCCTAACCCTAACCCGAATTCTATCCCTGACCCTCACCCGAAACCTTACCCTCACCCGTGCCCTAATCTTATCCAGGACACCAAAACTAACTTGTGCCCTCACACGTACGCTAACCCTTAATCGTTGTCGTACCCTAAACTGTACCCTAATCCCTCCCCATTCCTTAACCCTAACCCTAAGCCGAATCCTAACCCTGACCCTCACCTGAAGCCTTACCCTCACCCGTGCCCTAATCTTAACCAGGACACTAACACTAACCCTTGCCCTCACACGAACGCTAACCCTTAAGCACTGTCGTACCCTAAGCTGTACCCTAATCCCTGTGCATTCCTTAACCCTAACCCTAACCCGAATCCTAACCCTGACCCTCACCCGAAGCCTTACCCTCACCCGTGCCCTAATCTTAACCAGGACACCAACACTAACTCGTGCCCTCACACGTACGCTAAACCTTAAGCGTTGTCGTACCCTAAATTGTACCCTAATCCCTCCCCATTCCTTAACCCTAAACCTAACCCCATCCCTAAACCTGACCCACTTCCGATGCCCTACCCTAACCAATGCCCTAATCTTAACCAGGACACAAACACTAACTCATGCCCTCAAACGTACGCTAACCCTTAAGCATTGTCGTACCCTATCCTGTACCCTAATCCCTCCCCATTCCCTAACCCTAACCCTAAACGAAACCCTGAACGTGACCCTTTTCCGAGGACTTAACCTCATCGGTGCCGTTGTCTTAACCAGTACACCAACACTAACTCGTGCCCTCACACTTACGCTAACCCTTAAGCATTGTCGTACCCTAACCTGTACCTTAAACCCTCTCCATTCCCTAACCCTAACCCTAACCCGAATCCTAACCCTGACCCTCACCCGAAGCCTTACCCTCACAGGTGCCCTAATCTTAACCAGGACACCAAGACTAACTCATGCCCTCACACGTACGCTAACACTAAACCGCAGCGGTACCCTAACCTGTACCCTAATCCCTCTCCATTCCCTAACCCTAACCCTAACCTGAAACCTAACCATGACACTCACCCGAAACTTTACCCTCACCCGTGTCCTAATTTTAACCAGTACATCAACACTAACCCATGCCCTCTAACGTACGCCAACCCTAAGCAATTGCCGTACCCTAACCTGTACCCTAATCAATCCCCATTTCCTAACCCTAACCCTAACCCTAACCCTTAACGTGACCCTCTTCCGAGGCCTTACCCTCACCCGTTCCCTAATCGTAAGCAGTACACTAACACTAACTAGTGACCTCACACGTACACTAAAGCTTAAGCGTTGTGGTACCCTAAACTGTGCCCTAATATCTCCCCATTCCCTAACCCTAACCCTAACCCGAATTCTATCCCTGACCCTCACCCGAAACCTTACCCTCACCCGTGCCCTAATCTTATCCAGGACACCAAAACTAACTTGTGCCCTCACACGTACGCTAACCCTTAATCGTTGTCGTACCCTAAACTGTACCCTAATCCCTCCCCATTCCCTAATCCTAACCCTAAGCCGAATCCTAACCCTGACCCTCACCTGAAGCCTTACCCTCACCCGTGCCCTAATCTTAACCAGGACACTAACACTAACCCTTGCCCTCACACGAACGCTAACCCTTAAGCACAGTCGTACCCTAAGCTGTACCCTAATCCCTTTGCATTCCTTAACCCTAACCCTAACCCGAATCCTAACCCTGACCCTCACCCGAAGCCTTACCCACACCCGTGCCCTAATCTTAACCAGGACACCAACACTAACTCGTGCCCTCACACGTACGCTAAACCTTAAGCGTTGTCGTACCCTAAATTGTACCCTAATCCCTCCCCATTCCTTAACCCTAACCCTAACCCCATCCCTAAACCTGACCCACTTCCGATGCCCTACCCTAACCAATGCCCTAATCTTAACCAGGACACAAACACTAACTCATGCCCTCAAACGTACGCTAACCCTTAAGCATTGTCGTACCCTATCCTGTACCCTAATGCCTCCCCATTCCCTAACCCTAACCCTAAGCGAAACCCTGAACGTGACCATTTTCCGAGGCCTTACCCTCATCGGTGCCGTTGTCTTAACCAGTACACCAACACTAACTCGTGCCCTCACACTTACGCTAACCCTTAAGCATTGTCGTACCCTAACCTGTACCTTAATCCCTCTCCATTCCCTAACCCTAACCCTAACCCGAATCCTAACCCTGACCCTCACCCGAAGCCTTACCCTCACCGGTGCCCTAATCTTCACCAGGACACCAAGACTAACTCGTGCCCTCACACGTACGCTAACACTAAACCGCAGCGGTACCCTAACCTGTACCCTAATCCCTCTCCATTCCCTAACCCTAACCCTAACCTGAAACCTAACCATGACACTCACCCGAAACTTTACCCTCACCCGTGTCCTAATTTTAACCAGTACATCAACACTAACCCATGCCCTCTAACGTACGCCAACCCTAAGCCATTGCCGTACCCTAACCTGTACCCTAATCAATCCCCATTCCCTAACCCTAACCCTAACCCTTAACGTGACCCTCTTCTGAGGCCTTACCCTCACCCGTGCCCTAATCGTAAGCAGTACACTAACACTAACTTGTGACCTCACACGTACGCTAAACCTTAAGCGTTGTGGTACCCTAAACTGTGCCATAATATCTCCCCATTCCCTAACCCTAACCCTAACCCGAATTCTATCCCTGACCCTCACCCGAAACCTTACCCTCACCCGTGCCCTAATCTTAACCAGGACACCAACACTAACTTGTGCCCTCACACGTACGCTAACCCTTAAGCACTGTCGTACCCTAAGCTGTACCCTAATCCCTCCCCATTCCCTAACCCTAACCCTAACCCGAATCCTAACCGTGACCCTTACCTGAAGCCTTACCCTCACCCGTGCCCTAATCTTAACCAGGACACTAACACTAACCCTTGCCCTCACACGAACGCTAACCCTTAAGCACTGTCGTACCCTAAGCTGTACCCTAATCCCTCTGCATTCCTTAACCATAACCCTAACCCGAATCCTAACCCTGACCCTCACCCGAAGCCTTACCCTCACCCGTGCCCTAATCTTAACCAGGACACCAACACTAACTCGTGCCCTAACACGTACGCTAAACCTTAAGCGTTGTCGTACCCTAAATTGTACCCTAATCCCTCCCCATTCCTTAACCCTAACCCTAACCCCATCCCTAAACCTGACCCACTTCCGATGCCCTACCCTAACCAATGCCCGAATCTTAACCAGGACACAAACACTAACTCATGCCCTCAAACGTACGCTAACCCTTAAGCATTGTCGTACCCTATCCTGTACCCTAATCCCTCCCCATTCCCTAACCCTAACCCTAAGCGAAACCCTGAACGTGACCCTTTTCCGAGGACTTACCCTCATCGGTGCCGTTGTCTTAACCAGTACACCAACACTAACTCGTGCCCTCACACTTACGCTAACCCTTAAGCATTGTCGTACCCTAACCTGTACCTTAAACCCTCTCCATTCCCTAACCCTAACCCTAACCCGAATCCTAACCCTGACCCTCACCCGAAGCCTTACCCTCACAGGTGCCCTAATCTTAACCAGGACACCAAGACTAACTCGTGCCCTCACACGTACGCTAACACTAAACCGCAGCGGTACCCTAACCTGTACCCTAATCCCTCTCCATTCCCTAACCCTAACCCTAACCTGAAACCTAACCATGACACTCACCCGAAACTTTACCCTCACCCGTGTCCTAATTTTAACCAGTACATCAACACTAACCCATGCCCTCTAACGTACGCCAACCCTAAGCCATTGCCGTACCCTAACCTGTACCCTAATCAATCCCCATTCCCTAACCCTAACCCTAACCCTAACCCTTAACGTGACCCTCTTCCGAGGCCTTACCCTCACCCGTTCCCTAATCGTAAGCAGTACACTAACACTAACTAGTGACCTCACACGTACGCTAAACCTTAAGCGTTGTGGTACCCTAAACTGTGCCCTAATATCTCCCCATTCCCTAACCCTAACCTTAACCCGAATTCTATCCCTGACCCTCACCCGAAACCTTACCCTCAACCGTGCCCTAATCTTATCCAGGACACCAAAACTAACTTGTGCCCTCACACGTACGCTAACCCTTAATCGTTGTCGTACCCTAAACTGTACCCTAATCCCTCCCCATTCCCTAATCCTAACCCTAAGCCGAATCCTAACCCTGACCCTCACCTGAAGCCTTACCCTCACCCGTGCCCTAATCTTAACCAGGACACTAACACTAACCCTTGCCCTCACACGAACGCTAACCCTTAAGCACAGTCGTACCCTAAGCTGTACCCTAATCCCTCTGCATTCCTTAACCCTAACCCTAACCCGAATCCTAACCCTGACCCTCACCCGAAGCCTTACCCACACCCGTGCCCTAATCTTAACCAGGACACCAACACTAACTCGTGCCCTCACACGTACGCTAAACCTTAAGCGTTGTCGTACCCTAAATTGTACCCTAAACCCTCCCCATTCCTTAACCCTAACCCTAACCCCATCCCTAAACCTGACCCACTTCCGATGCCCTACCCTAACCAATGCCCTAATCTTAACCAGGACACAAACACTAACTCATGCCCTCAAACGTACGCTAACCCTTAAGCATTGTCGTACCCTATCCTGTACCCTAATCCCTCCCCATTCCCTAACCCTAACCCTAAGCGAAACCCTGAACGTGACCATTTTCCGAGGCCTTACCCTCATCGGTGCCGTTGTCTTAACCAGTACACCAACACTAACTCGTGCCCTCACACTTACGCTAACCCTTAAGCATTGTCGTACCCTAACCTGTACCTTAATCCCTCTCCATTCCCTAACCCTAACCCTAACCCGAATCCTAACCCTGACCCTCACCCGAAGCCTTACCCTCACCGGTGCCCTAATCTTCACCAGGACACCAAGACTAACTCGTGCCCTCACACATACGCTAACACTAAACCACAGCGGTACCCTAACCTGTACCCTAATCCCTCTCCATTCCCTAACCCTAACCCTAACCTGAAACCTAACCATGACACTCACCCGAAACTTTACCCTCACCCGTGTCCTAATTTTAACCAGTACATCAACACTAACCCATGCCCTCTAACGTACGCCAACCCTAAGCCATTGCCGTACCCTAAACTGTACCCTAATCAATCCCCATTCCCTAACCCTAACCCTAACCCTAACCCTTAACGTGACCCTCTTCTGAGGCCTTACCCTCACCCGTGCCCTAATCGTAAGCAGTACACTAACACTAACTAGTGACCTCACACGTACGCTAAACCTTAAGCGTTGTGGTACCCTAAACTGTGCCATAATATCTCCCCATTCCCTAACCCTAACCCTAACCCGAATTCTATCCCTGACCCTCACCCGAAACCTTACCCTCACCCGTGCCCTAATCTTAACCAGGACACCAACACTAACTTGTGCCCTCACACGTACGCTAACCCTTAAGCACTGTCGTACCCTAAGCTGTACCCTAATCCCTCCCCATTCCCTAACCCTAACCCTAACCCGAATCCTAACCGTGACCCTTACCTGAAGCCTTACCCTCACCCGTGCCCTAACCTTAACCAGGACACTAACACTAACCCTTGCCCTCACACGAACGCTAACCCTTAAGCACTGTCGTACCCTAAGCTGTACCCTAATCCCTCTGCATTCCTTAACCCTAACCCTAACCCGAATCCTAACCCTGACCCTCACCCGAAGCCTTACCCTCACCCGTGCCCTAATCTTAACCAGGACACCAACACTAACTCGTGCCCTCACACGTACGCTAAACCTTAAGCGTTGTCGTACCCTAAATTGTACCCTAATCCCTCCCCATTCCTTAACCCTAACCCTAACCCCATCCCTAAACCTGACCCACTTCCGATGCCCTACCCTAACCAATGCCCTAATCTTAACCAGGACACAAACAATAACTCATGCCCTCAAACGTACGCTAACCCTTAAGCATTGTCGTACCCTATCCTGTACCCTAATCCCTCCCCATTCCCTAACCCTAACCCTAAGCGAAACCCTGAACGTGACCATTTTCCGAGGCCTTACCCTCATCGGTGTCGTTGTCTTAACCAGTACACCAACACTAACTCGTGCCCTCACACTTACGCTAACCCTTAAGCATTGTCGTACCCTAACCTGTACCTTAAACCCTCTCCATTCCCTAACCCTAACCCTAACCCGAATCCTAACCCTGACCCTCACCCGAAGCCTTACCCTCACCGGTGCCCTAATCTTCACCAGGACACCAAGACTAACTCGTGCCCTCACACATACGCTAACACTAAACCGCAGCGGTACCCTAACCTGTACCCTAATCCCTCTCCATTCCCTAACCCTAACCCTAACCTGAAACCTAACCATGACACTCACCCGAAACTTTACCCTCACCCGTGTCCTAATTTTAACCAGTACATCAACACTAACCCATGCCCTCTAACGTACGCCAACCCTAAGCCATTGCCGTACCCTAACCTGTACCCTAATCAATCCCCATTCCCTAACCCTAACCCTAACCCTAACCCTTAACGTGACCCTCTTCTGAGGCCTTACCCTCACCCGTGCCCTAATCGTAAGCAGTACACTAACACTAACTAGTGACCTCACACGTACGCTAAACCTTAAGCGTTGTGGTACCCTAAACTGTGCCATAATATCTCCCCATTCCCTAACCCTAACCCTAACCCGAATTCTATCCCTGACCCTCACCCGAAACCTTACCCTCACCCGTGCCCTAATCTTAACCAGGACACCAACACTAACTTGTGCCCTCACACGTACGCTAACCCTTAAGCACTGTCGTACCCTAAGCTGTACCCTAATCCCTCCCCATTCCCTAACCCTAACCCTAACCCGAATCCTAACCGTGACCCTTACCTGAAGCCTTACCCTCACCCGTGCCCTAATCTTAACCAGGACACTAACACTAACACTTGCGCTCACACGAACGCTAACCCTTAAGCACTGTCGTACCCTAAGCTGTACCCTAATCCCTCTGCATTCCTTAACCCTAACCCTAACCCGAATCCTAACCCTGACCCTCAACCGAAGCCTTACCCTCACCCGTGCCCTAATATTAACCAGGACACCAACACTAACTCGTGCCCTCACACGTACGCTAAACCTTAAGCGTTGTCGTACCCTAAATTGTACCCAATCCCTCCTCATTCCTTAACCCTTACCCTAACCCCATCCCTAAACCGGACCCACTTCCGATTCCCTACCCTAACCAATGCCCTAATCTTAACCAGGACACAAACACTAACTCATGCCCTCAAACGTACGCTAACCCTTAAGCATTGTCGTACCCTAACCTGTACCCTAATCCCTCTCCATTCCCTAACCCTAACCCTAACCCGAATCCTAACCCTGACCCTCACCCGAAGCCTTACCCTCACCCGTGCCCTAATCTTAACCAGGACACCAAGACTAAATCGTGCCCTCAAACGTACGCTAACACTAAACCGCAGCGGTATCCTAACCTGTACCCTAATCCCTCTCCATTCCCTAACCCTAACCCTAACCTGAAACCTAACCATGACACTCACCCGAAACTTTACCCTCACCCGTGTCCTAATTTTAACCAGTACATCAACACTAACCCATGCCCTCTAACGTACGCCAACCCTAATCCATTGCCGTACCCTAACCTGTGCCCTAATCCATCCCCATTCCCTAACCCTTACCCTAACCCTAACCCTTATCGTGACCCTCTTCCGAGGCCTAACCCTCACCCGTGCCCTAATCGTAAGCAGTACACTAACACTAACTAGTGACCTCACACGTACGCTAAACCTTAAGCGTTGTGGTACCCTAAACTGTGCCATAATATCTCCCCATTCCCTAACCCTAACCCTAACCCGAATTCTATCGATGACCCTCACCCGAAACCTTACCCTCACCCGTGCCCTAATCTTAACCAGGACACCAACACTAACTTGTGCCCTCACACGTACGCTAACCCTTAATCGTTGTCGCACCCTAAACTGTACCCTAATCCCTCCCCATTCCCTAACCCTAACCCTAACCCGAATCCTAACCCTGACCCTCACCTGAAGCCTTACCCTCACCCGTGCCCTAATCTTAACCAGGACACTAACACTAACCTTTGCCCTCACACGAACGCTAACCCTTAAGCACTGTCGTACCCTAAGCTGTACCCTAATCCCTCTGCATTCCTTAACCCTAACCCTAACCCGAATCCTAACCCTGACCCTCACCCGAAGCCTTACCCTCACCCGTGCCCTAATCTTAACCAGGACACCAACACTAACTCTTGCCCTCACACGTACGCTAAACCTTAAGCGTTGTCGTACCCTAAATTGTACCCTAATCCCTCCCCATTCCTTAACCCTAACCCTAACCCCATCCCTAAACCTGACCCACTTCCGATGCCCTACCCTAACCAATGCCCTAATCATAACCAGGACACAAACACTAACTAATGCCCTCAAACGTACGCTAACCCTTAAGCATTGTCGTACCCTATCCTGTACCCTAATCCCTCCCCATTCCCTAACCCTAACCCTAAGCGAAACCCTGAACGTGACCCTTTTCTGAGGCCTTACCCTCATCGGTGCCGTTGTCTTAACCAGTACACCAACACTAACTCGTGTCCTCACACTTACGCTAACCCTTAAGCATTGTCGTACCCTAACCTGTACCTTAATCCCTCTCCATTCCCTAACCCTAACCCTAACCCGAATCCTAACCCTGACCCTCACCCGAAGCCTTACCCTCACCGGTGCCCTAATCTTAACCAGGACACCAAGACTAACTCGTGCCCTCACACGTATGCTAACACTAAACCGCAGCGGTACCCTAACCTGTACCCTAATCCCTCTCCATTCCCTAACCCTAACCCTAACCTGAAACCTAACCATGACACTCACCCGAAACTTTACCCTCACCCGTGTCCTAATTTTAACCAGTACATCAACACTAACCCATGCCCTCTAACGTACGCCAACCCTAAGCCATTGCCGTACCCTAACCTGTACCCTAATCAATCCCCATTCCCTAACCCTAACCCTAACCCTAACCCTTAACGTGACCCTCTTCCGAGGCCTTACCCTCACCCGTGCCCTAATCGTAAGCAGTACACTAACACTAACTAGTGACCTCACACGTGCGCTAAACCTTAAGCGTTGTGGTACCCTAAACTGTGCCCTAATATCTCCCCATTCCCTAACCCTAACCCTAACCCGAATTCTATCCCTGACCCTCACCCGAAACCTTACCCTCACCCGTGCCCTAATCTTATCCAGGAAACCAAAACTAACTTGTGCCCTCACACGTACGCTAACCCTTAATCGTTGTCGTACCCTAATCTGTACCCTAATCCCTCCCCATTCCCTAACCCTAACCCTAACCCGAATCCTAACCCTGACCCTCACGTGAAGCCTTACCCTCACCCGTGCCCTAATCTTAACCAGGACACTAACACTAACACTTGCCCTCACACGAACGCTAACCCTTAAGCACTGTCGTACCCTAAGCTGTACCCTAATCCCTCTGCATTCCTTAACCCTAACCCTAACCCGAATCCTAACCCTGACCCTCACCCGAAGCCTTACCCTCACCCGTGCCCTAATATTAACCAGGACACCAACACTAACTCGTGCCCTCACACGTACGCTAAACCTTAAGCGTTGTCGTACCCTAAATTGTACCCAATCCCTCCTCATTCCTTAACCCTTACCCTAACCCCATCCCTAAACCTGACCCACTTCCGATTCCCTACCCTAACCAATGCCCTAATCTTAACCAGGACACAAACACTAACTCATGCCCTCAAACGTACGCTAACCCTTAAGCATTGTCGTACCCTATCCTGTACCCTAATCCCTCCCCATTCCCTAACCCTAACCCTAAGCGAAACCCTGAACGTGACCCTTTTCCGAGGCCTTACCCTCATCGGTGCCGTTGTCTTAACCAGTACACCAACACTAACTCGTGCCCTCACACTTACGCTAACCCTTAAGCATTGTCGTACCCTAACATGTACCCTAATCCCTCTCCATTCCCTAACCCTAACCCTAACCCGAATCCTAATCCTGACCCTCACCCGAAGCCTTACCCTCACCCGTGCCCTAATCTTAACCAGGACACCAAGACTAAATCGTGCCCTCAAATGTACGCTAACACTAAACCGCAGCGGTATCCTAACCTGTACCCTAATCCCTCTCCATTCCCTAACCCTAACCCTAACCTGAAACCTAACCATGACACTCACCCGAAACTTTACCCTCACCCGTGTCCTAATTTTAACCAGTACATCAACACTAACCCATGCCCTCTAACGTACGCCAACCCTAATCCATTGCCGTACCCTAACCTGTGCCCTAATCCATCCCCATTCCCTAACCCTTACCCTAACCCTAACCCTTATCGTGACCCTCTTCCGAGGCCTAACCCTCACCCGTGCCCTAATCGTAAGCAGTACACTAACACTAACTAGTGACCTCACACGTACGCTAAACCTTAAGCGTTGTGGTACCCTAAACTGTGCCCTAATATCTCCCCATTCCCTAACCCTAACCCTAACCCGAATTCTATCGATGACCCTCACCCGAAACCTTACCCTCACCCGTGCCCTAATCTTAACCAGGACACCAACACTAACTTGTGCCCTCACACGTACGCTAACCCTTAATCGTTGTCGCACCCTAAACTGTACCCTAATCCCTCCCCATTCCCTAACCCTAACCCTAACCCGAATCCTAACCCTGACCCTCACGTGAAGCCTTACCCTCACCCGTGCCCTAATCTTAACCAGGACACTAACACTAACACTTGCCCTCACACGAACGCTAACCCTTAAGCACTGTCGTACCCTAAGCTGTACCCTAATCCCTCTGCATTCCTTAACCCTAACCCTAACCCGAATCCTAACCCTGACCCTCACCCGAAGCCTTACCCTCACCCGTGCCCTAATCTTAACCAGGACACCAACACTAATTCGTGCCCTCACACGTACGCTAAACCTTAAGCGTTGTCGTACCCTAAATTGTACCCTAATCCCTCCCCATTCCTTAACCCTAACCCTAACCCCATCCCTAAACCTGACCCACTTCCGATGCCCTACCCTAACCAATGCCCTAATCTTAACCAGGACACAAACACTAACTCATGCCCTCAAACGTACGCTAACCCTTAAGCATTGTCGTACCCTATCCTGTACCCTAATCCCTCCCCATTCCCTAACCCTAACCCTAAGCGAAACCCTGAACGTGACCCTTTTCCGAGGACTTACCCTCATCGGTGCCGTTTTCTTAACCAGTACACCAACACTAACTCGTGCCCTCACACTTACGCTAACCCTTAAGCATTGTCGTACCCTAACCTGTACCTTAATCCCTCTCCATTCCCTAACCCTAACCCTAACCCGAATCCTAACCCTGACCCTCACCGAAAGCCTTACCCTCACCCGTGCCCTAATCTTAACCAGGACACCAAGACTAACTCGTGCCCTCACACGTACGCTAACACTAAACCGCAGCGGTACCGTAACCTGTACCCTAATCCCTCTCCATTCCCTAACCCTAACCCTAACCTGAAACCTAACCATGACACTCACCCGAAACTTTACCCTCACACGTGTTCTCATTTTAACCAGTACATCAACACTAACCCATGCCCTCTAACGTACGCCAACCCTAAGCCATTGCCGTACCCTAACCTGTACCCTAATCAATCCCCATTCCCTAACCCTAACCCTAACCCTAACCCTTAACGTGACCCTCTTCCGAGGCCTTACACTCACCCGTACCCTAATCGTAGGCAGTACACTAACACTAACTAGTGACCTCACACGTACGATAAACCTTAAGCGTTGTGGTACCCTATACTGTGCCCTAATATCTCCCCATTCCCTAACCCTAACCCTATCCCGAATTCTATCCCTGACCCTCACCCGAAACCTTACCCTCACCCGTGCCTTAATCTTAACCAGGACACCAACACTAACTTGTGCCCTCACACGTACGCTAACCCTTAAGCACTGTCGTACCCTAAGCTGTACCCTAATCCCTCCCCATTCCCTAACCCTAACCCTAACCCGAATCCTAACCCTGACCCTTACCTGAAGCCTTACCCTCACCCGTGCCCTAATCTTAACCAGGACACTAACACTAACACTTGCGCTCACACGAACGCTAACCCTTAAGCACTGTCGTACCCTAAGCTGTACCCTAAACCCTCTGTATTCCTTAACCCTAACCCTAACCCGAATCCTAACCCTGACCCTCACCCGAAGCCTTACCCTCACCCGTGCACTAATCTTAACCAGGACACCAACACTAACTCGTGCCCTCACACGTACGCTAAACCTTAAGCGTTGTCGTACCCTAAATTGTACCCTAATCCCTCCTCATTCCTTAACCCTAACCATAACCCCATCCCTAAACCTGACCCACTTCCGATGCCCTACCCTAACCAATGCCCTAATCTTAACCAGGACACAAACACTAACTCATGCCCTCAAACGTACGCTAACCCTTAAGCATTGTCGTACCCTATCCTGTACCCTAATCCCTCCCCATTCCCTAACCATAACCCTAAGCGAAACCCTGAACGTGACCCTTTTCCGAGGCCTTACCCTCATCGGTGCCGTTGTCTTAACCAGTACACCAACACTAACTCGTGCCCTCACACTTACGCTAACCCTTAAGCATTGTCGTACCCTAACCTGTACCTTAATCCCTCTTCATTCCCTAACCCTAACCCTAACCCGAATCCTAACCCTGACCCTCACCCGAAGCCTTACCCTCACCGGTGCCCTAATCTTAACCAGGACACCAAGACTAACTCGTGCCCTCACACGTACGCTAACACTAAACCGCAGCGGTACACTAACCTGTACCCTAATCCCTCTCCATTCCCTAACCCTATCCCTAACCTGAAACCTAACCATGACACTCACCCGAAACTTTACCCTCACCCGTGTCCTAATTTTAACCAGTACATCAACACTAACCCATGCCCTCTAACGTACGCCAACCCTAAGCCATTGCCGTACCCTAACCTGTACCCTAATCAATCCCCATTCCCTAACCCTAACCCTAACCCTAACCCTTAACGTGACCCTCTTCCGAGGCCTTACCCTCACCCGTGCCCTAATCGTAAGCAGTACACTAACACTAACTAGTGACTTCACACGTACGCTAAACCTTAAGCGTTGTGGTACCCTAAACTGTGCCATAATATCTCCCCATTCCCTAACCCTAACCCTAACCCGAATTCTATCCCTGACCCTCACCCGAAACCTTACCCTCACCCGTGCCCTAATCTTAACCAGGACACCAACACTAACTTGTGCCCTCACACGTACGCTAACCCTTAATCGTCGTCGTACCCTAAACTGTACCCTAATCCCTCCCCATTCCCTAACCCTAACCCTAACCCGAATCCTAACCCTGACCCTCACCTGAAGCCTTACCCTCACCCGTGCCCTAATCTTAACCAGGACACTAACACTAACCCTTGCCCTTACACGAACGCTAACCCTTAAGCACAGTTGTACCCTAAGCTGTACCCTAATCCCTCTGCATTCCTTAACCCTAACCCTAACCCGAATCCTAACCCTGACCCTCACCCGAAGCCTTACCCTCACCCGTGCCCTAATCTTAACCAGGACACCAACACTAACTTGTGACCTCACACGTACGATAACACTTAATCGTCGTCGTACCCTAAAATGTACCCTAATCCCTCCCCATTCCCTAACCCTAACCCTAACCCGAATCCTAACCCTGACCCTCACCTGAAGCCTTACCCTCACCCGTGCCCTAATCTTAACCAGGACACTAACACTAACCCTTGCCCTCACACGAACGCTAACCCTTAAGCACAGTTGTACCCTAAGCTGTACCCTAATCCCTCTGCATTCCTTAACCCTAACCCTAACCCGAATCCAAACCCTGACCCTCACCCGAAGCCTTACCCTCACCCGTGCCCTAATCTTAACCAGGACACCAACACTAACTCGTGCCCTCAAACGTACGCTAAACCTTAAGCGTTGTCGTACCCTAAATTGTACCCTAATCCCTCCCCATTCCTTAACCCTAACCCTAAACCCATCCCTAAACCTGAACCACTTCCGATGCCCTACCCTAACCAATTCCGTAATCTTAACCAGGACACAAACACTAACTCATGCCCTCAAACGTACGCTAACCCTTAAGCATTGTCGTACCCTATCCTTTACCTTAATCCCTCCCCATTCCCTAACCCTAACCCTAAGCGAAACACTGAACGTGACCCTTTTCCGAGGCCTTACCCTCATCGGTGCCGTTGTCTTAACCAGTACACCAACACTAACTCGTGCCCTCACACTTACGCTAACCCTTAAGCATTGTCGTACCCTAACCTGTACCTTAATCCCTCTCCATTCCCTAACCCTAACCCTAACCCGAATCCTAACCCTGACCCTCACCCGAAGCCTTACCCTCACCGGTGCCCTAATCTTAACCAGGACACCAAGACTAACTCGTGCCCTCACACGTACGCTAACACTAAACCGCAGCGGTACCCTAACCTATACCCTAATCCCTCTCCATTCCCTAACCCTAACCCTAACCTGAAACCTAACCATGACACTCACCCGAAACTTTACCCTCACCCGTGTCCTAATTTTAACCAGTACATCAACACTAACCCATGCCTTCTAACGTACGCCAACCCTAAGCCATTGCCGTACCCTAACCTGTACCCTAATCAATCCCCATTCCCTAACCCTAACCCTAACCCTAACCCTTAACGTGACCCTCTTCCGAGGCCTTACCCTCACCCGTGCCCTAATCGTAAGCAGTACACTAACACTAACTAGTGACCTCACACGTACGCTAAACCTTAAGCGTTGTGGTACCCTAAACTGTGCCCTAATATCTCCCCATTCCCTAACCCTAACCCTAACCCGAATTCTATCCCTGACCCTCACCCGAAACCTTACCCTCACCCGTGCCCTAATCTTATCCAGGACACCAAAACTAACTTGTGCCCTCACACGTACGCTAACCCTTAATCGTTGTCGTACCCTAAACTGTACCCTAATCCCTCCCCATTCCCTAACCCTAACCCTAACCCGAATCCTAACCCTGACCCTCACCTGAAGCCTTACCCTCACCCGTGCCCTAATCTTAACCAGGACACTAACACTAACCCTTGCCCTCACACGAACGCTAACCCTTAAGCACAGTCGTACCATAAGCTGTACCCTACACCCTCTGCATTCCTTAACCCTAACCCTAACCCGAATCCTAACCCTGACCCTCACCCGAAGCCTTACCCTCACCCGTGCACTAATCTTAACCAGGACACCAACACTAACTCGTGCCCTCACACGTACGCTAAACCTGAAGCGTTGTCGTACCCTAAATTGTACCCTAATCCCTCCTCATTCCTTAACCCTAACCCTAACCCCATCCCTAAACCTGACCCACTTCCAATGCCCTACCCTAACCAATGCCCTCATCTTAACCAGGACACAAACACTAACTCATGCCCTCAAACGTACACTAACCCTTAAGCATTGTCGTACCCTATCCTGTACCCTAATCCCTCCCCATTCCCTAACCCTAACCCTAAGCGAAACCCTGAACGTGACCCTTTTCCGAGGCCTTACCCTCATCGGTGCCGTTGTCTTAACCAGTACACCAACACTAACTCGTGCCCTCACACTTACGCTAACCCTTAAGCATTGTCGTACCCTAACCTGTACCCTAATCCCTCTCCATTCCCTAACCCTAACCCTAACCCGAATCGTAACCCTGACCCTCACCCGAAGCCTTACCCTCACCCGTGCCCTAATCTTAACCGGGACACCAAGACTAACTCGTGCCCTCAAACGTACGCTAACACTAAACCGCAGCGGTACCCTAACCTGTACCCTAATCCCTCTCCATTCCCTAACCCTAACCCTAACCTGAAACCTAACCATGACACTCACCCGAAACTTTACCCTCACCCGTGTACTAATTTTAACCAGTACATCAACACTAACCCATGCCCTCTAACGTACGCCAACCCTAAGCCATTGCCGTACCCTAACCTGTACCCTAATCAATCCCCATTCCCTAACCTTAACCCTAAACCTAACCCTTAACGTGACCCTCTTCCGAGGCCTTACCCTCACCCGTGCCCTAATCGTAAGCAGTACACTAACACTAACTTGTGACCTCACACGTACGCTAAACCTTAAGCGTTGTGGTACCCTAAACTGTGCCCTAATATCTCCCCATTCCCTAACACTAACCCTAACCCGAATACTATCCCTGACCCTCACCCGAAACCTTACCCTCGCTCGTGCCCTAATCTTAACCAGGACACCAACACTAACTTGTGCCCTCACACGTACGCTAACCCTTAATCGTTGTCGTACCCTAAACTGTACCCTAATACCTCCCCATTCCCTAACCCTAACCCTAACCCGAATCCTAACCCTGACCCTCACCTGAAGCCTTACCCTAACCCGTGCCCTAATCTTAACCAGGACACTAACAGTAACCCTTGCCCTCACACGAATGCTAACCCTTAAGCCATGTCATACCCTAAGCTGTACCCTAATCCCTCTGCATTCCTTAACCCTAACCCTAACCCGAATCCTAACCCTGACCCTCACCCGAAGCCTTACCCTCACCCGTTCCCTAATCTTAACCAGGACACCAACACTAACTCGTGCCCTCACACGTACGCTAAACCTTAAGCGTTGTAGTACCCTAAATTGTACCCTAATCCCTCCCCATTCCTTAACCCTAACCCTAACCCCATCCCTAAACCTGACCCACTTCCAATGCCCTACCCTAACCAATGCCCTAATCTTAACCAGGACACAAACACTAACTCATGCCCTCAAACGTACGCTAACCCTTAAGCATTGTCGTACCCTATCCTGTACCCTAATCCCTCCCCATTCCCTAACCCTAACCCTAAGCGAAACCCTGAACGTGACCCTTTTCCGAGGCCTTACCCTCATCGATGCCGTTGTCTTAACCAGTACACCAACACTAACTCGTGCCTTCACACTTACGCTAACCCTTAAGCATTGTCGTACCCTAACCTTTACCCTAATCCCTCTCCATTCCCTAACCCTAACCCTAACCTGAAACCTAACCATGACACTCACCCGAAACTTTACCCTCACCCGTGTCCTAATTTTAACCAGTACATCAACACTAACCCATGCCCTCTAACGTACGCCAACCCTAGGCCATTGCCGTACCCTAACCTGTACCCTAATCAATCCCCATTCCCTAACCCTTACCCTATACCTAACCCTTAACGTGACCCTCTTCCGAGGCGTAAACCTCACCCGTGCCCTAATCGTAAGCAGTAAACTAACACTAACTAGTGACCTCACACGTACGCTAAACCTTAAGCGTTGTGGTACCCTAAACTGTGCCCTAATATCTCCCCATTCCCTAACCCTAACCCTAACCCGAATTCTATCCCTGACCCTCACCCGAAGCCTTACCCTCACCCGTGCCCTAATCTTAACCAGGACACCAACACTAACTCGTGCCCTCACACGTACGCTAAACCTTAAGCGTTGTCGTACCCTAAATTGTACCCTAATCCCTCCCCATTCCTTAACCCTAACCCTAACCCAATCCCTAAACCTGACCCACTTCCGATGCCCTACCCTAACCAATGCCCTAATCTTAACCAGGACACAAACACTAACTCATGCCCTCAAACGTACGCTAACCCTTAAGCATTGTCGTACCCTATCCTGTACCCTAATCCCTCCCCATTCCCTAACCCTAACCCTAAGCGAAACCCTGAACGTGACCCTTTTCCGAGGCCTTACCCTCATCGGTGCCGTTGTCTTAACCAGTACACCAACACTAACTCGTGCCCTCACACTTACGCTAACCCTTAAGCATTGTCGTACCCTAACCTGTACCTTAATCCCTCTCCATTCCCTAACCCTAAACCTAACCCGAATCCTAACCCTGACCCTCACCCGAAGCCTTACCCTCACCGGTGCCCTAATCTTAACCAGGACACCAAGACTAACTCGTGCCCTCACACGTACGCTAACACTAAACCGCAGCGGTACCCTAACCTGTACCCTAATCCCTCTCCATTCCCTAACCCTAACCCTAACCTGAAACCTAACCATGACACTCACCCGAAACTTTACCCTCACCCGTGTCCTAATTTTAACCAGCACATCAACACTAACCCATGCCCTCTAACGTACGCCAACCCTAAGCCATTGCCGTACCCTAACCTGTACCCTAATCAATCCCCATTCCCTAACCCTAACCCTAACCCTAACCCTTAACGTGACCCTCTTCCGAGGCCTTACCCTCACCCGTGCCCTAATCGTAAGCAGTTCACTAACACTAACTAGTGACCTCACACGTACGCTAAACCTTAAGCGTTGTGGTACCCTAAACTGTGCCCTAATATCTCCCCATTTCCTAACCCTAACCCTAACCCGAATTCTATCCCTGACCCTCACCCGAAACCTTACCCTCACCCGTGCCATAATCTTAACCAGGACACCAACACTAACTTGTGCCCTCACACGTACGCTAACCCTTAATCGTTGTCGTACCCTAAACTGTACCCTAATCCCTCCCCATTCCCTAACCCTAACCCTAACCCGAATCCTAACCCTGACCGTCACCTGAAGCCTTACCCTCACCCGTGCCCTAATCTTAACCAGGACACTAACACTAACCCTTGCCCTCACAGGAACGCTAACCCTTAAGCACAGTCGTACCCTAAGCTGTACCCTAATCCCTCTGCATTCCTTACCCCTAACCCTAACCCGAATCCTAACCCTGACCCTCACCCGAAGCCTTACCCACACCCGTGCCCTAATCTTAACCAGGACACCAACACTAACTCGTGCCCTCACACGTATGCTAAACCTTAAGCGTTGTCGTACCCCAAATTGTACCCTAATCCCTCCCCATTCCTTAACCCTAACCCTAACCCCATCCCTAAACCTGACCCACTTCCGATACCCTACCCTAACCAATGCCCTAATCTTAACCAGGACACAAACACTAACTCATGCCCTCAAACGTACGCTAACCCTTAAGCATTGTCGTACCCTATCCTGAACCCTAATCCCTCCCCATTCCCTAACCCTAACCCTAAGCGAAACCCTGAACGTGACCCTTTTCCGAGGCCTTACCCTCATCGGTGCCGTTGTCTTAACCAGTACACCAACACTAACTCGTGCCCTCACACTTACGCTAACCCTTAAGCATTGTCGTACCCTATCCTGTACCTTAATCCCTCTCCATTCCCTAACCCTAACCCTAACCCGAATCCTAACCCTGACCCTCACCCGAAGCCTTACCCTCACCGGTGCCCTAATCTTAACCAGGACACCAAGACTAACTCGTGCCCTCACACGTATGCTAACACTAAACCGCAGCGGTACCCTAACCTGTACCCTAATCCCTCTCCATTCCCTAACCCTAACCCTAACCTGAAACCTAACCATGACACTCACCCGAAACTTTACCCTCACCCGTGTCCTAATTTTAACCAGTACATCAACACTAACCCATGCCCTCTAACGTACGCCAACCCTAAGCCATTGCCGTACCCTAACTTGTACCCTAATCAATCCCCATTCCCTAACCCTAACCCTAACCCTAACCCTTAACGTGACACTCTTCCGAGGCCTTACCGTCACCCGTGCCCTAATCGTAAGCAGTACACTAACACTAACTAGTGACCTCACACGTACGCTAAACCTTAAGCGTTGTGGTACCCTAAACTGTGCCCTAATATCTCCCCATTCCCTAACCCTAACCCTAACCCGAATTCTATCCCTGACCCTCACCCGAAACCTTACCCTCACCCGTGCCCTAATCTTAACCAGGACACCAACACTAACTTGTGCCCTCACACGTACGCTAACCCTTAAGCACAGTCGTACCCTAACCTGTACCCTAATCCCTCTGCATTCCTTAACCCTAACCCTAACCCGAATCCTAACCCTGACCCTCACCCGAAGCCTTACCCTCACCCGTGCCCTAATCTTAACCAGGACACCAACACTAACTCGTGCCCTCACACGTACGCTAAACCTTAAGCGTTGTCGTACCCTAAATTGTACCCTAATCCCTCCCCATTCCTTAACCCTAACCCTAATCCCATCCCTAAACCTGACCCACTTCCGATGCCCTACCCTAACCAATGCCCTAATCTTAACCAGGACACAAACACTAACTCATGCCATCAAACGTACGCTAACCCTTAAGCATTGTCGTACCCTATCCTGTACCCTAATCCCTCTCCATTCCCTAACACTAACCCTAAGCGAAACCCTGAATGTGACCCTTTTCCGAGGCCTTACCCTCATCGGTGCCGTTGTCTTAACCAGTACACCAACACTAACTCGTGCCCTCACACTTACGCTAACCCTTAAGCATTGTCGTACCCTAACCTGTACCCTAATCCCTCTGCATTCCTTAACCCTAACCCTAACCCGAATCCTAACCCTGACCCTCACCCGAAGCCTTACCCTCACCCGTGCCCTAATCTTAACCAGGACACCAACACTAACTCGTGCCCTCACACGCACGCTAAACCTTAAGCGTTGTCGTACCCTAACCTGTACCCTAATCCCTCTCCATTCCCTAACCCTAACCCTAACCCGAATCCTAACCCTGACCCTCCCCCGAAGCCTTACCCTCACCCGTGCCCTAATCTTAACCAGGACACCAAGACTAACTCGTGCCCTCACACGTACGTTAACACTAAACCGCAGCGGTACCCTAACCTGTACCCTAATCCCTCTCCATTCCCTAACCCTAACCCTAACCTGAAACCTAACCATGACACTCACCCGAAACTTTACCCTCACCCGTGTCCTAATTTTAACCAGTACATCAACACTAACCCATGCCCTCTAACGTACGCCAACCCTAAACCATTGCCGCACCCTAACCTGTACCCTAATCAATCCCCATTCCCTAACCCTAACCCTAACCCTAACCCTTAACATGACCCTCTTCCGAGGCCTTACCCTCACCCGTGCCCTAATCTTATCCAGGACACTAACACTAACCCTTGCCTTCACACGAACGCTAAACCTTAAGCACTGTCGTACCCTAAGCTGTACCCTAATCCCTCTGCATTCCTTAACCCTAACCCTAACCCGAATCCTAACCCTGACCCTCACCCGAAGCCTTGCCCTCACCCGTGCCCTAATCTAAACCAGGACATCAACACTAACTCGTGCCCTCACACGTACGCTAAACCTTAAGCGTTGTCGTACCCTAAACTGTACCCTAATCCCTCCCCATTCCCTAACCCTAACCCTAAGCGAAACCCTGAACGTGACCCTTTTCCGAGGCCTTACCCTCATCGGTGCCGTTGTCTTAACCAGTACACCAACACTAACTCGTGCCCTCACACTTATGCTAACCCTTAAGCATTGTCGTACCCTAACCTGTACCCTAATCCCTCTCCATTCCCTAACCCTAACCCTAACCCGAATCCTAACCCTGACCCTCACCCGAAGCCTTACCCTCACCTGTGCCCTAATCTTAACCAGGACACCAACACTAACTCGTGCCCTCACACGTACGCTAAACCTTAAGCGTTGTCGTACCCTAAATTGTACCCTAATCCCTCCGCATTCCTTAACCCTAACCCTAACCCCATCCCTAAACCTGACCCACTTCCGATGCCCTACCCTAAACAATGCCCTAATCTTAACCAGGACACAAACACTAACTCATGCCCTCAAACGTACGCTAACCCTTAAGCATTGTCGTACCCTATCCTGTACCCTAATCCCTCCCCATTCCCTAACCCTAATCTTAAGCGAAACCCTGAACGTGACCCTTTTCCGACGCCTTACCCTCATCGGTGCCGTTGTCTTAACCAGTACACCAACACTAACTCGTGCCCTCACACTTACGCTAACCCTTAAGCATTGTCGTACCCTAACCTGTACCCTAATCCCTCTGCATTCCTTAACCCTAACCCTAACCCGAATCCTAACCCTGACCCTCACCCGAAGCCTTACCCTCACCCGTGCCCTAATCTTAACCAGGACACCAACACTAACTCGTGCCCTCACACGCACGCTAAACCTTAAGCGTTGTCGTACCCTAACCTGTACCCTAATCCCTCTCCATTCCCTAACCCTAACCCTAACCCGAATCCTAACCCTGACCCTCCCCCGAAGCCTTACCCTCACCCGTGCCCTAATCTTAACCAGGACACCAAGACTAACTCGTGCCCTCACACGTACGTTAACACTAAACCGCAGCGGTACCCTAACCTGTACCCTAATCCCTCTCCATTCCCTAACCCTAACCCTAACCTGAAACCTAACCATGACACTCACCCGAAACTTTACCCTCACCCGTGTCCTAATTTTAACCAGTACATCAACACTAACCCATGCCCTCTAACGTACGCCAACCCTAAACCATTGCCGCACCCTAACCTGTACCCTAATCAATCCCCATTCCCTAACCCTAACCCTAACCCTAACCCTTAACATGACCCTCTTCCGAGGCCTTACCCTCACCCGTGCCCTAATCTTATCCAGGACACTAACACTAACCCTTGCCTTCACACGAACGCTAAACCTTAAGCACTGTCGTACCCTAAGCTGTACCCTAATCCCTCTGCATTCCTTAACCCTAACCCTAACCCGAATCCTAACCCTGACCCTCACCCGAAGCCTTGCCCTCACCCGTGCCCTAATCTAAACCAGGACATCAACACTAACTCGTGCCCTCACACGTACGCTAAACCTTAAGCGTTGTCGTACCCTAAACTGTACCCTAATCCCTCCCCATTCCCTAACCCTAACCCTAAGCGAAACCCTGAACGTGACCCTTTTCCGAGGCCTTACCCTCATCGGTGCCGTTGTCTTAACCAGTACACCAACACTAACTCGTGCCCTCACACTTATGCTAACCCTTAAGCATTGTCGTACCCTAACCTGTACCCTAATCCCTCTCCATTCCCTAACCCTAACCCTAACCCGAATCCTAACCCTGAACCTCACCCGAAGCCTTACCCTCACCTGTGCCCTAATCTTAACCAGGACACCAACACTAACTCGTGCCCTCACACGTACGCTAAACCTTAAGCGTTGTCGTACCCTAAATTGTACCCTAATCCCTCCGCATTCCTTAACCCTAACCCTAACCCCATCCCTAAACCTGACCCACTTCCGATGCCCTACCTGAAACAATGCCCTAATCTTAACCAGGACACAAACACTAACTCATGCCCTCAAACGTACGCTAACCCTTAAGCATTGTCGTACCCTATCCTGTACCCTAATCCCTCCCCATTCCCTAACCCTAATCTTAAGCGAAACCCTGAACGTGACCCTTTTCCGACGCCTTACCCTCATCGGTGCCGTTGTCTTAACCAGTACACCAACACTAACTCGTGCCCTCACACTTACGCTAACCCTTAAGCATTGTCGTACCCTAACCTGAACCCTAATCCCTCTCCATTCCCTAACCCTAACCCTAACCCGAATCCTAACCCTGACCCTCACCCGAAGCCTTACCCTCACCCGTGCCCTAATCTTAACCAGGACACCAAGATTAACTCGTGCGCTCAAACGTACGCTAACACTAAACCGCAGCTGTACCCTAACCTGTACCCTATTCCCTCTCCATTCCCTAACCCTAACCTTAACCTGAAACCTAACCATGACACTCACCCGAAACTTTACCCTCACCCGTGTCCTAATTTTAACCAGTACATCAACACTAACCCATGCCCTCTAACGTACGCCAACCCTAAGCCATTGCCGTACCCTAACCTGTACCCTAATCAATCCCCATTCCCTAACCCTTACCCTAACCCTAACCCTTAACGTGACCCTCTTCCGAGGCCTAACCCTCACCCGTGCCATAATCGTAAGCAGTACACTAACACTAACTAGTGACCTCACACGTACGCTAAACCTTAAGCGTTGTGGTACCCTAAACTGTGCCCTAATATCTCCCCATTCCCTAACCCTAACCCTAACCCGAATTCTATCCCTGACCCTCACCCGAAACCTTACCCTCACCCGTGCCCTAATCTTAACCAGGACACCAACACTAACTTGTGCCCTCACACGTACGCTAACCCTTAATCGTTGTCGTACCCTAAACTGTACCCTAATCCCTCCCCATTCCCTAACCCTAACCCTAACCCGAATCCTAACCCTGACCCTCACCTGAAGCCTTACCCTCACCCGTGCCCTAATCTTAACCAGGACACTAACACTAACCCTTGCCCTCACACGAACGCTAACCCTTAAGCACTGTTGTACCCTAAGCTGTACCCTAATCCCTCTGCATTCCTTAACCCTAACCCTAACCCGAATCCTAACCCTGACACTCACCCGAAGCCTTACCCTCACCCGTGCCCTAATCTTAACCAGGACACCAACACTAACTCGTGCCCTCACACGTACGCTAAACCTTAAGCGTTGTCGTACCCTAAATTGTACCCTAATCCCTCCCCATTCCTTAACCCTAACCCTAACCCCATCCCTAAACCTGACCCACTTCTGATGCCCTACCCTAACCAATGCCCTAATCTTAACCAGGACACAAACACTAACTCATGCCCTCAAACGTACGCTAACCCTTAAGCATTGTCGTAGCCTATCCTGTACCCTAATCCCTCCCCATTCCCTAACCCTAACCCTAAGCGAAACCCTGAACGTGACCCTTTTCCGATGCCTTACCCTCATCGGTGCCGTTGTCTTAACCAGTACACCAACACTAACTCGTGCCCTCACACTTACGCTAACCCTTAAGCATTGTCGTACCCTAACCTGTACCTTAATCCCACTCCATTCCCTAACCCTAACCCTAACCCGAATCCTAACCCTGACCCTCACCCGAAGCCTTACCCTCACCGGTGCCCTAATCTTAACCAGGACACCAAGACTAACTCGTGCCCTCACACGTACGCTAACACTAAACCGCAGCGGTACCCTAACCTGTACCCTAATCCCTCTCCATTCCCTAACCCTAACCCTAACCTGAAACGTAACCATGACACTCACCCGAAACTTTACCCTCACCCGTGTCCTAATTTTAACCAGTACATCAACACTAACCCATGCCCTCTAACGTACGCCAACCCTAAGCCATTGCCGTACCCTAACCTGTACCCTAATCAATCCCCATTCCCTAACCCTAACCCTAACCCTAACCCTTAACGTGACCCTCTTCCGAGGCCTTACCCTCACCTGTGCCCTAATCGTAAGCAGTACACTAACACTAACTAGTGACCTCACACGTACGCTAAACTTTAAGCGTTGTGGTACCCTAAACTGTGCCCTAATATCTCCCCATTCCCTAACCCTAACCCTTACCCGAATTCTATCCCTGACCCTCACCCGAAACCTTACCCTCACCCGTGCCCTAATCTTAACCAGGACACCAACACTAACTTGTGCCCTCACACGTACGCTAACCCTTAATCGTTGTCGTACCCTAAACTGTACCCTAATCCCTCCCCATTCCCTAACCCTAACCCTAACCCGAATCCTAACCCTGACCCTCACCTGAAGCCTTACCCTCACCCGTGCCCTAATCTTAACCAGGACACTAACACTAACCCTTGCCCTCACACGAACGCTAACCCTTAAGCACAGTCGTACCCTAAGCTGTACCCTAATCCCTCTGCATTCCTTAACCCTAACCCTAACCCGAATCCTAACCCTGACCCTCACCCGAAGCCTTACCCACACCCGTGCCCTAATCTTAACCAGGACACCAACACTAACTCGTGCCCTCACACGTACGCTAAACCTTAAGCGTTGTCGTACCCTAAATTGTACCCTAATCCCTCCCCATTCCTTAACCCTAACCCTAACCCCATCCCTAAACCTGACCCACTTCCGATGCCCTACCCTAACCAATGCCCTAATCTTAACCAGGACACAAACACTAACTCATGCCCTCAAACGTACGCTAACCCTTAAGCATTGTCGTAGCCTATCCTGTACCCTAATCCCTCCCCATTCCCTAACCCTAACCCTAAGCGAAACCCTGAACGTGACCCTTTTCCGAGGCCTTACCCTCATCGGTGCCGTTGTCTTAACCAGTACACCAACACTAACTCGTGCCCGCACACTTACGCTAACCCTTAAGCATTGTCGTACCCTAACCTGTACCTTAATCCCTCTCCATTCCCTAACCCTAACCCTAACCCGAATCCTAACCCTGACCCTCACCCGAAGCCTTACCCTCACCCGTGCCCTAATCTTAACCAGGACACTAACGCTAACCCTTGCCCTCACACGAACGCTAACCCTTAAGCACTGTCGTACCCTAAGCTGTACCCTAATCCCTCTGCATTCCTTAACCCTAACCCTAACCCGAATCCTAACCCTGACACTCACCCGAAGCCTTACCCTCACCCGTGCCCTAATCTTAACCAGGACACCAACACTAACTCGTGCCCTCACACGTACGCTAAACCTTAAGCGTTGTCGTACCCTAAATTGTACCCTAATCCCTCCCCATTCCTTAACCCTAACCCTAACCCCATCCCTAAACCTGACTCACTTCTGATGCCCTACCCTAACCAATGCCCTAATCTTAACAAGGACACAAACACTAACTCATGCCCTCAAACGTACGCTAACCCTTAAGCATTGTCGTACCCTATCCTGTACCCTAATCCCTCCCCATTCCCTAACCCTAACCCTAAGCGAAACCCTGAACGTGACCCTTTTCCGAGGCCTTACCCTCATCGGTGCCGTTGTCTTAACCAGTACACCAACACTAACTCGTGCCCTCACACTTACGCTAACCCTTAAGCATTGTCGTACCCTAACCTGTAACTTAATCCCTCTCCATTCCCTAACCCTAACCCTAACCCGAATCCTAACCCTGACCCTCACCTGAAGCCTTACCCTCACCCGTGCCCTAATCTTAACCAGGACACTAACACTAACCCTTGCCCTCACAGGAACGCTAACCCTTAAGCACAGTCGTACCCTAAGCTGTACCCTAATCCCTCTGCATTCCTTAACCCTAACCCTAACCCGAATCCTAACCCTGACCCTCACCCGAAGCCTTACCCTCACCCGTGCCCTAATCTTAACCAGGACACCAACACTAACTCGTGCCCTCACACGTACGCTAAACCTTAAGCGTTGTCGTACCCTAAATTGTACCCTAATCCCTCCCCATTCCTTAACCCTAACCCTAATCCCATCCCTAAACCTGACCCACTTCCGATGCCCTACCCTAACCAATGCCCTAATCTTAACCAGGACACAAACACTAACTCATGCCATCAAACGTACGCTAACCCTTAAGCATTGTCGTACCCTATCCTGTACCCTAATCCCTCTCCATTCCCTAACACTAACCCTAAGCGAAACCCTGAACGTGACCCTTTTCCGAAGCCTTACCCTCATCGGTGCCGTTGTCTTAACCAGTACACCAACACTAACTCGTGCCCTCACACTTACGCTAACCCTTAAGCATTGTCGTACCCTAACCTGTACCCTAATCCCTCTCCATTCCCTAACCCTAACCCTAACCCTAATCCTAACCCTGACCCTCACCCGAAGCCTTACCCTCACCCGTGCCCTAATCTTAACCAGGACACCAAGACTAACTCGTGCCCTCAAACGTACGCTAACACTAAACCGCAGCGGTACCCTAACCTGTACCCTAATCCCTCTCCATTCCCTAACCCTAACCCTAACCTGAAACCTAACCATGACACTCACCCGAAACTTTACCCTCACCCGTGTACTAATTTTAACCAGTACATCAACACTAACCCATGCCCTCTAACGTACGCCAACCCTAAGCCATTGCCGTACCCTAACGTGTACCCTAATCAATCCCCATTCCCTAACCTTAACCCTAACTCCAACCCTTAACGTGACCCTCTTCCGAGGCCTTACCCTCACCCGTGCCCTAATCGTAAGCAGTACACTAACACTAACTAGTGACCTCACACGTACGCTAAACCTTAAGCGTTGTGGTACCCTAAACTGTGCCCTAATATCTCTCCATTCCCAAACCCTAACCCTAACACGAATTCTATCCCTGACCCTCACCCGAAACCTTACCCTCACCCGTGCCCTAATCTTAACCAGGACACCCACACTAACTCGTGCCCTCACACGTACGCTAACCCTTAATCGTTGTCGTACCCTAAACTGTACCCTAATCCCTCCCCATTCCCTAACCCTAACCCTAACCCGAATCCTAACCCTGACCCTCACCTGAAGCTTTACCCTAACCCGTGCCCTAATCTTAACCAGGACACTAACACTAACCCTTGCCCTCACACGAACGCTAACCCTTAAGCACTGTCGTACCCTAAGCTGTACCCTAATCCCTCTGCATTCCTTAACCCTAACCCTAACCCGAATCCTAACCCTGACCCTCACCCGAAGCCTTACCCTCACCCGTGCCCTAATCTTAACCAGGACACCAAGACTAACTCGTGCCCTCACACGTACGTTAACACTAAACCGCAGCGGTACCCTAACCTGTACCCTAATCCCTCTCCATTCCCTAACCCTAACCCTAACCTGAAACCTAACCATGACACTCACCCGAAACTTTACCCTCACCCGTGTCCTAATTTTAACCAGTACATCAACACTAACCCATGCCCTCTAACGTACGCCAACCCTAAACCATTGCCGCACCCTAACCTGTACCCTAATCAATCCCCATTCCCTAACCCTAACCCTAACCCTAACCCTTAACGTGACCCTCTTCCGAGGCCTTACCCTCACCCGTGCCCTAATCTTATCCAGGACACTAACACTAACCCTTGCCTTCACACGAACGCTAAACCTTAAGCACTGTCGTACCCTAAGCTGTACCCTAATCCCTCTGCATTCCTTAACCCTAACCCTAACCCGAATCCTAACCCTGACCCTCACCCGAAGCCTTGCCCTCACCCGTGCCCTAATCTAAACCAGGACATCAACACTAACTCGTGCCCTCACACGTACGCTAAACCTTAAGCGTTGTCGTACCCTAAACTGTACCCTAATCCCTCCCCATTCCCTAACCCTAACCCTAAGCGAAACCCTGAACGTGACCCTTTTCCGACGCCTTACCCTCATCGGTGCCGTTGTCTTAACCAGTACACCAACACTAACTCGTGCCCTCACACTTACGCTAACCCTTAAGCATTGTCGTACCCTAACCTGAACCCTAATCCCTCTCCATTCCCTAACCCTAACCCTAACCCGAATCCTAACCCTGACCCTCACCCGAAGCTTTACCCTCACCCGTGCCCTAATCTTAACCAGGACACCAAGATTAACTCGTGCGCTCAAACATACGCTAACACTAAACCGCAGCTGTACCCTAACCTGTACCCTATTCCCTCTCCATTCCCTAACCCTAACCTTAACCTGAAACCTAACCATGACACTCACCCGAAACTTTACCCTCACCCGTGTCCTAATTTTAACCAGTACATCAACACTAACCCATGCCCTCTAACGTACGCCAACCCTAAGCCATTGCCGTACCCTAACCTGTACCCTAATCAATCCCCATTCCCTAACCCTTACCCTAACCCTAACCCTTAACGTGACCCTCTTCCGAGGCCTAACCCTCACCTGTGCCATAATCGTAAGCAGTACACTAACACTAACTAGTGACCTCACACGTACGCTAAACCTTAAGCGTTGTGGTACCCTAAACTGTGCCCTAATATCTCCCCATTCCCTAACCCTAACCCTAACCCGAATTCTATCCCTGACCCTCACCCGAAACCTTACCCTCACCCGTGCCCTAATCTTAACCAGGACACCAACACTAACTTGTGCCCTCACACGTACGCTAACCCTTAATCGTTGTCGTACCCTAAACTGTACCCTAATCCCTCCCCATTCCCTAACCCTAACCCTAACCCGAATCCTAACCCTGACCCTCACCTGAAGCCTTACCCTCACCCGTGCCCTAATCTTAACCAGGACACTAACACTAACCCTTGCCCTCACACGAACGCTAACCCTTAAGCACTGTCGTACCCTAAGCTGTACCCTAATCCCTCTGCATTCCTTAACCCTAACCCTAACCCGAATCCTAACCCTGACACTCACCCGAAGCCTTACCCTCACCCGTGCCCTAATCTTAACCAGGACACCAACACTAACTCGTGCCCTCACACGTACGCTAAACCTTAAGCGTTGTCGTACCCTAAATTGTACCCTAATCCCTCCCCATTCCTTAACCCTAACCCTAACCCCATCCCTAAACCTGACCCACTTCTGATGCCCTACCCTAACCAATGCCCTAATCTTAACCAGGACACAAACACTAACTCATGCCCTCAAACGTACGCTAACCCTTAAGCATTGTCGTAGCCTATCCTGTACCCTAATCCCTCCCCATTCCCTAACCCTAACCCTAAGCGAAACCCTGAACGTGACCCTTTTCCGATGCCTTACCCTCATCGGTGCCGTTGTCTTAACCAGTACACCAACACTAACTCGTGCCCTCACACTTACGCTAACCCTTAAGCATTGTCGTACCCTAACCTGTACCTTAATCCCTCTCCATTCCCTAACCCTAACCCTAACCCGAATCCTAACCCTGACCCTCACCCGAAGCCTTACCCTCACCGGTGCCCTAATCTTAACCAGGACACCAAGACTAACTCGTGCCCTCACACGTACGCTAACACTAAACCGCAGCGGTACCCTAACCTGTACCCTAATCCCTCTCCATTCCCTAACCCTAACCCTAACCTGAAACGTAACCATGACACTCACCCGAAACTTTACCCTCACCCGTGTCCTAATTTTAACCAGTACATCAACACTAACCCATGCCCTCTAACGTACGCCAACCCTAAGCCATTGCCGTACCCTAACCTGTACCCTAATCAATCCCCATTCCCTAACCCTAACCCTAACCCTAACCCTTAACGTGACCCTCTTCCGAGGCCTTACCCTCACCTGTGCCCTAATCGTAAGCAGTACACTAACACTAACTAGTGACCTCACACGTACGCTAAACCTTAAGCGTTGTGGTACCCTAAACTGTGCCCTAATATCTCCCCATTCCCTAACCCTAACCCTTACCCGAATTCTATCCCTGACCCTCACCCGAAACCTTACCCTCACCCGTGCCCTAATCTTAACCAGGACACCAACACTAACTTGTGCCCTCACACGTACGCTAACCCTTAATCGTTGTCGTACCCTAAACTGTACCCTAATCCCTCCCCATTCCCTAACCCTAACCCTAACCCGAATCCTAACCCTGACCCTCACCTGAAGCCTTACCCTCACCCGTGCCCTAATCTTAACCAGGACACTAACACTAACCCTTGCCCTCACACGAACGCTAACCCTTAAGCACAGTCGTACCCTAAGCTGTACCCTAATCCCTCTGCATTCCTTAACCCTAAACCTAACTCGAATCCTAACCCTGACCCTCACCCGAAGCCTTACCCACACCCGTGCCCTAATCTTAACCAGGACACCAACACTAACTCGTGCCCTCACACGTACGCTAAACCTTAAGCGTTGTCGTACCCTAAATTGTACCCTAATCCCTCCCCATTCCTTAACCCTAACCCTAACCCCATCCCTAAACCTGACCCACTTCCGATGCCCTACCCTAACCAATGCCCTAATCTTAACCAGGACACAAACACTAACTCATGCCCTCAAACGTACGCTAACCCTTAAGCATTGTCGTAGCCTATCCTGTACCCTAATCCCTCCCCATTCCCTAACCCTAACCCTAAGCGAAACCCTGAACGTGACCCTTTTCCGAGGCCTTACCCTCATCGGTGCCGTTGTCTTAACCAGTACACCAACACTAACTCGTGCCCTCACACTTACGCTAACCCTTAAGCATTGTCGTACCCTAACCTGTACCTTAATCCCTCTCCATTCCCTAACCCTAACCCTAACCCGAATCCTAACCCTGACCCTCACCCGAAGCCTTACCCTCACCCGTGCCCTAATCTTAACCAGGACACTAACGCTAACCCTTGCCCTCACACGAACGCTAACCCTTAAGCACTGTCGTACCCTAAGCTGTACCCTAATCCCTCTGCATTCCTTAACCCTAACCCTAACCCGAATCCTAACCCTGACACTCACCCGAAGCCTTACCCTCACCCGTGCCCTAATCTTAACCAGGACACCAACACTAACTCGTGCCCTCACACGTACGCTAAACCTTAAGCGTTGTCGTACCCTAAATTGTACCCTAATCCCTCCCCATTCCTTAACCCTAACCCTAACCCCATCCCTAAACCTGACCCACTTCTGATGCCCTACCCTAACCAATGCCCTAATCTTAACAAGGACACAAACACTAACTCATGCCCTCAAACGTACGCTAACCCTTAAGCATTGTCGTACCCTATCCTGTACCCTAATCCCTCCCCATTCCCTAACCCTAACGCTAAGCGAAACCCTGAACGTGACCCTTTTCCGAGGCCTTACCCTCATCGGTGCCGTTGTCTTAACCAGTACACCAACACTAACTCGTGCCCTCACACTTACGCTAACCCTTAAACATTGTCGTACCCTAACCTGTACCTTAATCCCTCTCCATTCCCTAACCCTAACCCTAACCCGAATCCTAACCCTGACCCTCACCCGAAGCCTTACCCTCACCGGTGCCCTAATCTTAACCAGGACACGAAGACTAACTCGTGCCCTCACACGTACGCTAAAACTAAACCGCAGCGGTACCCTAACCTGTACCCTAATCCCTCTCCATTCCCTAACGCTAACCCTAACCTGAAACCTAACCATGACACTCACCCGAAACTTTACCCTCACCCGTGTCCTAATTTTAACCAGTACATCAACACTAACCCATGCCCTCTAACGTACGCCAACCCTAAGCCATTGCCATACACTAACCTGTACCCTAATCAATCCCCATTCCCTAACCCTAACCCTAACCCTTAACGTGACCCTCTTCCGAGGCCTTACCCTCACCCGTGTCCTCATTTTAACCAGTACATCAACACTAACCCATGCCCTCTAACGTACGCCAACCCTAAGCCATTGCCGTACCCTAACCTGTACCCTAATCAATCCCCATTCCCTAACCCTAACCCTAACCCTAACCCTTAACGTGACCCTCTTCCGAGGCCTTACCCTCACCCGTGCCCTAATCGTAGGCAGTACACTAACACTAACTAGTGACCTCACACGTACGCTATACCTTAAGCGTTGTGGTACCCAAAACTGTGCCCTAATATCTCCCCATTCCCTAACCCTAACCTTAACCCGAATTCTATCCCTGACCCTCACCCGAAACCTTACCCTCACCCGTGCCTTAATCTTAACCAGGACACCAACACTAACTTGTGCCCTCACACGTACGCTAACCCTTAATCATTGTCGTACCCTAAACTGTACCCTAATCCCTCCCCATTCCCTAACCCTAACCCTAACCCGAATCCTAACCCTGACCCTTACCTGAAGCCTTACCCTCACCCGTGCCCTAATCTTAACCAGGACACTAACACTAACACTTGCGCTCACACGAACGCTAACCCTTAAGCACTGTCGTACCCTAAGCTGTACCCTAATCCCTCTGCATTCCTTAACCCTAACCCTAACCCGAATCCTAACCCTGACCCTCACCCGAAGCCTTACCCTCACCGTGCCCTAATCTTAACCAGGAAACCAACACTAACTCGTTCCCTCACACGTACGCTAAACCTTAAGCGTTGTCGTACCCTAAATTGTACCCTAATACCTCCCCATTCCTTAACCCTAACCCTAACCCCATCGCTAAACCTGACCCACTTCCGATGCCCTACCCTAACCAATGCCCTAATCTTAACCAGGACACAAACACTAACTCATGCCCTCAAACGTACGCTAACCCTTAAGCATTGTCATAGCCTATCATGTACCCTAATCCCTCCCCATTCCCTAACCCTAACCCTAAGCGAAACCCTGAACGTGACCCTTTTCCGAGGCCTTACCCTCATCGGTGCCGTTGTCTTAACCAGTACACCAACACTAACTCGTGCCCTCACACTTACGCTAACCCTTAAGCATTGTCGTACCCTAACCTGTACCTTAATCCCTCTCCATTCCCTAACCCAAACCCTAACCCGAATTCCTAACCCTGACCCTCACCCGAAGCCTTACCCTCACCGGTGCCCTAATCTTAACCAGGACACCAAGACTAACTCGTGCCCTCACACGTACGCTAACACTAAACCGCAGCGGTACCCTAACCTGTACCCTAATCCCTCTCCATTCCCTAACCCTAACCCTAACCTGAAACCTAACCATGACACTCACCCGAAACTTTACCCTCACCCGTGTCCTAATTTTAACCAGTACATCAACACTAACCCATGCCCTCTAACGTACGGCAACCCTAAGCCATTGCCGTACCCTAACCTGTACCCTAATCAATCCCCATTCCCTAACACTAACCCTAACCCTAACCCTTAACGTGACCCTCTTCCGAGGCCTTACCCTCACCCGTGCCCTAATCGTAAGCAGTACACTAACACTAACTAGTGACCTCACACGTACGCTAAACCTTAAGCGTTGTGGTACCCTAAACTGTGCCCTAATATCTCCCCATTCCCTAACCCTAACCCTAACCCGAATTCTATTCCTGACCCTCACCCGAAACCTTACCCTCACCCGTGCCCTAATCTTAACCAGGACACCAACACTAACTTGTGCCCTCACACGTACGCTAACCCTTAATCGTTGTCGTACCCTAAACTGTACCCTAATCCCTCCCCATTCCCTAACCCTAACCCTAACCCGAATCCTAACCCTGACCCTCACCTGAAGCCTTACCCTCACCCGTGCCATAATCTTAACCAGGACACTAACACTAACCCTTGCCCTCACACGAACGCTAACCCTTAAGCACAGTCGTACCCTAAGCTGTACCCTAATCCCTCTGCATTCCTTAACCCTAACCCAAACCCGAATCCTAACCCTGACCCTCACCCGAAGCCTTACCCTCACCCGTGCCCTAATCTTAACCAGGACACCAACACTAACTCGTGCCCTCACACGTACGCTAAAACTTAAGCGTTGTCGTACCCTAAATTGTACCCTAATCCCTCCCCATTCCTTAACCCTAACCCTAACCCCATCCCTAAACCTGACCCACTTCCGATGCCCTACCCTAACCAATGTCCTAATCTTAACCAGGACACAAACACTAACTCTTGCCCTCAAACGTACGCTAACCCTTAAGCATTGTCGTACCCTATCCTTTACCCTAATCCCTCCCCATTCCCTAACCCTAACCCTAAGCGAAACCCGGAACGTGACCCTTTTCCGAGGCCTTACCCTCATCGGTGCCGTTGTCTTAACCAGTACACCAACACTAACTCGTGCCCTCACACTTACGCTAAACCTTAAGCATTGTCGTACCCTAACCTGTACCCTAATCCCTCTCCATTCCCTAACCCTAACCCTAACCCGAATCCTAACCCTGACCCTCACCGAAAGCCTTACCCTCACCCGAGCCCTAATCTTAACCAGGACACCAAGACTAACTCGTGCCCTCAAACGTACGCTAACACTAAACCGCAGCGGTACCCTAACCTGTACCCTAATCCCTCTCCATTCCCTAACCCTAACCCTAACTTGAAACCTAACCATGACACTCACCCGAAACTTTACCCTCACCCGTGTCCTCATTTTAACCAGTACATCAACACTAACCCATGCCCTCTAACGTACGCCAACCCTAAGCCATTGCCGTACCCTAACCTGTACCCTAATCAATCCCCATTCCCTAACCCTAACCCTAACCCTAACCCTTAACGTGACCCTCTTCCGAGGCCTTACCCTCACCCGTGCCCTAATCGTAGGCAGTACACTAACACTAACTAGTGACCTCACACGTACGCTATACCTTAAGCGTTGTGGTACCCAAAACTGTGCCCTAATATCTCCCCATTCCCTAACCCTAACCTTAACCCGAATTCTATCCCTGACCCTCACCCGAAACCTTACCCTCACCCGTGCCTTAACCTTAACCAGGACACCAACACTAACTTGTGCCCTCACACGTACGCTAACCCTTAATCATTGTCGTACCCTAAACTGTACCCTAATCCCTCCCCATTCCCTAACCCTAACCCTAACCCGAATCCTAACCCTGACCCTTACCTGAAGCCTTACCCTCACCCGTGCCCTAATCTTAACCAGGACACTAACACTAACACTTGCGCTCACACGAACGCTAACCCTTAAGCACTGTCGTACCCTAAGCTGTACCCTAATCCCTCTGCATTCCTTAACCCTAACCCTAACCCGAATCCTAACCCTGACCCTCACCCGAAGCCTTACCCTCACCCGTGCCCTAATCTTAACCAGGAAACCAACACTAACTCGTTCCCTCACACGTACGCTAAACCTTAAGCGTTGTCGTACCCTAAATTGTACCCTAATCCCTCCTCATTCCTTAACCCTAACCCTAACCCCATCCCTAAACCTGACCCACTTCCGATGCCCTACCCTAACCAATGCCCTAATCATAACCAGGACACAAACACTAACTCATGCCCTCAAACCTATGCTAACCCTTAAGCATTGTCGTACCCTATCCTGTACCCTAATCCCTCCCCATTCCCTAACCCTAACCCTAAGCGAAACCCTGAACGTGACCCTTTTCCGAGGCCTTACCCTCATCGGTGCCGTTGTCTTAACCAGTACACCAACACTAACTCGTGCCCTCACACTTACGCTAACCCTTAAGCATTGTCGTACCCTAACCTGTACCTTAATCCCTCTCCATTCCCTAACCCTAACCCTAACCCGAATCCTAACCCTGACCCTCACCCGAAGCCTTACCCTCACCGGTGCCCTAATCTTAACCAGGACACCAAGACTAACTCGTGCCCTCACACGTACGCTAACACTAAACCGCAGCGGTACCCTAACCTGTACCCTAATCCCTCTCCATTCCCTAACCCTAACCCTAACCTGAAACCTAACCATGACACTCACCCGAAACTTTACCCTCACCCGTGTCCTAATTTTAACCAGTACATCAACACTAACCCATGCCCTCTAACGTACGGCAACCCTAAGCAATTGCCGTACCCTAACCTGTACCCTAATCAATCCCCATTCCCTAACACTAACCCTAACCCTAACCCTTAACGTGACCCTCTTCCGAGGCCTTACCCTCACCCGTGCCCTAATCGTAAGCAGTACACTAACACTAACTAGTGACCTCACACGTACGCTAAACCTTAAGCGTTGTGGTACCCTAAACTGTGCCCTAATATCTCCCCATTCCCTAACCCTAACCCTAACCCGAATTCTATCCCTGACCCTCACCCGAAACCTTACCCTCACCCGTGCCCTAATCTTAACCAGGACACCAACACTAACTTGTGCCCTCACACGTACGCTAACCCTTAATCGTTGTCGTACCCTAAACTGTACCCTAATCCCTCCCCATTCCCTAACCCTAACCCTAACCCGAATCCTAACCCTGACCCTCACCTGAAGCCTTACCCTCACCCGTGCCATAATCTTAACGAGGACACTAACACTAACCCTTGCCCTCACACGAACGCTAACCCTTAAGCACAGTCGTACCCTAAGCTGTACCCTAATCCCTCTGCATTCCTTAACCCTAACCCTAACCCGAATCCTAACCCTGACCCTCACCCGAAGCCTTACCCTCACCCGTGCCCTAATCTTAACCAGGAAACCAACACTAACTCGTTCCCTCACACGTACGCTAAACCTTAAGCGTTGTCGTACCCTAAATTGTACCCTAATCCCTCCCCATTCCTTAACCCTAACCCTAACCCCATCCCTAAACCTGACCCACTTCCGATGCCCTACCCTAACCAATGCCCTAATCTTAACCAGTACACAAACACTAACTCATGCCCTCAAACGTACGCTAACCCTTAAGCATTGTCGTACCCTAACCTGTACCCTAATCCCTCTCCATTCCCTAACCCTAACCCTAACCCGAATCCTAACCCTGACCCTCACCCGAAGCCTTACCCTCACCCGTGCCCTAATCTTAACCAGGACACCAAGACTAACTCGTGCCCTCACACGTACGCTAACACTAAACCGCAACGGTACCCTAACCTGTACCCTAATCCCTCTCCATTCCCTAACCCTAACCCTAACCTGAAACCTAACCATGACACTCACCCGAAACTTTACCCTCACCCGTGTCCTAATTTTAACCAGTACATCAACACTAACCCATGCCCTCTAACGTACGCCAACCCTAAGATATTGCCGTACCCTAACCTGTACCCTAATCAATCCCCATTCCCTAACCCTAACCCTAACCCTAACCCTTAACGTGACCCTCTTCCGAGGCCTTACCCTCACCCGTGCCCTAATCGTAAGCAGTACACTAACACTAACTAGTGACCTCACACGTACGCCAAACCTTAAGCGTTGTGGTACCCTAAACTGTGCCCTAATATCTCCCCATTCCCTAACCCTAACCCTAACCCGAATTCTATCCCTGACCCTCACCCGAAACCTTACCCTCACCCGTGCCCTAATCTTAACCAGGACACCAACACTAACTTGTGCCCTCACACGTACGCTAACCCTTAATCGTTGTCGTACCCTAAACTGTACCCTAATCCCTCCCCATTCCCTAACCCTAACCCTAAGCGAAACCCTGAACGTGACCCTTTTCCGAGGCCTTACCCTCATCGGTGCCGTTGTCTTAACCAGTACACCAACAATAACTCGTGCCCTCACACTTACGCTAACCCTTAAGCATTGTCGTACCATAACCTGTACCCTAATCCCTCTCCATTCCCTAACCCTAACCCTAACCCGAATCCTAACCCTGACCCTCACCCGAAGCCTTACCCTCACCCGTGCTCTAATCTTAACCAGGACACCAACACTAACTCGTGCCCTCACACGTACGCTAAACCTTAAGCGTTGTCGTACCCTAAATTGTACCCTAATCCCTCCCCATTCCTTAACCCTAACCCTAACCCCATCCCTAAACCTGACCCACTTCCGATGCCCTACCCTAACCAATGCCCTAATCTTAACCAGTACACAAACACTAACTCATGCCCTCAAACGTACGCTAACCCTTAAGCATTGTCGTACCCTATCCTGTACCCTAATCCCTCCCCATTCCCTAACCCTAACCCTAAGCGAAACCCTGAACGTGACCCTTTTCCGAGGCCTTACCCTCATCGGTGCCATTGTCTTAACCAGTACACCAACACTAACTCGTGCCCTCACACTTACGCTAACCCTTAAGCATTGTCTTACCCTAACCTGTACCCTAATCCCTCTCCATTCCCTAACCCTAACCCTAACCCGAATCCTAACCCTGACCCTCACCCGAAGCCTTACCCTCACCCGTGCCCTAATCTTAACCATCACACCAAGACTAACTCATGCCCTCACACGTACGCTAACACTAAACCGCAGCGGTACCCTAACCTGTACCCTAATCCCTCTCCATTCCCTAACCCTAACCCTAACCTGAAACCTAACCATGACACTCACCCGAAACTTTACCCTCACCCGTGTCCTAATTTTAACCAGTACATCAACACTAACCCATGCCCTCTAACGTACGCCAACCCTAAGCCATTGCCGTACCCTAACCTGTACCCTAATCAATCCCCATTCCCTAACCCTAACCCTAACCCTAACCCTTAACGTGACCCTCTTCCGAGGCCTTACCCTCACCCGTGCCCTAATCTTAACCAGGACACCAACACTAACTTGTGTCCTCACACGTACGCTAACCCTTAATCGTTGTCGTACCCTAAACTGTACCCTAATCCCTCCCCATTCCCTAACCCTAACCCTAACCCGAATCCTAACCCTGACCCTCACCTGAAGCCTTACCCTCACCCGTGCCCTAATCTTAACCAGGACAGTAACACTAACCCTTGCCCTCACACGAACGCTAACCCTTAAGCACTGTCATACCCTAAGCTGTACCCTAATCCCTCTGCATTCCTTAACCCTAACCCTAACCCGAATCCTAACCCTGACCCTCACCCGAAGCCTTACCCTCACCCGTGCCCTAATCTTAACCAGGACACCAACACTAACTCGTGCCCTCACACGTATGCTAAACCTTAAGCGTTGTCATACCCTAATCCCTCCCCATTCCTTAACCCTAACCCTAACCCCATCCCTAAACCTGACCCACTTCCGATGCCCTACCCTAACCAATGCCCTAATCTTAACCAGGACACAAACACTAACTCATGCCCTCAAACGTACGCTAACCCTTAAGCATTGTCGTACCCTCTCCTGTACCCTAACCCCTCCCCATTCTCTAACCCTAACCCTAAGCGAAACCCTGAACGTGAAGCTTTTCCGAGGCCTTACCCTCATCGGTGCCGTTGTCTTAACCAGTACACCAACAGTAACTCGTGCACTCACACTTACACTAACCCTTAAGCATTGTCGTACCCTAACCTGTACCCTAATCCCTCTCGATTCCCTAACCCTAACCCTAACCCGAATCCTATCCCTGACCCTCACCCGAAGCCTTACCCTCACCCGTGCCCTAATCTTAACCAGGACACCAAGACTAACTCGTGCCCTCAAACGTACGCTAACACTAAACCGCAGCGGTACCCTAACCTGTACCCTAATCCCTCTCCAATCCCTAACCCTAACCCTAACCTGAAACCTAACCATGACACTCACCAGAAACTTTACCCTCACCCGTGTCCTAATTTTAACCAGTACATCAACACTAACCCATGCCCTCTAACGTACGCCAACCCTAAGCCATTGCCGTACCCTAACCTGTACCCTAATCAATCCCCATTCCCTAACCATAACCCTAACCCTAACCCTTAACTTGACCCTCTTCCGAGGCCTTACCCTCACCCGTGCCCTAATCGTAAGCAGTACACTAACACTAACTAGTGACCTCACACGTACGCTAAACCTTAAGCGTTGTGGTACCCTAAACTGTGCCCTAATATCTCCCCATTCCCTAACCCTAACCCTAACCCGAATTCTATCCCTGACCCTCACCCGAAACCTTACCCTCACCCGTGCCCTAATCTTAACCAGGACACCAACACTAACTTGTGCCCTCACACGTACGCTAACCCGTAATCGTTGTCGTACCCTAAACTGTACCCTAATCCCTCCCCATTCCCTAACCCTAACCCTAACCCGAATCCTAACCCTGACCCTCACCTGAAGCCTTACCCTCACCCGTGCCCTAATCTTAACCAGGACACTAACACTAACACTTGCCCTCACACGAACGCTAACCCTTAAGAACTGTCGTACCCTAAGCTGTACCCTAATCCCTCTGCATTCCTTAACCCTAACCCTAACCCGAATCCTAACCCTGACCCTCACCCGAAGCCTTACCCTCACCCGTGACCTAATCTTAACCAGGACACCAACACTAACTCGTGCCCTCACACGTACGCTAAACCTTAAGCGTTGTCGTACCCTAAATTGTACCCTAATCCTCCACATTCCTTAACCCTAACCCTAACCCCATCCCTAAACCTGACCCACTTCCGATGCCCTACCCTAACCAATGCCCTAAACTTAACCAGGACACAAACACTAACTCATGCCCTCAAACGTACGCTAACCCTTAAGCATTGTCGTACCCTATCCTGTACCCTAATCCCTCCCCATTCCCTAAACCTAACCCTAAACGAAACCCTGAACGTGACCCTTTTCCGAGGCCTTGCCCTCATCGGTGCCGTTGTCTTAACCAGTACACCAACACTAACTCGTGCCCTCACACTTACGCTAACCCTTAAGAATTGTCGTACCCTAACCTGTACCCTAATCCCTCTCCATTCCCTAACCCTAACCCTAACCCGAATCCTAACCCTGACCCTCACCCGAAGCCTTACCCTCACCCGTGCCCTAATCTTAACCAGGACACCAAGACTAACTCGTGCCCTCAAACGTACGCTAACACTAAACCGCAGCGGTACCCTAACCTGTACCCTAATCCCTCTCCATTCCCTAACCCTAACCCTAACCTGAAACCTAACCATGACACTCACCCGAAACTTTACCCTCACCCGTGTCCTAATTTTAACCAGTACATCAACACTAACCCATGCCCTCTAACGTACGCCAACCCTAAGCCATGGCCGTACCCTAACCTGTACCCTAATCAATCCCCATTCCCTAACCCTAACCCTAACCCTAACCCTTAACGTGACCCTCCTCCGAGGCCTTACCCTCACCCGTGCCCTAATCGTAAGCAGTACACTAACACTAACTAGTGACCTCACACGTACGCTAAACCTTAAGCGTTGTGGTACCCTAAACTGTGCCCTAATATCTCCCAATTCCCTAACCCTAATCCTAACCCGAATTCTATCCCTGACCCTCACCCGAAACCTTACCCTCACCCGTGCCCTAATCTTAACCAGGACACCAACACTAACTTGTGCCCTCACACGTACGCTAACCCTTAATCGTTGTCGTACCCTAAACTGTACCCTAATCCCTCCCCATTCCCTAACCCTAACCCTAACCCGAATCCTAACCCTGACCCTCACCTGAAGCCTTACACTCCCCCTTGCCCTAATCTTAACCAGGACACTAACACTAACCCTTGCCCTCACACGAACGCTAACCCTTAAGCACTGTCGTACCCTAAGCTGTACCCTAATCCCTCTGCATTCCTTAACCCTAACCCTAACCCGAATCCTAACCCTGACCCTCACCCGAAGCCTTACCCTCACCCGTGCCCTAATCTTAACCAGGACACCAACACTAACTCGTGCCCTCACACGTACGCTAAACCTTAAGCGTTGTCGTACCATAAATTGTACCCTAATCCCTCCCCATTCCTTAACCCTAACCCTAACCCCATCCCTAAACCTGACCCACTTCCGATGCCCTACCCTAACCAATGCCCTAAACTTAACCAGGACACAAACACTAACTCATGCCCTCAAACGTACGCTAACCCTTAAGCATTGTCGTACCCTATCCTGTACCCTAATCCCTCCCCATTCCCTAACCCTAACCCTAAACGAAACCCTGAACGTGACCCTTTTCCGAGGCCTTGCCCTCATCGGTGCCGTTGTCTTAACCAGTACACCAACACTAACTTGTGCCCTCACACTTACGCTAACCCTTAAGCATTGTCGTACCCTAACCTGTACCCTAATCCCTCTCCATTCCCTAACCCTAACCCTAACCCGAATCCTATCCCTGACCCTCACCCGAAGCCTTACCCTCACCCGTGCCCTAATCTTAACCAGGACACCAACACTAACTCGTGCCCTCACACGTATGCTAAACCTTAAGCGTTGTCGTACCCTAATCCCTCCCCATTCCTTAACCCTAACCCTAACCCCATCCCTAAACCTGACCCACTTCCGATGCCCTACCCTAACCAATGCCCTAATCTTAACCAGGACACAAACACTAACTCATGCCCTCAAACGTACGCTAACCCTTAAGCATTGTCGTACCCTCTCCTGTACCCTAATCCCTCCCCATTCTCTAACCCTAACCCTAAGCGAAACCCTGAACGTGAACCTTATCCGAGGCCTTACCCTCATCGGTGCCGTTGTGTTAACCAGTACACCAACAGTAACTCGTGCACTCACACTTACACTAACCCTTAAGCATTGTCGTACCCTAACCTGTACCCTAATCCCTCTCGATTCCCTAACCCTAACCCTAACCCGAATCCTATCCCTGACCCTCACCCGAAGCCTTACCCTCACCCGTGCCCTAATCTTAACCAGGACACCAAGACTAACTCGTGCCCTCAAACGTACGCTAACACTAAACCGCAGCGGTACCCTAACCTGTACCCTAATCCCTCTCCATTCCCTAACCCTAACCCTAACCTGAAACCTAACCATGACACTCACCAGAAACTTTACCCTCACCCGTGTCCTAATTTTAACCAGTACATCAACACTAACCCATGCCCTCTAACGTACGCCAACCCTAAGCCATTGCCGTACCCTAACCTGTACCCTAATCAATCCCCATTCCCTAACCCTAACCCTAACCCTAACCCTTAACTTGACCCTCTTCCGAGGCCTTACCCTCACCCGTGCCCTAATCGTAAGCAGTACACTAACACTAACTAGTGACCTCACACGTACGCTAAACCTTAAGCGTTGTGGTACCCTAAACTGTGCCCTAATATCTCCCAATTCCCTAACCCTAACCCTAACCCGAATTCTATCCCTGACCCTCACCCGAAACCTTACCCTCACCCGTGCCCTAATCTTAACCAGGACACCAACACTAACTTGTGCCCTCACACGTACGCTAACCCTTAATCGTTGTCGTACCCTAAACTGTACCCTAATCCCTCCCCATTCCCTAACCCTAACCCTAACCCGAATCCTAACCCTGACCCTCACCTGAAGCCTTACCCTCACCCGTGCCCTAATCTTAACCAGGACACTAACACTAACCATTGCCTTCACACGAACGCTAACCCTTAAGCACTGTCGTACCCTAAGCTGTTCCCTAATCCCTCTGCATTCCTTAACCCTAACCCTAACCCGAATCCTAACCCTGACCCTCACACGAACCCTTACCCTCACCCGTGCCCTAATCTTAACCAGGACACCAACACTAACTCGTGCCCTCACACGTACGCTAAACCTTAAGCGTTGTCGTACCCTAAATTGTACCCTAATCCCTCCCCATTCCCTAACCCTAACCCTAAGCGAAACCCTGAACGTGACCCTTTTCCGAGGCCTTACCCTCATCGGTGCCGTTGTCTTAACCAGTACACCAACACTAACTCGTGCCCTCACACTTACGCTAACCCTTAAGCATTGTCGTACCCTAACCTGTACCCTAATCCCTCTCCATTCCCTAACCCTAACCCTAACCCGAATCCTAACCCTGACCCTCACCCGAAGCCTTACCCTCACCCGTGCCCTAATCTTAACCAGGACACCAAGACTATCTCGTGCCCTCACACGTACGCTAACACTAAACCGCAGCGGTACCCTAACCTGTAAACTAATCCCTCTCCATTCCCTAACCCTAACCCTAACCTGAAACCTAACCATGACACTCACCCGAAACTTTACCCTCACCCGTGTCCTAATTTTAACCAGTACATCAACACTAACCCATGCCCTCTAACGTACGCCAACCCTAAGCCATTGCCGTACCCTAACCTGTACCCTAATCAATCCCCATTCCCTAACCCTAACCCTAACCCTAACCCTTAACGTGACCCTCTTCCGAGGCCTTACCCTCACCCGTGCCCTAATCGTAAGCAGTACCCTAACACTAACTAGTGACCTCACACGTACGCTAAACCTTAAGCGTTGTGGTACCCTAAACTGTGCCCTAATATCTCCCCATTCCCTAACCCTAACCCTAACCCGAATTCTATCCCTGACCCTCACCCGAAACCTTACCCTCACCCGTGCCCTAATCTTAACCAGGACACCAACACTAACTTGTGCCCTCACACGTACGCTAACCCTTAATTGTTGTCGTACCCTAAACTGTACCCTAATCCCTCCCCATTCCCTAACCCTAACCCTAACCCGAATCCTAACCCTGACCCTCACGTGAAGCCTTACCCTCACCCGTGCCCTAATCTTAACCAGGACACTAACACTAACCCTTGCCCTCACACGAACGCTAACCCTTAAGTACTGTCGTACCCTAAGCTGTACCCAAATCCCTCTGCATTCCTTAACCCTAACCCTAACCCGAATCCTAACCCTGACCCTCACCCGAAGCCTTACCCTCACCCGTGCCCTAATCTTAACCAGGACACCAACACTAACTCGTGCCCTCACAGGTACGCTAAACCTTAAGCGTTGTCGTACCCTAAATTGTACCCTAATCCCTCCCCATTCCTTAACCCTAACCCTAACCCCATCCCTAAACCTGACCCACTTCCGATGCCCTACCCTAACCAATGCCCTAATCTTAACCAGTACACAAACACTAACTCATGCCCTCAAACGTACGCTAACCCTTAAGCATTGTCGTACCCTATCCTGTACCCTAATCCCTCCCCATTCCCTAACCCTAACCCTAAGCGAAACCCTGAACGTGACCCTTTTCCGAGGCCTTACCCTCATCGGTGCCGTTGTGTTAACCAGTACACCAACACTAACTCGTGCCCTCACACTTACGGTAACCCTTAAGCATTGTCGTACCCTAACCTGTACCCTAATCCCTCTCCATTCCCTAACCCTAACCCTAACCCGAATCCTAACCCTGACCCTCACCCGAAGCCTTACCCTCACCCGTGCCCTAATCTTAACCAGGACACCAAGACTAACTCGTGCCCTCACACGTACGCTAACACTAAACCGCAGCGGTACCCTAACTTGTACCCTAATCCCTCTCCATTCCCTAACCCTAACCCTAACCTGAAACCTAACCATGACACTCACCCGAAACTTTACCCTCACCCGTGTCCTAATTTTAACCAGTACATCAACACTAACCCATGCCCTCTAACGTACGCCAACCCTAAGCCATTGCCGTACCCTAACCTGTACCCTAATCAATCCCCATTCCCTAACACTAACCCTAACCCTAACCCTTAACGTGACCCTCTTCCGAGGCCTTACCCTCACCCGTGCCCTAATCGTAAGCAGTACACTAACACTAACTAGTGACCTCACATGTACGCCAAACCTTAAGCGTTGTGGTACCCTAAACTGTGCCCTAATATCTCCCCATTCCATATCCCTAACCCTAAACCGAATTCTATCCCTGACCCTCACCCGAAACCTTACCCTCACCTGTGCCCTAGTCTTAACCAGGACACCAACACTAACTTGTGCCCTCAAACGTACGCTAACCCTTAATCGTTGTCGTACCCTAAACTGTACCCTAATCCTTCCCAATTCCCTAACCCTAACCCTAACCCGAATCCTAACCCTGACCCTCACCTGAGGCCTTACCCTCACCCGTGCCGTAATCTTAACCAGGACACTAACACTAACACTTGCCCTCACACGAACGCTAAACCTTAAGCACTGTCGTACCCTAAGCTGTACCCTAATCCCTCTGCATTCCTTAACCCTAACCCTAACCCGAATTCTAACCCTGACCCTCACCCGAAGCCTTACCCTCACCCGTGCCCTAATCTTAACCAGGACACCAACACTAACTCGTGCCCTCACACGTACGCTAAACCTTAAGCGTTGTCGTACCCTAAATTGTACCCTAATCCCTCCCCATTCCTTAACCCTAACCCTAACCCCATCCCTAAATCTGACCCACTTCCGATGCCCTACCCTAACCAATGCCCTAATCTTAACCATTACACAAACACTAACTCATGCCCTCAAACGTACGCTAACCCTTAAGCATTGTCGTACCCTATCCTGTACCCTAATCCCTCCCCATTCCCTAACCCTAACCCTAAGCGAAACCCTGAACGTGACCCTTTTCCGAGGCCTTACCCTCATCGGTGCCGTTGTCTTAACCAGTACACCAACACTAACTCGTGCCCTCACACTTACGCTAACCCTTAAGCATTGTCGTACCCTAATCTGTACCCTAATCCCTCTCCATTTCCTAACCCTAACCCTAACCCGAATCCTAACCCTGACCCTCACCCGAAACCTTACCCTCACCCGTGCCCTAATCTTAACCAGGACACCAAGACTAACTCGTGCCCTCACACGTACGCTAACACTAAACCGCAGCGGTACCCTAACATGTACCCTAATCCCTCTCCATTCCCTAACCCTAACCCTAACCTGAAACCTAACCATGACACTCACCCGAAACTTTACCCTCACCCGTGTCCTAATTTTAACCAGTACATCAACACTAACCCATGCCCTCTAACGTACGCCAACCCTAAGACATTGCCGTACCCTAACCTGTACCCTAATCAATCCCCATTCCCTAACCCTAACCCTAACCCTAACCCTTAATGTGTCCCTCTTCCGAGGCCTTACCCTCACCCGTGCCCTAATCGTAAGCAGTACACTAACACTAACTAGTGACCTCACACGTACGCTAAACCTTAAGCGTTGTGGTACCCTAAACTGTGCCCTAATATCTCCCCATTCCCTAACCCTAACCCTAACCCGAATTCTATCCCTGACCCTCACCCGAAACCTTACCCTCACCCGTGCCCTAATCTTAACCAGGACACCAACACTAACTTGTGCCCTCACACGTACGCTAACCCTTAATCGTTGTCGTACCCTAAACTGTACCCTAATCCCTCCCCATTCCCTAACCCTAACCCTAACCCGAATCCTAACCCTGACCCTCACGTGAAGCCTTACCCTCACCCGTGCCCTAATCTTAACCAGGACACTAACACTAACCCTTGCCCTCACACGAACGCTAACCCTTAAGTACTGTCGTACCCTAAGCTGTACCCAAATCCCTCTGCATTCCTTAACCCTAACCCTAACCCGAATCCTAACCCTGACCCTCACCCGAAGCCTTACCCTCACCCGTGCCCTAATCTTAACCAGGACACCAACACTAACTCGTGCCCTCACACGTACGCTAAACCTTAAGCGTTGTCGTACCCTAAATTGTACCCTAATCCCTCCCCATTCCTTAACCCTAACCCTAACCCCATCCCTAAACCTGACCCACTTCCGATGCCCTACCCTAACCAATGCCCTAATCTTAACCAGTACACAAACACTAACTCATGCCCTCAAACGTACGCTAACCCTTAAGCATTGTCGTACCCTATCCTGTACCCTAATCCCTCCCCATTCCCTAACCCTAACCCTAAGCGAATCCCTGAACGTGACCCTTTTCCGAGGCCTTACCCTCATCGGTGCCGTTGTCTTAACCAGTACACCAACACTAACTCGTGCCCTCACACTTACGCTAACCCTTAAGCATTGTCGTACCCTAACCTGTACCCTAATCCCTCTCCATTCCTTAACCCTAACCCTAAGCTGAAACCTAACCATGACACTCATCCGAAACTTTACACTCACCCGTGTCCTAATTTTAACCAGTACATCAACACTAACCCATGCCCTCTAACGTACGCCAACCCTAAGCCATTGCCGTACCCTAACCTGTACCCTGATCAATCCCCATTCCCTAACCCTAACCCTTACCCTAATCCTTAACGTGACCCTCTTCCGAGGCCTTACCCTCACCCGTGCCCTAATCGTAAGCAGTACACTAACACTAACTAGTGACCTCACACATACGCTAAACCTTAAGCGTTGTGGTACCCTAAACTGTGCCCTAATATCTCCCCATTCCCTAACCCTAACCCTAACCCGAATTCTATCCCTGACCCTCACCCGAAACCTTACTCTCACCCGTGCCCTAATCTTAACCAGGACACCAACACTAACTTGTGCCCTCACACGTACGCTAACCCTTAATCGTTGTCGTACCCTAAACTGTACCCTAATCCCTCTGCACTCCTTAACCCTAACCCTAACCCGAATCCTAACCCTGACCCTCACCCGAAGCCTTACCCTCACCCGTGTCCTAATCTTAACCAGGACACCAACACTAACTCGTGCCCTCACACGTACGCTAAACCTTAAGCGTTGTCATACCCTAAATGGTACCCTAATCCCTCCCCATTCCTTAACCCTAACCCTAACACCATCACTAAACCTGACCCACTTCCGATGCCCTACCCTAACCAATGCCCTAATCTTAACCAGTACACAAACACTAACTCATGCCCTCAAACGTACGCTAACCCTTAAGCATTGTCTTACCCTATCCTGTACCCTAATCCCTCCCAATTCCCTAACCCTAACCCTAAGCGAAACCCTGAACGTGACCCTTTTCCGAGGCCTTACCCTCATCGTTGCCGTTGTCTTAACCAGTACACCAACACTAACTCGTGCCCTCACACTTACGCTAACCCTTAAGCATTGTCGTACCCTAACCTGTACCCTAATCCCTCTCCATTCCCTAACCCTAACCCTAACCCGAATCCTAACACTGACCCTCACCCAAAGCCTTACCCTCACCCGTGCCCTAATCTTAACCAGGACACCAAGACTAACTCGTGCCCTCAAACGTACGCTAACACTAAACCACAGCGGCACCCTAACCTGTACCCTAATCCCTCTCCATTCCCTAACCCTAACCCTAAGCTGAAACCTAACCATGACACTCATCCGAAACTTTACACTCACCCGTGTCCTAATTTTAACCAGTACATCAACACTAACCCATGCCCTCTAACGTACGCCAACCCTAAGCCATTGCCGTACCCTAACCTGTACCCTAATCAATCCCCATTCCCTAACCCTAACCCTTACCCTAATCCTTAACGTGACCCTCTTCCGAGGCCTTACCCTCACCCGTGCCCTAATCGTAAGCAGTACACTAACACTAACTAGTGACCTCACACATACGCTAAACCTTAATCGTTGTCGTACCCTAAACTGTACCCTAATCCCTCTGCACTCCTTAACCCTAACCCTAACCCGAATCCTAACCCTGACCCTCACCCGAAGCCTTACCCTCACCCGTGCCCTAATCTTAACCAGGACACCAACACTAACTCGTGCCCTCACACGTACGCTAAACCTTAAGCGTTGTCATACCCTAAATGGTACCCTAATCCCTCCCCATTCCTTAACCCTAACCCTAACACCATCCCTAAACCTGACCCACTTCCGATGCCCTACCATAACCAATGCCCTAATCTTAACCAGTACACAAACACTAACTCATGCCCTCAAACGTACGCTAACCCTTAAGCATTGTCTTACCATATCCTGTACCCTAATCCCTCCCAATTCCCTAACCCTAACCCTAAGCGAAACCCTGAACGTGACCCTTTTCCGAGGCCTTACCCTCATCGTTGCCGTTGTCTTAACCAGTACACCAACACTAACTCGTGCCCTCACACTTACGCTAACCCTTAAGCATTGTCGTACCCTAACCTGTACCCTAATCCCTCTCCATTCCCTAACCCTAACCCTAACCCGAATCCTAACACTGACCCTCACCCAAAGCCTTACCCTCACCCGTGCCCTAATCTTAACCAGGACACCAAGACTAACTCGTGCCCTCAAACGTACGCTAACACTAAACCACAGCGGTACCCTAACCTGTACCCTAATCCCTCTCCATTCCCTAACCCTAACCCTAACCTGAAACCTAACCATGACACTCACCCGAAACTTTACGCTCACCCGTGTCCTAATTTTAACCAGTACATCAACACTAACCCATGCCCTCTAACGTACGCCAACCCTAAGCCATTGCTGTACCCTAACCTGTACCCTAATCAATCCGCATTCCCTAACCCTAACCCTAACCCTAACCCTTAACGTGACCCTCTTCCGAGGCCTTACCCTCACCCGTGCCCTAATCGTAAGCAGTACAGTAACACTAACTAGTGACCTCACACGTACGCTAAACCTTAAGCGTTGTGCTACCCTAAACTGTGCCCTAATATCTCCCCATTCCCTAACCCTAACCCTAACACGAATTCTCTCCCTGACCCTCACCCGAAAACTTACCCTCACCCGTGCCCTAATCTTAACCAGGACACCAACACTAACTTGTGTCCTCACACGTACGCTAACCCTTAATCGTTGTCGTACCCTAAACTGTACCCTAATACCTCCCCATTCCCTAACCCTAACCCTAACCCGAATCCTAACCCTGACCCTCACCTGAAGCCTTACCCTCACCCGTGCCCTAATCTTAACCAGGACACTAACACTAACCCTTGCCCTCACACGAACGCTAACCCTTAAGCACTGTCGTACCCTAAGCTGTACCCTAATCCCTCTGCATTCCTTAACCCTAACCCGAATCCTAACCCTGACCCTCACCCAAAGCCTTACCCTCACCAGTGCCCTAATCTTAACCAGGACACCAACACTAACTCGTTCCCTCACACGTACGCTAAACCTTAAGCGTTGTCGTACCCTAAATTGTACCCTAATCCCTCCCCATTCCTTAACCCTAAGCCTAACCCCATCCCTAAACCTGACCCACTTCCGATGCCCTACCCTAACCAATGCCCTAATCTTAACCAGGACACAAACACTAACTCATGCCCTCAAACGTACGCTAACCCTTAAGCATTGTCGTACCCTATCCTGTACCCTAATCCCTCCCCATTCCCTAACCCTAACCCTAAGCGAAACCCTGAACGTGACCCTTTTCCGAGGCCTTACCCTCATCGGTGCCGTTGTCTTAACCAGTACACCAACACTAACTCGTGCCCTCACACTTACGCTAACCCTTAAGCATTGTTGTACCCTAACCTGTACCCTAATCCCTCTCCATTCCCTAACCCTAACCCTAACCCGAATCCTAACCCTGACCCTCACCCGAAGCCTTACCCTCACCCGTGCCCTAAACTTAACCAGGACACCAAGACTAACTCGTGCCCTCAAACGTACGCTAACACTAAACCGCAGCGGTACCCTAACCTGTACCCTAATCCCTCTCCATTCCCTAACCCTAACCCTAACCTGAAACCTAACCATGACACTCACCCGAAACTTTACCCTCACCCGTGTCCTAATTTTAACCAGTACATCAACACTAACCCATGCCCTCTAACGTACGCCAACCCTAAGCCATTGCCGTACCCTAACCTGTACCCTAATCAATCCCCATTCCCTAACCCTAACCCTAACCCTAACCCTTAACGTGACCCTCTTCCGAGGCCTTACCCTCACCCGTGCCCTAATCGTAAGCAGTACACTAACACTAACTAGTGACCTCACACGTACGCTAAACCTTAAGCGTTGTGGTACCCTAAACTGTGCCCTAATATCTCCCCATTCCCTAACCCTAACCCTAACCCGAATTCTATCCCTGACCCTCACCCGAAACCTTACCCTCACCCGTGCCCTAATCTTAACCAGGACACCAACACTAACTTGTGCCCTCACACGTACGCTAACCCTTAATCGTTGTCGTACCTTAAACTGTACCCTAATCCCTCCCCATTCCCTAACCCTAACCCTAACCCGAATCCTAACCCTGACCCTCACCTGAAGCCTTACCCTCACCCGTGCCCTAATCTTAACCAGGACACTAACACTAACCCTTGCCCTCACACGAACGCTAACCCTTTATCGTTGTCGTACCCTAAGCTGTACCCTAATCCCTCTGCATTCCTTAACCCTTACCCTAACCGGAATTCTAACCCTGACCCTCACCCGAAGCATTACCCTCACCCGTGCCCTAATCTTAACCAGGACACCAAGACTAACTCGTGCCCTCAAACGTACGCTAACACTAAACCGCAGCGGTACCCTAACCTGTACCCTAATCCCTCTCCATTCCCTAACCCTAATCCTAACCTGAAACCTAACCATGACACTCACCCGAAACTTTACCCTCACCCGTGTCCTAATTTTAACCAGTACATCAACACTAACCCATGCCCTCCAACGTACGCCAACCCTAAGCCATTGCCGTACCCTAACTTGTACCCTAATCAATCCCCATTCCCTAACACTAACCCTAACCCTAACCTTTAACGTGACCCTCTTCCGAGGCCTTACCCTCACCCGTGCCCTAATCGTAAGCAGTACACTAACACTAACTAGTGACCTCACACGTACGCTAAACCTTAAGCGTTGTGGTACCCTAAACTGTGCCCTAATATCTCCCCATTCCCTAACCCTAACCCTAACCCGAATTCTATCCCTGACCCTCACCCGAAACCTTACCCTCACCCGTGCCCTAATCTTAACCAGGACACCAACACTAATTTGTGCCCTCACACGTACGCTAATCCTTAATCGTTGTCGTACCCTAAGCTGTACCCTAATCCCTCTGCATTCCTTAACCCTAAACCTAACCCGAATCCTAACCCTGACCCTCACCCGAAGCCTTACCCTCACCCGTGCCCTAATCTTAACCAGGACACCAACACTAACTCGTGCCCTCACACGCACGCTAAACCTTAAGCGTTGTCGTACCCTAAATTGTACCCTAATCCCTCCCCATTCCTTAACCCTAACCCTAACCCCATCCCTAAACCTGACCCACTTCCGATGCCCTACCCTAACCAATGCCCTAATCTTAACCAGTACACAAACACTACCTCATACCCTCAAACGTACGCTAACCCTTAAGCATTGTCGTACCCTATCCTGTACCCTAATCCCTCCCCATTCCCTAACCCTAACCCTAAGCGAAACCCTGAACGTGTCCCTTTTCCGAAGCCTTACCATCATCGATGCCGTTGTCTTAACCAGTACACCAACACTAACTCGTGCCCTCACACTTACGCTAACCCTTAAGCATTGTCGTACACTAACCTGTAACCTAATCGCTCTCCATTCCCTAACCCTAACCCTAACCCGAATCCTAACCCTGACCCTCACCCGAAGCCTTACCCTCACCCGTGCCCTAATCTTAACCAGGACACCAAGACTAACTCGTGCCCTCAAACGTACGCTAACACTAAACCGCAGCGGTACCCTAACCTGTACCCTAATCCCTCTCCATTCCCTAACCCTAACCCCAACCTGAAACCTAATCATGACACTCACCCGAAACTTTACCCTCACCCGTGTCCTAATTTTAACCAGTACATCAACACTAACCCATGCCCTCTAACGTACGCCAACCCTAAGCCATTGCCGTACCCTAACCTGTACCCTAATCAATCCCCATTCCCTAACCCTAACCCTAACCCTAACCCTTAACGGGACGCTCTTCCGAGGCCTTACCCTCACCCGTGCCCTAATCTTAACCAGGACACCAACACTAACTTGTGCCCTCACACGTACGCTAAGTCTTAATCGTTGTCGTACCCTAAACTGTACCCTAATCCCTCCCCATTCCCTAACCCTAACCCTAACCCGAATGCTAACCCTGACCCTCACCTGAAGCCTTACCCTCACCCGTGCCCTAATCTTAACCAGGACACTAACACTAACCCTTGCTCTCACACGAACGCTAACACTTAAGCACTGTCGTACCCTAAGCTGTACCTTAATCCCTCTGCATTCCTTAACCCTAACCCTAACACGAATCCTAACCCTGACCCTCACCCGAAGCCTTACCCTCACCCGTGCCCTAATCTTAACCAGGACACCAACACTAACTCGTGCCCTCACACGTACGCTACACCTTAAGCGTTGTCGTACCCTAAATTGTACCCTAATCCCTCCCCATTCCTTAACCCTAAGCCTAACCCCATCCCTAAACCTGACCCACTTCCGATGCCCTACCCTAACCAATGCCCTAATCTTAACCAGTACACAAACACTAACTCATGCCCTCAAACGTACGCTAACCCTTAAGCATTGTCGTACCCTATCCTGTACCCTAATCCCTCCCCATTCCCTAACCCTAACCCTAAGCGAATCCCTGAACGTGACACTTTTCCGAGGCCTTACCCTCATCGGTGCCGTTGTCTTAACCAGTACACCAACACTAACTCGTGCCCTCTCACTTACGCTAACCCTTAAGCATTGTCGTACCCTAACCTGTACCCTAATCCCTCTCCATTCCCTAACCCTAACCCTAAGCTGAAACCTAACCATGACACTCATCCGAAACTTTACACTCACCCGTGTCCTAATTTTAACCAGTACATCAACACTAACCCATGCCCTCTAACGTACGCCAACCCTAAGCCATTGCCGTACCCTAACCTGTACCCTAATCAATCCCCATTCCCTAACCCTAACCCTTACCCTAATCCTTAACGTGACCCTCTTCCGAGGCCTTACCCTCACCCGTGCCCTAATCGTAAGCAGTACACTAACACTAACTAGTGACCTCACACATACGCTAAACCTTAATCGTTGTCGTACCCTAAACTGTACCCTAATCCCTCTGCACTCCTTAACCCTAACCCTAACCCGAATCCTAACCCTGACCCTCACCCGAAGCCTTACCCTCACCCGTGCCCTAATCTTAACCATGACACCAACACTAACTCGTGCCCTCACACGTACGCTAAACCTTAAGCGTTGTCATACCCTAAATGGTACCCTAATCCCTCCCCATTCCTTAACCCTAACCCTAACACCATCCCTAAACCTGACCCACTTCCGATGCCCTACCATAACCAATGCCCTAATCTTAACCAGTACACAAACACTAACTCATGCCCTCAAACGTACGCTAACCCTTAAGCATTGTCTTACCATATCCTGTACCCTAATCCCTCCCAATTCCCTAACCCTAACCCTAAGCGAAACCCTGAACGTGACCCTTTTCCGAGGCCTTACCCTCATCGTTGCCGTTGTCTTAACCAGTACACCAACACTAACTCGTGCCCTCACACTTACGCTAACCCTTAAGCATTGTCGTACCCTAACCTGTACCCTAATCCCTCTCCATTCCCTAACCCTAACCCTAACCCGAATCCTAACACTGACCCTCACCCAAAGCCTTACCCTCACCCGTGCCCTAATCTTAACCAGGACACCAAGACTAACTCGTGCCCTCAAACGTACGCTAACACTAAACCACAGCGGTACCCTAACCTGTACCCTAATCCCTCTCCATTCCCTAACCCTAACCCTAACCTGAAACCTAACCATGACACTCACCCGAAACTTTACGCTCACCCGTGTCCTAATTTTAACCAGTACATCAACACTAACCCATGCCCTCTAACGTACGCCAACCCTAAGCCATTGCTGTACCCTAACCTGTACCCTAATCAATCCCCATTCCCTAACCCTAACCCTAACCCTAACCCTTAACGTGACCCTCTTCCGAGGCCTTACCCTCACCCGTGCCCTAATCGTAAGCAGTACAGTAACACTAACTAGTGACCTCACACGTACGCTAAACCTTAAGCGTTGTGCTACCCTAAACTGTGCCCTAATATCTCCCCATTCCCTAACCCTAACCCTAACACGAATTCTCTCCCTGACCCTCACCCGAAAACTTACCCTCACCCGTGCCCTAATCTTAACCAGGACACCAACACTAACTTGTGTCCTCACACGTACGCTAACCCTTAATCGTTGTCGTACCCTAAACTGTACCCTAATACCTCCCCATTCCCTAACCCTAACCCTAACCCGAATCCTAACCCTGACCCTCACCTGAAGCCTTACCCTCACCCGTGCCCTAATCTTAACCAGGACACTAACACTAACCCTTGCCCTCACACGAACGCTAACCCTTAAGCACTGTCGTACCCTAAGCTGTACCCTAATCCCTCTGCATTCCTTAACCCTAACCCGAATCCTAACCCTGACCCTCACCCAAAGCCTTACCCTCACCAGTGCCCTAATCTTAACCAGGACACCAACACTAACTCGTTCCCTCACACGTACGCTAAACCTTAAGCGTTGTCGTACCCTAAATTGTACCCTAATCCCTCCCCATTCCTTAACCCTAAGCCTAACCCCATCCCTAAACCTGACCCACTTCCGATGCCCTACCCTAACCAATGCCCTAATCTTAACCAGGACACAAACACTAACTCATGCCCTCAAACGTACGCTAACCCTTAAGCATTGTCGTACCCTATCCTGTACCCTAATCCCTCCCCATTCCCTAACCCTAACCCTAAGCGAAACCCTGAACGTGACCCTTTTCCGAGGCCTTACCCTCATCGGTGCCGTTGTCTTAACCAGTACACCAACACTAACTCGTGCCCTCACACTTACGCTAACCCTTAAGCATTGTTGTACCCTAACCTGTACCCTAATCCCTCTCCATTCCCTAACCCTAACCCTAACCCGAATCCTAACCCTGACCCTCACCCGAAGCCTTACCCTCACCCGTGCCCTAAACTTAACCAGGACACCAAGACTAACTCGTGCCCTCAAACGTACGCTAACACTAAACCGCAGCGGTACCCTAACCTGTACCCTAATCCCTCTCCATTCCCTAACCCTAACCCTAACCTGAAACCTAACCATGACACTCACCCGAAACTTTACCCTCACCCGTGTCCTAATTTTAACCAGTACATCAACACTAACCCATGCCCTCTAACGTACGCCAACCCTAAGCCATTGCCGTACCCTAACCTGTACCCTAATCAATCCCCATTCCCTAACCCTAACCCTAACCCTAACCCTTAACGTGACCCTCTTCCGAGGCCTTACCCTCACCCGTGCCCTAATCGTAAGCAGTACACTAACACTAACTAGTGACCTCACACGTACGCTAAACCTTAAGCGTTGTGGTACCCTAAACTGTGCCCTAATATCTCCCCATTCCCTAACCCTAACCCTAACCCGAATTCTATCCCTGACCCTCACCCGAAACCTTACCCTCACCCGTGCCCTAATCTTAACCAGGACACCAACACTAACTTGTGCCCTCACACGTACGCTAACCCTTAATCGTTGTCGTACCTTAAACTGTACCCTAATCCCTCCCCATTCCCTAACCCTAACCCTAACCCGAATCCTAACCCTGACCCTCACCTGAAGCCTTACCCTCACCCGTGCCCTAATCTTAACCAGGACACTAACACTAACCCTTGCCCTCACACGAACGCTAACCCTTTATCGTTGTCGTACCCTAAGCTGTACCCTAATCCCTCTGCATTCCTTAACCCTTACCCTAACCGGAATTCTAACCCTGACCCTCACCCGAAGCATTACCCTCACCCGTGCCCTAATCTTAACCAGGACACCAAGACTAACTCGTGCCCTCAAACGTACGCTAACACTAAACCGCAGCGGTACCCTAACCTGTACCCTAATCCCTCTCCATTCCCTAACCCTAATCCTAACCTGAAACCTAACCATGACACTCACCCGAAACTTTACCCTCACCCGTGTCCTAATTTTAACCAGTACATCAACACTAACCCATGCCCTCCAACGTACGCCAACCCTAAGCCATTGCCGTACCCTAACTTGTACCCTAATCAATCCCCATTCCCTAACACTAACCCTAACCCTAACCTTTAACGTGACCCTCTTCCGAGGCCTTACCCTCACCCGTGCCCTAATCGTAAGCAGTACACTAACACTAACTAGTGACCTCACACGTACGCTAAACGTTAAGCGTTGTGGTACCCTAAACTGTGCCCTAATATCTCCCCATTCCCTAACCCTAACCCTAACCCGAATTCTATCCCTGACCCTCACCCGAAACCTTACCCTCACCCGTGCCCTAATCTTAACCAGGACACCAACACTAATTTGTGCCCTCACACGTACGCTAATCCTTAATCGTTGTCGTACCCTAAGCTGTACCCTAATCCCTCTGCATTCCTTAACCCTAAACCTAACCCGAATCCTAACCCTGACCCTCACCCGAAGCCTTACCCTCACCCGTGCCCTAATCTTAACCAGGACACCAACACTAACTCGTGCCCTCACACGCACGCTAAACCTTAAGCGTTGTCGTACCCTAAATTGTACCCTAATCCCTCCCCATTCCTTAACCCTAACCCTAACCCCATCCCTAAACCTGACCCACTTCCGATGCCCTACCCTAACCAATGCCCTAATCTTAACCAGTACACAAACACTACCTCATACCCTCAAACGTACGCTAACCCTTAAGCATTGTCGTACCCTATCCTGTACCCTAATCCCTCCCCATTCCCTAACCCTAACCCTAAGCGAAACCCTGAACGTGTCCCTTTTCCGAAGCCTTACCATCATCGATGCCGTTGTCTTAACCAGTACACCAACACTAACTCGTGCCCTCACACTTACGCTAACCCTTAAGCATTGTCGTACACTAACCTGTAACCTAATCGCTCTCCATTCCCTAACCCTAACCCTAACCCGAATCCTAACCCTGACCCTCACCCGAAGCCTTACCCTCACCCGTGCCCTAATCTTAACCAGGACACCAAGACTAACTCGTGCCCTCAAACGTACGCTAACACTAAACCGCAGCGGTACCCTAACCTGTACCCTAATCCCTCTCCATTCCCTAACCCTAACCCCAACCTGAAACCTAATCATGACACTCACCCGAAACTTTACCCTCACCCGTGTCCTAATTTTAACCAGTATATCAACACTAACCCATGCCCTCTAACGTACGCCAACCCTAAGCCATTGCCGTACCCTAACCTGTACCCTAATCAATCCCCATTCCCTAACCCTAACCCTAACCCTAACCCTTAACGGGACGCTCTTCCGAGGCCTTACCCTCACCCGTGCCCTAATCTTAACCAGGACACCAACACTAACTTGTGCCCTCACACGTACGCTAAGTCTTAATCGTTGTCGTACCCTAAACTGTACCCTAATCCCTCCCCATTCCCTAACCCTAACCCTAACCCGAATGCTAACCCTGACCCTCACCTGAAGCCTTACCCTCACCCGTGCCCTAATCTTAACCAGGACACTAACACTAACCCTTGCCCTCACACGAACGCTAACACTTAAGCACTGTCGTACCCTAAGCTGTACCTTAATCCCTCTGCATTCCTTAACCCTAACCCTAACACGAATCCTAACCCTGACCCTCACCCGAAGCCTTACCCTCACCCGTGCCCTAATCTTAACCAGGACACCAACACTAACTCGTGCCCTCACACGTACGCTACACCTTAAGCGTTGTCGTACCCTAAATTGTACCCTAATCCCTCCCCATTCCTTAACCCTAAGCCTAACCCCATCCCTAAACCTGACCCACTTCCGATGCCCTACCCTAACCAATGCCCTAATCTTAACCAGTACACAAACACTAAATCATGCCCTCAAACGTACGCTAACCCTTAAGCATTGTCGTACCCTATCCTGTACCCTAATCCCTCCCCATTCCCTAACCCTAACACTAAGCGAAACCCTGAACGTGACCCTCTTCCGAGGCCTTACCCTCACCCGTGCCCTAATCGTAAGCAGTACACTAAAACTAACTAGTGACCTCACACGTACGCTAAACCTTAAGCGTTGTGGTACCCTAAACTGTGCCCTAATATCTCCCCATTCCCTAACCCTAACCCTAACCCGAATTCTATCCCTGACCCTCACCCGAAACCTTACCCTCACCCTTGCCCTAATCTTAACCAGGACACCAACTCTAACTTGTGCCCTCACACGTACGCTAACCCTTAATCGTTGTCGTACCTTAAACTGTACCCTAATCCCTCCCCATTCCCTAACCCTAACCCTAACCCGAATCCTAACCCTGACCCTCACCTGAAGCCTTACCCTCACCCGTGCCCTAATCTTAACCAGGACACTAACACTAACCCTTGCCCTCACACGAACGCTAACCCTTTATCGTTGTCGTACCCTAAGCTGTACCCTAATCCCTCTGCATTCCTTAACCCTTACCCTAACCGGAATTCTAACCCTGACCCTCACCCGAAGCATTACCCTCACCCGTGCCCTAATCTTAACCAGGACACCAAGACTAACTCGTGCCCTCAAACGTACGCTAACACTAAACCGCAGCGGTACCCTAACCTGTACCCTAATCCCTCTCCATTCCCTAACCCTAATCCTAACCTGAAACCTAACCATGACACTCACCCGAAACTTTACCCTCACCCGTGTCCTAATTTTAACCAGTACATCAACACTAACCCATGCCCTCCAACGTACGCCAACCCTAAGCCATTGCCGTACCCTAACTTGTACCCTAATCAATCCCCATTCCCTAAACCTAACCCTAACCCTAACCTTTAACGTGACCCTCTTCCGAGGCCTTACCCTCACCCGTGCCCTAATCGTAAGCAGTACACTAACACTAACTAGTGACCTCACACGTACGCTAAACCTTAAGCGTTGTGGTACCCTAAACTGTGCCCTAATATCAACCCATTCCCTAACCCGAATTCTATCCCTGACCCTCACCCGAAACCTTACCCTCACCCGTGCCCTAATCTTAACCAGGACACCAACACTAATTTGTGCCCTCACACGTACGCTAATCCTTAATCGTTGTCGTACCCTAAATTGTACCCTAATCCCTCCCCATTCCTTAACCCTAACCCTAACCCCATCCCTAAACCTGACCCACTTCCGATGCCCTACCCTAACCAATGCCCTAATCTTAACCAGTACACAAACACTACCTCATACCCTCAAACGTACGCTAACCCTTAAGCATTGTCGTACCCTATCCTGTACCCTAATCCCTCCCCATTCCCTAACCCTAACCCTAAGCGAAACCCTGAACGTGACCCTTTTCCGAAGCCTTACCATCATCGATGCCGTTGTCTTAACCAGTACACCAACACTAACTCGTGCCCTCACACTTACGCTAACCCTTAAGCATTGTCGTACACTAACCTGTATCCTAATCGCTCTCCATTCCCTAACCCTAACCCTAACCCGAATCCTAACCCTGACCCTCACCCGAAGCCTTACCCTCACCCGTGCCCTAATCTTAACCAGGACACCAAGACTAACTCGTGCCCTCAAACGTACGCTAACACTAAACCGCAGCGGTACCCTAACCTGTACCCTAATCCCTCTCCATTCCCTAACCCTAACCCCAACCTGAAACCTAATCATGACACTCACCCGAAACTTTACCCTCACCCGTGTCCTAATTTTAACCAGTACATCAACACTAACCCATGCCCTCTAACGTACGCCAACCCTAAGCCATTGCCGTACCCTAACCTGTACCCTAATCAATCCCCATTCCCTAACCCTAACCCTAACCCTAACCCTTAACGGGACGCTCTTCCGAGGCCTTACCCTCACCCGTGCCCTAATCGTCAGCAGTACACTAACACTAACTAGTGACCTCACACGTTCGCTAAACTTTAAGTGTTGTGGTACCCTAAACTGTGCCCTAATATCTCCCCATTCCCTAACCCTAACCCTAACCCGAATTCTATCCCTGAGCCTCACCCGAAACCTTACCCTCACCCGTGCCCTAACCTTAACCAGGACACCAACACTAACTTGTGCCCTCACACGTACGCTAACCCTTAATCGTTGTCTTACCCTAAACTGTACCCTAATCCCTCCCCATTCCCTAACCCTAACCCTAACCCGAATCCTAACCCGGACCCTCACTTGAAGCCTTACCCTCACCCGTGCCCTAATCTTAACCAGGACACTAACACTAACCCTTGCCCTCACACGAACGCTAACCCTTAAGCACTGTCGTACCCTAAGCTGTACCCTAATCCCTCTGCATTCCTTAACCCTAACCCGAATCCTAACCCTGACCCTCACCCAAAGCCTTACCCTCACCAGTGCCCTAATCTTAACCAGGACACCAACACTAACTCGTTCCCTCACACGTACGCTAAACCTTAAGCGTTGTCATACCCTAAATGGTACCCTAATCCCTCCCCATTCCTTAACCCTAACCCTAACCCCATCCCTAAACCTGACCCACTTCCGATGCCCTACCCTAACCAATGCCCTAATCTTAACCAGGACACAAACACTAACTCATGCCCTCAAACGTACGCTAACCCTTAAGCATTGTCGTACCCTATCCTGTACCCTAATCCCTCCCCATTCCCTAACCCTAACCCTAAGCGAAACCCTGAACGTGACCCTTTTCCGAGGCCTTACCCTCATCGGTGCCGTTGTCTTAACAAGTACACCAACACTAACTCGTGCCCTCACACTTACGCTAACCCTTAAGCATTGTTGTACCCTAACCTGTACCCTAATCCCTCTCCATTCCCTAACCCTAACCCTAACCCGAATCCTAACCCTGACCCTCACCCGAAGCCTTACCCTCACCCGTGCCCTAAACTTAACCAGGACACCAAGACTAATTCGTGCCCTCAAACGTACGCTAACACTAAACCGCAGCAGTACCCTAACCTGTACCCTAATCCGTCTCCATTCCCTAACACTAACCCTAACCTGAAACCTAACCATGACACTCACCCGAAACTTTACCCTCACCCGTGTCCTAATTTTAACCAGTACATCAACACTAACCCATGCCCTCTAACGTACGCCAACCCTAAGCCATTGCCGTACCCTAACCTGTACCCTAATCAATCCCCATTCCCTAACCCTAACCCTAACCCTAACCCTTAACGTGACCCTCTTCCGAGGCCTTACCCTCACCCGTGCCCTAATCGTAAGCAGTACACTAACACTAACTAGTGACCTCACACGTACGCTAAACCTTAAGCGTTGTGGTACCCTAAACTGTGCCCTAATATCTCCCCATTCCCTAACCCTAACCCTAACCCGAATTCTATCCCTGACCCTCACCCGAAACCTTACCCTCACCCGTGCCCTAATCTTAACCAGGACACCAACACTAACTTGTGCCCTCACACGTACGCTAACCCTTAATCGTTGTCGTACCTTAAACTGTACCCTAATCCCTCCCCATTCCCTAACCCTAACCCTAACCCGAATCCTAACCCTGACCCTCACCTGAAGCCTTACCCTCACCCGTGCCCTAATCTTAACCAGGACACTAACACTAACCCTTGCCCTCACACGAACGCTAACCCTTAAGCACTGTCGTACCCTAAGCTGTACCCTAATCCCTCTGCATTCCTTAACCCTTACCCTAACCCGAATCCTAACCCTGACCCTCACCCGAAGCATTACCCTAACCCGTGCCCTAATCTTAACCAGGACACCAAGACTAACTCGTGCCCTCAAACGTACGCTAACACTAAACCGCAGCGGTACCCTAACCTGTACCCTAATCCCTCTCCATTCCCTAACCCTAACCCTAACCTGAAACCTAACCATGACACTCACCCGAAACTTTACCCTCACCCGTGTCCTAATTTTAACCAGTACATCAACACTAACCCATGCCCTCCAACGTACGCCAACCCTAAGCCATTGCCGTACCCTAACTTGTACCCTAATCAATCCCCATTCAATAACCCTAACCCTAACCCTAACCTTTAACGTGACCCTCTTCCGAGGCCTTACCCTCACCCGTGCCCTAATCGTAAGCAGTACACTAACACTAACTAGTGACCTCACACGTACGCTAAACCTTAAGCGTTGTGGTACCCTAAACTGTGCCCTAATATCTTCCCATTCCCTAACCCTAACCCTAACCCGAATTCTATCCCTGACCCTCACCCGAAACCTTACCCTCACCCATGCCCTAATCTTAACCAGGACACTAACACTAATTTGTGCCCTCACACGTACGCTAATCCTTAATCGTTGTCGTACCCTAAGCTGTACCCTAATCCCTCTGCATTCCTTAACCCTAAACCTAACCCGAATCCTAACCCTGACCCTCACCCGAAGCCTTACCCTCACCCGTGCCCTAATCTTAACCAGGACACCAACACTAACTCGTGCCCTCACACGCACGCTAAACCTTAAGCGTTGTCGTACCCTAAATTGTACCCTAATCCCTCCCCATTCCTTAACCCTAACCCTAACCCCATCCCTAAACCTGACCCACTTCCGATGCCGTACCCTAACCAATGCCCTAATCTTAACCAGTACCCAAACACTACCTCATACCCTCAAACGTACGCTAACCCTTAAGCATTGTCGTACCCTATCCTGTACCCTAATCCCTCCCCATTCCCTAAACCTAACCCTAAGCGAAACCCTGAACATGACCCTTTTCCGAAGCCTTACCATCATCGATGCCGTTGTCTTAACCAGTACACCAACACTAACTCGTGCCCTCACACTTACGCTAACCCTTAAGCATTGTCGTACACTAACCTGTACCCTAATCGCTCTCCATTCCCTAACCCTAACCCTAACCCGAATCCTAACCCTGACCCTCACCCGAAGCCTTACCCTCACCCGTGCCCTAATCTTAACCAGGACACCAAGACTAACTCGTGCCCTCAAACGTACGCTAACACTAAACCGCAGCGGTACCCTAACCTGTACCCTAATCCCTCTCCATTCCCTAACCCTAACCCCAACCTGAAACCTAATCATGACACTCACCCGAAACTTTACCCTCACCCGTGTCCTAATTTTAACCAGTACATCAACACTAACCCATGCCCTCTAACGTACGCCAACCCTAAGCCATTGCCGTACCCTAACCTGTACCCTAATCAATCCCCATTCCCTAACCCTAACCCTAACCCTAACCCTTAACGGGACGCTCTTCCGAGGCCTTACCCTCACCCGTGCCCTAATCGTCAGCAGTACACTAACACTAACTAGTGACCTCACACGTTCGCTAAACTTTAAGCGTTGTGGTACCCTAAACTGTGCCCTAATATCTCCCCATTCCCTAACCCTAACCCTAACCCGAATTCTATCCCTGAGCCTCACCCGAAACCTTACCCTCACCCGTGCCCTAACCTTAACCAGGACACCAACACTAACTTGTGCCCTCACACGTACGCTAACCCTTAATCGTTGTCTTACCCTAAACTGTACCCTAATCCCTCCCCATTCCCTAACCCAAACCCTAACCCGAATCCTAACCCGGACCCTCACTTGAAGCCTTACCCTCACCCGTGCCCTAATCTTAACCAGGACACTAACACTAACCCTTGCCCTCACACGAACGCTAACCCTTAAGCACTGTCGTACCCTAAGCTGTACCCTAATCCCTCTGCATTCCTTAACCCTAACCCGAATCCTAACCCTGACCCTCACCCAAAGCCTTACCCTCACCAGTGCCCTAATCTTAACCAGGACACCAACACTAACTCGTTCCCTCACACGTACGCTAAACCTTAAGCGTTGTCGTACCCTAAATTGTACCCTAATCCCTCCCCATTCCTTAACCCTAAGCCTAACCCCATCCCTAAACCTGACCCACTTCCGATGCCCTACCCTAACCAATGCCCTAATCTTAACCAGGACACAAACACTAACTCATGCCCTCAAACGTACGCTAACCCTTAAGCATTGTCGTACCCTATCCTGTACCCTAATCCCTCCCCATTCCCTAACCCTAACCCTAAGCGAAACCCTGAACGTGACCCTTTTCCGAGGCCTTACCCTCATCGGTGCCGTTGTCTTAACAAGTACACCAACACTAACTCGTGCCCTCACACTTACGCTAACCCTTAAGCATTGTTGTACCCTAACCTGTACCCTAATCCCTCTCCATTCCCTAACCCTAACCCTAACCCGAATCCTAACCCTGACCCTCACCCGAAGCCTTACCCTCACCTGTGCCCTAAACTTAAGCAGGACACCAAGACTAATTCGTGCCCTCAAACGTACGCTAACACTAAACCGCAGCAGTACCCTAACCTGTACCCTAATCCCTCTCCATTCCCTAACACTAACCCTAACCTGAAACCTAACCATGACACTCACCCGAAACTTTACCCTCACCCGTGTCCTAATTTTAACCAGTACATCAACACTAACCCATGCCCTCTAACGTACGCCAACCATAAGCCATTGCCGTACCCTAACCTGTACCCTAATCAATCCCAATTCCCTAACCCTAACCCTAACCCTAACCCTTAACGTGACCCTCTTCCGAGGCCTTACCCTCACCCGTGCCCTAATCGTAAGCAGTACACTAACACTAACTAGTGACCTCACACGTACGCTAAACCTTAAGCGTTGTGGTACCCTAAACTGTGCCCTAATATCTCCCCATTCCCTAACCCTAACCCTAACCCGAATTCTATCCCTGACCCTCACCCGAAACCTTACCCTCACCCGTGCCCTAATCTTAACCAGGACACCAACACTAACTTGTGCCCTCACACGTACGCTAACCCTTAATCGTTGTCGTACCTTAAACTGTACCCTAATCCCTCCCCATTCCCTAACCCTAACCCTAAACCGAATCCTAACCCTGACCCTCACCCGAAGCCTTACCCTCACCCGTGCCCTAATCTTAACCAGGACACCAACACTAACTCGTGCCCTCACACGTACGCTAAACCTTAAGCGTTGTCGTACCCTAAATTGTACCCTAATCCCTCCCCATTCCCTAACCCTAACCCTAACCCCATCCCTAAACCTGACCCACTTCCGATGCCCTACCCTAACCAATGCCCTAATCTTAACGAGTACACAAACACTAACTCATGCCCTCAAACGTACGCTAACCCTTAAGCATTGTCGTACCCTATCCTGTACCCTAATCCCTCCCCATTCCCTAACCCTAACCCTAAGCGAAACCCTGAACGTGACCCTTTTCCGAGGCCTTACCCTCATCGGTGCCCTTGTCTTAACCAGTACACCAACACTAACTCGTGCCCTCACACTTACGCTAACCCTTAAGCATTGTCGTACCCTAACCTGTACCCTAATCCCTCTCCATTCCCTAACCCTAACCCTAACCCGAATCCTAACCCTGACCCTCACCCGAAGCCTTACCCTCACCCGTGCCCTAATCTTAACCAGGACACCAAGACTAACTCGTGCCCTCAAACGTACGCTAACACTAAACCGCAACTGTACCCTAACCTGTACCCTAATCCCTCTCCATTCCCTAACCCTAACCCTAACCTGAAACCTAACCATGACACTCACCCGAAACTTTACCGTCACCCGTGTCCTAATTTTAACCAGTACATCAACACTAACCCATGCCCTCTAACGTACGCCAACCCTAAGCCATTGCCGTACCCTAACCTGTACCCTAATCAATCCCCATTCCCTAACCCTAACCCTAACCCTAACCCTTAACGTGACCCTCTTCCGAGGCCTTACCCTCACCCGTGCCCTAATCGTAAGCAGTACACTAACACTAACTAGTGACCTCACACGTACGCTAAACCTTAAGCGTTGTGGTACCCTAAACAGTGCCCTAATATCTCCCCATTCCCTAACCCTAACCCTAACCCGAATTCTATCCCTGACCCTCACCCGAAACCTTACCCTCACCCGTGCCCTAATCTTAACCAGGACACCAACACTAACTTGTGCCCTCACACGTACGCTAACCCTTAATCGTTGTCGTACCCTAAACTGTACCCTAATCCCTCCCCATTCCCTAACCCTAACCCTAACCCGAATCCTAACCCTGACCCTCACCTGAAGCCTTACCCTCACCTGTGCCCTAATCTTAACCAGGACACTAACACTAACCCTTGCCCTCACACGAACGCTAACCCTTAAGCACTGTCGTACCCTAAGCTGTACCCTAATCCCTCTGCATTCCTTAACCGTAACCCTAACCCGAATCCTAACCCTGACCCTCACCCGAAGCCTTACCCTCACCCGTTCCCTAATCTTAACCAGGACACCAACACTAACTCGTGCCCTCACACGTATGCTAAACCTTAAGCGTTGTCGTACCCTAAATTGTACCCTAATCCCTCCCCATTCCTTAACCCTAACCCTAACCCTATCCCTAAACCTGACCCACTTCCGATGCCCTACCCTAACCAATGCCCTAATCTTAACCAGTACACAAACACTAACTCATGCCCTCAAACGTACGCTAACCCTTAAGCATTGTCGTATCCTATCCTGTACCCTAAGCGCGCCCCATTCCCTAACCCTAACCCTAAGCGAAACCCTGAACGTGACCCTTTTCCGAGGCCTTACCCTCATCGGTGCCGTTGTCTTAACCAGTACACCAACACTAACTCGTGCCCTCACACTTACGCTAACCCTTAAGCATTGTCGTACCCTAACCTGTACCCTAATCCCTCTCCATTCCCTCACCCTAACCCTAACCAGAATCCTAACCCTGACCCTCACCCGAAGCCTTACCCTCACCCGTGCCCTAATCTTAACCAGGACACCAAGACTAACTCGTGCCCTTAAACGTACGCTAACACTAAACCGCAGCGGTACCCTAACCTGTACCCTAATCCCTCTCCATTCCCTAACCCTAACCCTAACCTGAAACCTAACCATGACACTCACCCGAAACTTTACCCTCACCCGTGTCCTAATTTTAACCAGTACATCAACACTAACCCATGCCCTCTAACGTACGCCAACCCTAAGCCATTGCCGTGCCCTAACCTGTACCCTAATCAATCCCCATTCCCTAACCCTAACCCTAACCCTAACCCTTAACGTGACCCTCTTCCGAGGCCTTACCCTCACCCGTGCCCTAATCGTAAGCAGTACACTAACACTAACTAGTGACCTCACACGTACGCTAAACCTTAAGCGTTGTGGTACCCTAAACTGTGCCCTAATATCTCCCCATCCCTAACCCTAACCCTAACCCGAATTCTATCCCTGACCCTCACCCGAAACCTTACCCTCACATGTGCCCTAAACTTAACCAGGACACCAACACTAACTTGTGCCCTCACACGTACGCTAACCCTTAATCGTTGTCGTACCCTAAACTGTACCCTAATCAATCCCCATTCCCTAACCCTAACCCTAACCCGAATCCTAACCCTGACCCTCACCCGAAGCCTTACCCTCACCCGTGCCCTAATCTTAACCAGGACACCAACACTAACTCGTGCCCTCACACGTACGCTAGACCTTAAGCGTTGTCGTACCCTAAATTGTACCCTAATCCCTCCCCATTCCCTAACCCTAACCCTAACCCCATCCCTAAACCTGACCCACTTCCGATGCCCAAGCCTAACCAATGCCCTAATCTTAACCAGTACACAAACACTAACTCATGCCCTCAAACGTATGCTAACCCTTAAGCATTGTCGTACCCTATCCTGTACCCTAATCCCTCCCCATTCACTAACCCTAACCCTAAGCGAAACCCTGAACGTGACCCTTTTCCGAGGCCTTACCCTCATCGGTGCCGTTGTCTTAACCAGTACACCAACACTAACTCGTGCCCTCACACTTACGCTAACCCTTAAGCATTGTCGTACACTAACCTGTACCCTAATCGCTCTCCATTCCCTAACCCTAACCCTAACCCGAATCCCAGCCCTGACCCTCACCCGAAGCCTTACCCTCACCCGTGCCCTAATCTTAACCAGGACACCAAGACTAACTCGTGCCCTCAAACGTACGCTAACACTAAACTGCAGCGGTACCCTAACCTGTACCCTAATCCCTCTCCATTCCCTAACCCTAACCCTAACCTGAAACCTAACCATGACACTCACCAGAAACTTTACCCTCACCCGTGTCCTAATTTTAACCAGTACATCAACACTAACCCATGCCCTCTAACGTACGCCAACCCTAAGCCATTGCCGTACCCTAACCTGTACCCTAATCAATCCCCATTCCCTAACCCTAACCCTAACCCTTAACGTGACCCTCTTCCGAGGCCTTACCCTCACCCGTGCCCTAATCGTAAGCAGTACACTAACACTAACTAGTGACCTCACACGTACCCTAAACCTTAAGCGTTGTGGTACCCTAAACTGTGCCCTAATATCTCCCCATTCCCTAACCCTAACCCTAACCCGAATTCTATCCCTGACCCTCACCCGAAACCATACCCTCACCCGTGCCCTAATCTTAACCAGGACACCAACACTAACTTGTGCCCTCACACGTACGCTAACCCTTAATCGTTGTCGTACCCTAAACTGTACCCTAATCCCTCCCCATTCCCTAACCCTAACCCTAACCCGAATCCTAACCCTGACCCTCACCTGAAGCCTTACCCACACCCGTGCCCTAATCTTAACCAGGACACTACTACTAACACTTGCCCTCACACGAACGCTAACCCTTAAGCACTGTCGTACCCTAAGCTGTACCCTAATCCCTCTGCATTCGTTAACCCTTACCCTAACCCGAATCCTAACCCTGACCCTCACCCGAAGCCTTACCCTCACCCGTGCCCTAATCTTAACCAGGATACCAACACTAAGTCGTGCCCTCACACGTACGCTAAACCTTAAGCGTTGTCGTACCCTAAATTGTACCCTAATCCTTCCCCATTCCTTAACCCTAACCCTAACCCCATCCCTAAACCTGACCCACTTCCGATGCCCAAGCCTAACCAATGCCCTAATCTTAACCAGTACACAAACACTAACTCATGCCCTCAAACGTATGCTAACCCTTAAGCATTGTCGTACCCTATCCTGTACCCTAATCCCTCCCCATTCACTAACCCTAACCCTAAGCGAAACCCTGAACGTGACCCTTTTCCGAGGCCTTACCCTCATCGGTGCCGTTGTCTTAACCAGTACACCAACACTAACTCGTGCCCTCACACTTACGCTAACCCTTAAGCATTGTCGTACACTAACCTGTACCCTAATCGCTCTCCATTCCCTAACCCTAACCCTAACCCGAATCCCAGCCCTGACCCTCACCCGAAGCCTTACCCTCACCCGTGCCCTAATCTTAACCAGGACACCAAGACTAACTCGTGCCCTCAAACATACGCTAACACTAAACTGCAGCGGTACCCTAACCTGTACCCTAATCCCTCTCCATTCCCTAACCCTAACCCTAACCTGAAACCTAACCATGACACTCACCAGAAACTTTACCCTCACCCGTGTCCTAATTTTAACCAGTACATCAACACTAACCCATGCCCTCTAACGTACGCCAACCCTAAGCCATTGCCGTACCCTAACCTGTACCCTAATCAATCCCCATTCCCTAACCCTAACACTAACCCTTAACGTGACCCTCTTCCGAGGCCTTACCCTCACCCGTGCCCTAATCGTAAGCAGTACACTAACACTAACTAGTGACCTCACACGTACCCTAAACCTTAAGCGTTGTGGTACCCTAAACTGTGTCCTAATATCTCCCCATTCCCTAACCCTAACCCTAACCCGAATTCTATCCCTGACCCTCACCCGAAACCTTACCCTCACCCGTGCCCTAACCTTAACCAGGACACCAACACTAACTTGTGCCCTGACACGTACGCTAACCCTTAATCGTTGTCGTACCCTAAACTGTACCCTAATCCCTCCCCATTCCCTAACCCTAACCCTAACCCGAATCCTAACCCTGACCCTCACCTGAAGCCTTACCCTCACCCGTGCCCTAATCTTAACCAGGACACTAACACTAACACTTGCCCTCACACGAACGCTAACCCTTAAGCACTGTCATACCCTAAGCTGTACCCTAATCCCTCTGCATTCCTTAACCCTAACCCTAACCCGAATCCTAACCCTGACCCTCACCCGAAGCCTTACCCTCACCCGTGCCCTAATCTTAACCAGGACACCAACACTAACTCGTGCCCTCACACGTACGCTAAACCTTAAGCGCTGTCGTACCCTTAATTGTACCCTAATCCCTCCCCATTCCTTAACCCTAACCCTAACCCCATCCCTAAACCTGACTAACTATCGATGCCCTACCCTAACCAATGCCCTAATCTTAACCGGTACACAAACACTAACTCATGCTCTCAAACGTACGCTAACCCTTAAGCATTGTCGTACCCTAACCTGTACCCTAATCCCTCTCCATTCCCTAACCCTAACCCTTAAGCCTTGTCGTACCCTATCCTGTACCCTAATCCCTCCCCATTCCCTAACCCTAACCCTAAGCGAAACCCTGAACGTGACCCTTTTCCGAGGCCTTACCCGCATCGGTGCCATTGTCTTAACCAGTACACCAACACTAACTCGTGCCCTCACACTTACGCTAACCCTTAAGCATTGTCGTACCCTAACCTGTATCCTAATCCCTCTCCATTCCCTAACACTAACCCTAACCCGAATCCTAACCCTGACCGTCACCCGAAGCCTTACCCTCACCCGTGCCCTAATCTTAACCAGGACACCAAGACTAACTCGTGCCCTGAAACGTACGCTAACACTACACCGCAGCGGTACCCTAACCTGTACCCTAATCCCTCTTCATTCCCTAAACCTAACCCTAACCTGAAACCTAACCATGACACTCACCCGAAACTTTACCCTCACCCGTGCCCTAATCTTAACCTGGACACCAACACTAACTCGTGCCCTCACACGTACGCTAAACCTTATGAATTGTCGTACCCTAAATTGTACCCTAATCCCTCCCCATTCCTTAACCCTAACCCTAACCCCATCCCTAAACCTGACCCACTTCCGATGCCCTACCCTAACCAATGCCCTAATCTTAACCAGTACACAAACACTAACTCATGCCCTCAAACGTACGCTAACCCTTAAGCATTGTCGTACCCTATCCTGTACCCTAATCCTTCCCCATTCCCTAACCCTAACCCTAAGCGAAACCCTGAACGTGACCCTTTTCCGAGGCCTTACCCTCATCGGTGCCATTGTCTTAACCAGTACACCAACACTAACTCGTGCCCTCACACTTACGCTAACCCTTAAGCATTTTTGTACCCTAACATGTACCCTATTCCCTCTCCATTCCCTAACCCTAACCCTAACCCGAATCCTAACCCTGACCCTCACCCGAAGCCTTACCCTCACCCGTGCCCTAATCTTAACCAGGACACCAAGACTAACTCGTGCCCTCAAACGTACGCTAACACTAAACCGCAGCGGTACCCTAACCTGTACCCTAATCCCTCTCCATTCCCTAACCCTAACCCTAACCTGAAACCTAACCATGACACTCACCCGAAACTTTACCCTCACCTGTGTCCTAATTTTAACCAGTATATCAACACTAACCCATGCCCTCTAACGTACGCCAACCCTAAGCCACTGCTGTACCCTAACCTGTACCCTAATCAATCCCCATTCCCTAACCCTAACCCTAACCCTAACCCTTAACGTGACCGTCTTCCGAGGCCTTACCCTCACCCGTGCCCTAATCGTAAGCAGTACACTAACACTAACTGGTGACCTCACACGTACGCTAAACCTTAAGGGTTGTGGTACCCTAAACTGTGCCGAAACATCTCCCCATTCCCTAACCCTAACCCTAACCCGAATTCTATCCCTGACCCTCACCCGAAACCTTATCCTCACCCGTGCCCTAATCTTAACCAGGACACCAACACTAACTTGTCCCCTCACACGTACGCTAACCCTTAATCGTTGTCGTACCCTAACCTGTACCCTAATCAATCCCCATTCCCTAACCCTAACCCTAACCCTAACCCTTAACGTGACCCTCTTCCGAGGCCTTACCCTCACCCGTGCCCTAATCATAAGCAGTACACTAACACAAACTAGTGACCTCACACGTACGCTAAACCTTAAGCGTTGTGGTACTCTAAACTGTGCCCTAATATCTCCCCATTCCCTAACCCTAACCCTAACCCGAATTCTATCCCTGACCCTCACCCGAAACCTTACCCTCACCCGTGCATTAATCTTAACTAGGACACCAACACTAACTCGTGCCCTCACACGTACGCTAACCCTTTATCGTTGTCGTACCCTAAACTGTACCCTAATCCCTCCCCATTCCCTAACCCTAACCCTAACCCGAATCCTAACCCTGACCCTCACCTGAAGCCTTACCCTCACCAGTGCCCTAATCTTAACCAGGACACTAACACTAACCCTTGCCCTCACACGAACGCTAACCCTTAAGCACTGTCGTACCCTAAGCTGTACCCTAATCCCTCTGCATTCCTTAACCCTAACCCTAACCCGAATCCTAACCCTGACCCTCACCCGAAGCCTTACCCTCACCCGTGCCCTAATCTTAACCAGGACACCAACACTAACTCGTGCCCTCACACGTACGCTAAACCTTAAGCATTGTCGTACCCTAAATTGTACCCTAATCCCTCCGCATTCCTTAACCCTAACCCTAACCCCATCCCTAAACCTGACCCACTTCCGATGCCCTACCCTAACCAATGCCCTAATCTTAACCAGGACACAAACACTAACTCATTCCCTCAAACGTACGCTAACCCTTAAGCATTGTCGTACCCTATCCTGTACCCTAATCCCTCCCCATTCCCTAACCCTAAACCTAAGCGAATCCCTGAACGTGACCCTTTTCCGAGGCCTTACCCTCATCGGTGCCGTTGTCTTAACCAGTACACCAACACTAACTCGTGCCCTCACACTTACGCTAACCCTTAAGCATTGTCGTACCCTAACCTGTACCCTAATCCCTCTCCATTCCCTAACCCTAACCCTAACCCGAATCCTAACCCTGACCCTCACCCGAAGCCTTACCCTCACCCGTGCCCTAATCTTAACCAGGACACCAAGACTAACTCGTGCCCTCAAACGTACGCTAACACTAAACCGCAGCGGTACCCTAACCTGTACCCTAATCCCTCTCCATTCCCTAACCCTAACCCTAACCTGAAACCTAACCATGAAACTCACCCGAAACTTTACCCTCACCCGTGTCCTAATTTTAACCAGTACATCAACACTAACCCATGCCCTCTAACGTACGTCAACCCTAAGCCATTGCCGTACCCTAACCTGTACCCTAATCAATCCCCATTCCCTAACCCTAACGCTTAACGTGACCCTCTTCCAAGGCCTTACCCTCACCCGTGCCCTAATCGTAAGCAGTACACTAACACTAACTAGTGACCTCACACGTACGCTAAACCTTAAGCGTTGTGGTACCCTAAACTGTGCCCTAATATCTCCCCATTCCCTAACCCTAACCCTAACCCGAATTCTATCAATGACCCTCACCCGAAACCGTACCCTCACCCGTGCCCTAATCTTAACCAGGACACCAACACTAACTTGTGCCCTCACACGTACGCTAACCCTTAATCGTTGTCGTACCCTAAACTGTACCCTAATCCCTCCCCATTCCCTAAAACTAACCCTAACCCGAATCCTAACCCTGACCCTCACCTGAAGCCTTACCCTCACCCGTGCCCTAATCTTAACCAGGACACTAACACTAACCCTTGCCCTCACACGAACGCTAACCCTTAAGCACTGTCGTACCCTAAGCTGTACCCTAATCCCTCTGCATTCCTTAACCCTAACCCTAACCCGAATCCTAACCCTGACCCTCACCCGAAGCCTTACCCTCACCCGTGCCCTAATCTTAACCAGGACACCAACACTAACTCGTGCCCTCACACGTACGCTAAACCTTAAGCGTTGTCGTACTCTAAATTGTACCCTAATCCCTCCCCATTCCTTAACCCTAACCCTAACCCCATCCATAAACCTGACCCACTTCCGATGCCCTACCCTAACCAATTCCCTAATCTTAACCAGGACACAAACACTAACTCATGCCCTCAAACGTACGCTAACCCTTAAGCATTGTCGTACCCTATCCTTTACCCTAATCCCTCCCCATTCCCTAACCCTAACCCTAAGCGAAACCCTGAACGTGACCCTTTTCCGAGGCCTTACCCTCATCGGTGCCGTTGTCTTAACCAGTACACCAACACTAACTCGTGCCCTCACACTTACGCTAACCCTTAAGCATTGTCGTACCCTTACCTGTACCCTAATCCCTCTCCATTCCCTAACCCTAACCCTAACCCGAATCCCAGCCCTGACCCTCACCGAAAGCCTTACCCTCACCCGTGCCCTAATCTTAACCAGGACACCAAGACTAACTCGTGCCCTCAGACGTACGCTAACACTAAACCGCAGCGGTACCCTAACCTGTACCCTAATCCCTCTCCATTCCCTAACCCTAACCCTAACCCGAATCCTAACACTGACCCTCACCCGAAGCCTTACCCTCACCGGTGCCCTAATCTTAACCAGGACACCAAGACTAACTCGTGCCCTCACACTTACGCTAACCCTTAAGCATTGTCGTACCCTAACCTGTACCTTAAACCCTCTGCATTCCCTAACCCTAACCCTAACCCGAATCCTAACCCTGACCCTCACCCGAAGCCTTACCCTCACAGGTGCCCTAATCTTAACCAGGACACCAAGACTAACTCGTGCCCTCACACGTACGCTAACACTAAACCGCAGCGGTACCCTAACCTGTACCCTAATCCCTGTCCATTCCCTAACCCTAACCCTAACCTGAAACCTAACCATGACACTCACCCGAAACTTTACCCTCACCCGTGTCCTAATTTTAACCAGTACATCAACACTATCCCATGCCCTCTAACGTACGCCAACCCTAAGCAATTGCCGTACCCTAACCTGTACCCTAATCAATCCCCATTCCCTAACCCTAACCCTAACCCTAACCCTTAACGTGACCCTCTTCCGAGGCCTTACCCTCACCCGTTCCCTAATCGTAAGCAGTACACTAACACTAACTAGTGACCTCACACGTACGCTAAAGCTTAAGCGTTGTGGTACCCTAAACTGTGCCCTAATATCTCCCCATTCCCTAACCCTAACCCTAACCCGAATTCTATCCCTGACCCTCACCCGAAACCTTACCCTCACCCGTGCCCTAATCTTATCCAGGACACCAAAACTAACTTGTGCCCTCACACGTACGCTAACCCTTAATCGTTGTCGTACCCTAAACTGTACCCTAATCCCTCCCCATTCCCTAATCCTAACCCTAAGCCGAATCCTAACCCTGACCCTCACCTGAAGCCTTACCCTCACCCGTGCCCTAATCTTAACCAGGACACTAACACTAACCCTTGCCCTCACACGAACGCTAACCCTTAAGCACAGTCGTACCCTAAGCTGTACCCTAATCCCTTTGCATTCCTTAACCCTAACCCTAACCCGAATCCTAACCCTGACCCTCACCCGAAGCCTTACCCACACCCGTGCCCTAATCTTAACCAGGACACCAACACTAACTCGTGCCCTCACACGTACGCTAAACCTTAAGCGTTGTCCTACCCTAAATAGTACCCTAATCCCTCCCCATTCCTTAACCCTAACCCTAACCCCATCCCTAAACCTGACCCACTTCCGATGCCCTACCCTAACCAATGCCCTAATCTTAACCAGGACACAAACACTAACTCATGCCCTCAAACGTACGCTAACCCTTAAGCATTGTCGTACCCTATCCTGTACCCTAATGCCTCCCCATTCCCTAACCCTAACCCTAAGCGAAACCCTGAACGTGAGCCTTTTCCGAGGCCTTACCCTCATCGGTGCCGTTGTCTTAACCAGTACACCAACACTAACTCGTGCCCTCACACTTACGCTAACCCTTAAGCATTGTCGTACCCTAACGTGTACCCTAATCCCTCTCCATTCACTAACCCTAACCCTAACCCGAATCCTAACCCTGACCCTCACCCAAAGCCTTACCCTCACCCGTGCCCTAATCTTAACCAGGACACCAAGACTAACTCGTGCCCTCAAACGTACGCTAACACTAAACCGCAGCGGTACCCTAACCTGTACCCTAATCCCTCTCCATTCCCTAACCCTAACCCTAACCTGAAACCTAACCATGACACTCACCCGAAACTTTACCTCACCCGTGTCCTAAATTTAACCAGTACATCAACACTAACCCATACCCTCTAACGTACGCCAACCCTAAGCCATTGCCGTACCCTAACCTGTGCCCTAATCAATCCCTATTCCCTAACCCTTACCCTAACCCTAACCCTTAACGTGACCCTCTTCCGAGGCCTAACCCTCACCCGTGCCCTAATCGTAAGCAGTACACTAACACTAACTAGTGACCTCACACGTACGCTAAACCTTCAGCGTGGTGGTACCCTAAACTGTGCCCTAATATCTCCCCATTCCCTAACCCTAACCCTAACCCGAATTCTATCCATGACCCTCACCCGAAACCTTACCCTCACCCGTGCCCTAATCTTAACCAGGACACCAACACTAACTTGTGCCCTCACACGTACGCTAACCCTTAATCGTTGTCGTACCCTAAACTGTACCCTAATCCCTCCCCATTCCCTAACCCTAACCCTAACCCGAATCCTAACCCTGACCCTCACCTGAAGCCTTACCCTCACCCGTACCATAATCTTAACCAGGACACTAACACTAACCCTTGCCCTCACACGAACGCTAACCCTTAAGCACTGTCGTACCCTAAGCTGTACCCTAATCCCTCTGCATTCCTTAACCCTAACCCTAACCCGAATCCTAACCCTGACCCTCACCCGAAGCCTTACCCTCACCCGTGCCCTAATCTTAACCAGGACACCAACACTAACTCGTGCCCTCACACGTACGCTAAACCTTAAGCGTTGTCGTACCCTAAATTGTACCCTAATCCCTCCCCATTCCTTAACCCTAACCCTAACCCCATCCCTAAACCTGACCCACTTCCGATGCCCTACCCTAACCAATGCCCTAATCTTAACCAGGACACAAACACTAACTCATGCAATCAAACGTACGCTAACCCTTAAGCATTGTCGTACCCTATCCTGTACCCTAATCCCTCCCCATTCCCTAACCCTAACCCTAAGCGAAACCCTGAACGTGACCCTTTTCCGAGGACTTACCCTCATCGGTGCCGATGTCTTAACCAGTACACCAACACTAACTCGTGCCCTCACACTTACGCTAACCCTTAAGCATTGTCGTACCCTAACCTGTACCTTAATCCCTCTCCATTCCCTAACCCTAACCCTAACCCGAATCCTAACCCTGACCCTCACCCGAAGCCTTACCCTCACCGGTGCCCTAATCTTAACCAGGACACCAAGACTAACTCGTGCCCTCACACGTACGCTAACACTAAACCGCAGCGGTACCCTAACCTGTACCCTAATCCCTCTCCATTCCCTAACCCTAACCCTAACCCGAATCCTAACCCTGACCCTCACCCGAAGCCTTACCCTCACACGTGCCCTAATCTTAACCAGGACACCAAGACTAACTCGTGCCCTCAAACGTACGCTAACACTAAACCGCAGCGGTACCCTAACCTGTACCCTAATCCCTCTCCATTCCCTAACCCTAACCCTAACCTGAAACCTAACCATGACACTCACCCGAAACTTTACCCTCACCCGTGTCCTAATTTTAACCAGTACATCAACACTAACCCATGCCCTCTAACGTACGCCAACCCTAAGCCATTGCCGTACCCGAACCTGTACCCTAATCAATCCCCATTCCCTAACCCTAACCCTAACCCTAACCCTTAACGTGACCCTCTTCCGAGGCCTTACCCTCACCCGGGCCCTAATCGTAAGCAGTACACTAACACTAACTAGTGACCTCACACGTACGCTAAACCTTAAGCGTTGTGGTACCCTAAACTGGGCCCTAATATCTCCCCATTCCCTAACCCTAACCCTAACCCGAATTCTATCCCTGACCCTCACCCGAAACCTTACCCTCACCCGTGCCCTAATCTTATCCAGGACACCAAAACTAACTTGTGCCCTCACACGTACGCTAACCCTTAATCGTTGTCGTACCCTAAACTGTACCCTAATCCCTCCCCATTCCTTAACCCTAACCCTAAGCCGAATCCTAACCCTGACCCTCACCTGAAGCCTTACCCTCACCCGTGCCCTAATCTTAACCAGGACACTAACACTAACCCTTGCCCTCACACGAACGCTAACCCTTAAGCACTGTCGTACCCTAAGCTGTACCCTAATCCCTGTGCATTCCTTAACCCTAACCCTAACCCGAATCCTAACCCTGACCCTCACCCGAAGCCTTACCCTCACCCGTGCCCTAATCTTAACCAGGACACCAACACTAACTCGTGCCCTCACACGTACGCTAAACCTTAAGCGTTGTCGTACCCTAAATTGTACCCTAATCCCTCCCCATTCCTTAACCCTAAACCTAACCCCATCCCTAAACCTGACCCACTTCCGATGCCCTACCCTAACCAATGCCCTAATCTTAACCAGGACACAAACACTAACTCATGCCCTCAAACGTACGCTAACCCTTAAGCATTGTCGTACCCTATCCTGTACCCTAATCCCTCCCCATTCCCTAACCCTAACCCTAAACGAAACCCTGAACGTGACCCTTTTCCGAGGACTTACCCTCATCGGTGCCGTTGTCTTAACCAGTACACCAACACTAACTCGTGCCCTCACACTTACGCTAACCCTTAAGCATTGTCGTACCCTAACCTGTACCTTAAACCCTCTCCATTCTCTAACCCTAACCCTAACCCGAATCCTAACCCTGACCCTCACCCGAAGCCTTACCCTCACAGGTGCCCTAATCTTAACCAGGACACCAAGACTAACTCATGCCCTCACACGTACGCTAACACTAAACCGCAGCGGTACCCTAACCTGTACCCTAATCCCTCTCCATTCCCTAACCCTAACCCTAACCTGAAACCTAACCATGACACTCACCCGAAACTTTACCCTCACCCGTGTCCTAATTTTAACCAGTACATCAACACTAACCCATGCCCTCTAACGTACGCCAACCCTAAGCAATTGCCGTACCCTAACCTGTACCCTAATCAATCCCCATTTCCTAACCCTAACCCTAACCCTAACCCTTAACGTGACCCTCTTCCGAGGCCTTACCCTCACCCGTTCCCTAATCGTAAGCAGTACACTAACACTAACTAGTGACCTCACACGTACACTAAAGCTTAAGCGTTGTGGTACCCTAAACTGTGCCCTAATATCTCCCCATTCCCTAACCCTAACCCTAACCCGAATTCTATCCCTGACCCTCACCCGAAACCTTACCCTCACCCGTGCCCTAATCTTATCCAGGACACCAAAACTAACTTGTGCCCTCACACGTACGCTAACCCTTAATCGTTGTCGTACCCTAAACTGTACCCTAATCCCTCCCCATTCCCTAATCCTAACCCTAAGCCGAATCCTAACCCTGACCCTCACCTGAAGCCTTACCCTCACCCGTGCCCTAATCTTAACCAGGACACTAACACTAACCCTTGCCCTCACACGAACGCTAACCCTTAAGCACAGTCGTACCCTAAGCTGTACCCTAATCCCTTTGCATTCCTTAACCCTAACCCTAACCCGAATCCTAACCCTGACCCTCACCCGAAGCCTTACCCACACCCGTGCCCTAATCTTAACCAGGACACCAACACTAACTCGTGCCCTCACACGTACGCTAAACCTTAAGCGTTGTCGTACCCTAAATTGTACCCTAATCCCTCCCCATTCCTTAACCCTAACCCTAACCCCATCCCTAAACCTGACCCACTTCCGATGCCCTACCCTAACCAATGCCCTAATCTTAACCAGGACACAAACACTAACTCATGCCCTCAAACGTACGCTAACCCTTAAGCATTGTCGTACCCTATCCTGTACCCTAATGCCTCCCCATTCCCTAACCCTAACCCTAAGCGAAACCCTGAACGTGACCATTTTCCGAGGCCTTACCCTCATCGGTGCCGTTGTCTTAACCAGTACACCAACACTAACTCGTGCCCTCACACTTACGCTAACCCTTAAGCATTGTCGTACCCTAACCTGTACCTTAATCCCTCTCCATTCCCTAACCCTAACCCTAACCCGAATCCTAACCCTGACCCTCACCCGAAGCCTTACCCTCACCGGTGCCCTAATCTTCACCAGGACACCAAGACTAACTCGTGCCCTCACACATACGCTAACACTAAACCACAGCGGTACCCTAACCTGTACCCTAATCCCACTCCATTCCCTAACCCTAACCCTAACCTGAAACCTAACCATGACACTCACCCGAAACTTTACCCTCACCCGTGTCCTAATTTTAACCAGTACATCAACACTAACCCATGCCCTCTAACGTACGCCAACCCTAAGCCATTGCCGTACCCTAACCTGTACCCTAATCAATCCCCATTCCTTAACCCTAACCCTAACCCTAACCCTTAACGTGACCCTCTTCTGAGGCCTTACCCTCACCCGTGCCCTAATCGTAAGCAGTACACTAACACTAACTAGTGACCTCACACGTACGCTAAACCTTAAGAGTTGTGGTACCCTAAACTGTGCCATAATATCTCCCCATTCCCTAACCCTAACCCTAACCCGATTTCTATCCCTGACCCTCACCCGAAACCTTACCCTCACCCGTGCCCTAATCTTAACCAGGACACCAACACTAACTTGTTCCCTCACACGTACGCTAACCCTTAAGCACTGTCGTACCCTAAGCTGTACCCTAATCCCTCCCCATTCCCTAACCCTAACCCTAACCCGAATCCTAACCGTGACCCTTACCTGAAGCCTTACCCTCACCCGTGCCCTAATCTTAACCAGGACACTAACACTAACCCTTGCCCTCACACGAACGCTAACCCTTAAGCACTGTCGTACCCTAAGCTGTACCCTAATCCCTCTGCATTCCTTAACCCTAACCCTAACCCGAATCCTAACCCTGACCCTCACCCGAAGCCTTACCCTCACCCGTGCCCTAATCTTAACCAGGACACCAACACTAACTCGTGCCCTCACACGTACGCTAAACCTTAAGCGTTGTCGTACCCTAAATTGTACCCTAATCCCTCCCCATTCCTTAACCCTAACCCTAACCCCATCCCTAAACCTGACCCACTTCCGATGCCCTACCCTAACCAATGCCCTAATCTTAACCAGGACACAAACACTAACTCATGCCCTCAAACGTACACTAACCCTTAAGCATTGTCGTACCCTATCCTGTACCCTAATCCCTCCCCATTCCCTAACCCTAACCCTAAGCGAAACCCTGAACGTGACCCTTTTCCGAGGCCTTACCCTCATCGGTGCCGTTGTCTTAACCAGTACACCAACACTAACTCGTGCCATCACACTTACGCTAACCCTTAAGCATTGTCGTACCCTAACCTGTACCTTAAACCCTCTCCATTCCCTAACCCTAACCCTAACCCGAATCCTAACCCTGACCCTCACCCGAAGCCTTACCCACACAGGTGCCCTAATCTTAACCAGGACACCAAGACTAACTCGTGCCCTCACACGTACGCTAACACTAAACCGCAGCGGTACCCTAACCTGTACCCTAATCCCTCTCCATTCCCTAACCCTAACCCTAACCTGAAACCTAACCATGACACTCACCCGAAACTTTACCCTCACCCGTGTCCTAATTTTAACCAGTACATCAACACTAACCCATGCCCTCTAACGTACGCCAACCCTAAGCCATTGCCGTACCCTAACCTGTACCCTAATCAATCCCCATTCCCTAACCCTAACCCTAACCCTAACCCTTAACGTGACCCTCTTCCGAGGCCTTACCCTCACCCGTTCCCTAATCGTAAGCAGTACACTAACACTAACTAGTGACCTCACACGTACACTAAACCTTAAGCGTTGTGGTACCCTAAACTGTGCCCTAATATCTCCCCATTCCCTAACCCTAACCCTAACCCGAATTCTATCCCTGACCCTCACCCGAAACCTTACCCTCACCCGTGCCCTAATCTTATCCAGGACACCAAAACTAACTTGTGCCCTCACACGTACGCTAACCCTTAATCGTTGTCGTACCCTAAACTGTACCCTAATCCCTCCCCATTCCCTAATCCTAACCCTAAGCCGAATCCTAACCCTGACCCTCACCTGAAGCCTTACCCTCACCCGTGCCCTAATCTTAACCAGGACACTAACACTAACCCTTGCCCTCACACGAACGCTAACCCTTAAGCACAGTCGTACCCTAAGCTGTACCCTAAGCCCTCTGCATTCCTTAACCCTAACCCTAACCCGAATCCTAACCCTGACCCTCACCCGAAGCCTTACCCACACCCGTGCCCTAATCTTAACCAGGACACCAACACTAACTCGTGCCCTCACACGTACGCTAAACCTTAAGCGTTGTCGTACCCTAAATTGTACCCTAATCCCTCCCCATTCCTTAACCCTAACCCTAACCCCATCCCTAAACCTGACCCACTTCCGATGCCCTACCCTAACCAATGCCCTAATCTTAACCAGGACACAAACACTAACTCATGCCCTCAAACGTACGCTAACCCTTAAGCATTGTCGTACCCTATCCTGTACCCTAATCCCTCCCCATTCCCTAACCCTAACCCTAAGCGAAACCCTGAACGTGACCATTTTCCGAGGCCTTACCCTCATCGGTGCCGTTGTCTTAACCAGTACACCAACACTAACTCGTGCACTCACACTTACGCTAACCCTTAAGCATTGTCGTACCCTAACCTGTACCTTAAACCCTCTCCATTCCCTAACCCTAACCCTAACCCGAATCCTAACCCTGACCCTCACCCGAAGCCTTACCCTCACCGGTGCCCTAATCTTCACCAGGACACCAAGACTAACTCGTGCCCTCACACATACGCTAACACTAAACCGCAGCGGTACCCTAACCTGTACCCTAATCCCTCTCCATTCCCTAACCCTAACCCTAACCTGAAACCTAACCATGACACTCACCCGAAACTTTACCCTCACCCGTGTCCTAATTTTAACCAGTACATCAACACTAACCCATGCCCTCTAACGTACGCCAACCCTAAGCCATTGCCGTACCCTAACCTGTACCCTAATCAATCCCCATTCCCTAACCCTAACCCTAACCCTAACCCTTAACGTGACCCTCTTCTGAGGCCTTACCCTCACCCGTGCCCTAATCGTAAGCAGTACACTAACACTAACTAGTGACCTCACACGTACGCTAAACCTTAAGCGTTGTGGTACCCTAAACTGTGCCATAATATCTCCCCATTCCCTAACCCTAACCCTAACCCGAATTCTATCCCTGACCCTCACCCGAAACCTTACCCTCACCCGTGCCCTAATCTTAACCAGGACACCAACACTAACTTGTGCCCTCACACGTACGCTAACCCTTAAGCACTGTCGTACCCTAAGCTGTACCCTAATCCCTCCCCATTCCCTAACCCTAACCCTAACCCGAATCCTAACCGTGACCCTTACCTGAAGCCTTACCCTCACCCGTGCCCTAATCTTAACCAGGACACTAACACTAACACTTGCGCTCACACGAACGCTAACCCTTAAGCACTGTCGTACCCTAAGCTGTACCCTAATCCCTCTGCATTCCTTAACCCTAACCCTAACCCGAATCCTAACCCTGACCCTCAACCGAAGCCTTACCCTCACCCGTGCCCTAATATTAACCAGGACACCAACACTAACTCGTGCCCTCACACGTACGCTAAACCTTAAGCGTTGTCGTACCCTAAATTGTACCCAATCCCTCCTCATTCCTTAACCCTTACCCTAACCCCATCCCTAAACCGGACCCACTTCCGATTCCCTACCCTAACCAATGCCCTAATCTTAACCAGGACACAAACACTAACTCATGCCCTCAAACGTACGCTAACCCTTAAGCATTGTCGTACCCTATCCTGTACCCTAATCCCTCCCCATTCCCTAACCCTAACCCTAAGCGAAACCCTGAACGTGACCCTTTTCCGAGGCCTTACCCTCATCGGTGCCGTTGTCTTAACCAGTACACCAACACTAACTCGTGCCCTCACACTTACGCTAACCCTTAAGCATTGTCGTACCCTAACCTGTACCCTAATCCCTCTCCATTCCCTAACCCTAACCCTAACCCGAATCCTAACCCTGACCCTCACCCGAAGCCTTACCCTCACCCGTGCCCTAATCTTAAGCAGGACACCAAGACTAAATCGTGCCCTCAAACGTACGCTAACACTAAACCGCAGCGGTATCCTAACCTGTACCCTAATCCCTCTCCATTCCCTAACCCTAACCCTAACCTGAAACCTAACCATGACACTCACCCGAAACTTTACCCTCACCCGTGTCCTAATTTTAACCAGTACATCAACACTAACCCATGCCCTCTAACGTACGCCAACCCTAATCCATTGCCGTACCCTAACCTGTGCCCTAATCCATCCCCATTCCCTAACCCTTACCCTAACCCTAACCCTTATCGTGACCCTCTTCCGAGGCCTAACCCTCACCCGTGCCCTAATCGTAAGCAGTACACTAACACTAACTAGTGACCTCACACGTACGCTAAACCTTAAGCGTTGTGGTACCCTAAACTGTGCCCTAATATCTCCCCATTCCCTAACCCTAACCCTAACCCGAATTCTATCGATGACCCTCACCCGAAACCTTACCCTCACCCGTGCCCTAATCTTAACCAGGACACCAACACTAACTTGTGCCCTCACACGTACGCTAACCCTTAATCGTTGTCGCACCCTAAACTGTACCCTAATCCCTCCCCATTCCCTAACCCTAACCCTAACCCGAATCCTAACCCTGACCCTCACCTGAAGCCTTACCCTCACCCGTGCCCTAATCTTAACCAGGACACTAACACTAACCTTTGCCCTCACACGAACGCTAACCCTTAAGCACTGTCGTACCCTAAGCTGTACCCTAATCCCTCTGCATTCCTTAACCCTAACCCTAACCCGAATCCTAACCCTGACCCTCACCCGAAGCCTTACCCTCACCCGTGCCCTAATCTTAACCAGGACACCAACACTAACTCGTGCCCTCACACGTACGCTAAACCTTAAGCGTTGTCGTACCCTAAATTGTACCCTAATCCCTCCCCATTCCTTAACCCTAAACCTAACCCCATCCCTAAACCTGACCCACTTCCGATGCCCTACCCTAACCAATGCCCTAATCTTAACCAGGACACAAACACTAACTCATGCCCTCAAACGTACGCTAACCCTTAAGCATTGTCGTACCCTATCCTGTACCCTAATCCCTCCCCATTCCCTAACCCTAACCCTAAACGAAACCCTGAACGTGACCCTTTTCCGAGGACTTACCCTCATCGGTGCCGTTGTCTTAACCAGTACACCAACACTAACTCGTGCCCTCACACTTACGCTAACCCTTAAGCATTGTCGTACCCTAACCTGTACCTTAAACCCTCTCCATTCCCTAACCCTAACCCTAACCCGAATCCTAACCCTGACCCTCACCCGAAGCCTTACCCTCACAGGTGCCCTAATCTTAACCAGGACACCAAGACTAACTCGTGCCCTCACACGTACGCTAACACTAAACCGCAGCGGTACCCTAACCTGTACCCTAATCCCTGTCCATTCCCTAACCCTAACCCTAACCTGAAACCTAACCATGACACTCACCCGAAACTTTACCCTCACCCGTGTCCTAATTTTAACCAGTACATCAACACTATCCCATGCCCTCTAACGTACGCCAACCCTAAGCAATTGCCGTACCCTAACCTGTACCCTAATCAATCCCCATTCCCTAACCCTAACCCTAACCCTAACCCTTAACGTGACCCTCTTCCGAGGCCTTACCCTCACCCGTTCCCTAATCGTAAGCAGTACACTAACACTAACTAGTGACCTCACACGTACGCTAAAGCTTAAGCGTTGTGGTACCCTAAACTGTGCCCTAATATCTCCCCATTCCCTAACCCTAACCCTAACCCGAATTCTATCCCTGACCCTCACCCGAAACCTTACCCTCACCCGTGCCCTAATCTTATCCAGGACACCAAAACTAACTTGTGCCCTCACACGTACGCTAACCCTTAATCGTTGTCGTACCCTAAACTGTACCCTAATCCCTCCCCATTCCCTAATCCTAACCCTAAGCCGAATCCTAACCCTGACCCTCACCTGAAGCCTTACCCTCACCCGTGCCCTAATCTTAACCAGGACACTAACACTAACCCTTGCCCTCACACGAACGCTAAACCTTAAGCACAGTCGTACCCTAAGCTGTACCCTAATCCCTTTGCATTCCTTAACCCTAACCCTAACCCGAATCCTAACCCTGACCCTCACCCGAAGCCTTACCCACACCCGTGCCCTAATCTTAACCAGGACACCAACACTAACTCGTGCCCTCACACGTACGCTAAACCTTAAGCGTTGTCCTACCCTAAATTGTACCCTAATCCCTCCCCATTCCTTAACCCTAACCCTAACCCCATCCCTAAACCTGACCCACTTCCGATGCCCTACCCTAACCAATGCCCTAATCTTAACCAGGACACAAACACTAACTCATGCCCTCAAACGTACGCTAACCCTTAAGCATTGTCGTACCCTATCCTGTACCCTAATGCCTCCCCATTCCCTAACCCTAACCCTAAGCGAAACCCTGAACGTGAGCCTTTTCCGAGGCCTTACCCTCATCGGTGCCGTTGTCTTAACCAGTACACCAACACTAACTCGTGCCCTCACACTTACGCTAACCCTTAAGCATTGTCGTACCCTAACGTGTACCCTAATCCCTCTCCATTCACTAACCCTAACCCTAACCCGAATCCTAACCCTGACCCTCACCCAAAGCCTTACCCTCACCCGTGCCCTAATCTTAACCAGGACACCAAGACTAACTCGTGCCCTCACACGTACGCTAACACTAAACCGCAGCGGTGCCCTAACCTGTACCCTAATCCCTCTCCATTCCCTAACCCTAACCCTAACCTGAAACCTAACCATGACACTCACCCGAAACTTTACCCTCACCCGTGTCCTAATTTTAACCAGTACATCAACACTAACCCATGCCCTCTAACGTACGCCAACCCTAAGCAATTGCCGTACCCTAACCTGTACCCTAATCAATCCCCATTTCCTAACCCTAACCCTAACCCTAACCCTTAACGTGACCCTCTTCCGAGGCCTTACCCTCACCCGTTCCCTAATCGTAAGCAGTACACTAACACTAACTAGTGACCTCACACGTACACTAAAGCTTAAGCGTTGTGGTACCCTAAACTGTGCCCTAATATCTCCCCATTCCCTAACCCTAACCCTAACCCGAATTCTATCCCTGACCCTCACCCGAAACCTTACCCTCACCCGTGCCCTAATCTTATCCAGGACACCAAAACTAACTTGTGCCCTCACACGTACGCTAACCCTTAATCGTTGTCGTACCCTAAACTGTACCCTAATCCCTCCCCATTCCCTAATCCTAACCCTAAGCCGAATCCTAACCCTGACCCTCACCTGAAGCCTTACCCTCACCCGTGCCCTAATCTTAACCAGGACACTAACACTAACCCTTGCCCTCACACGAACGCTAACCCTTAAGCACAGTCGTACCCTAAGCTGTACCCTAATCCCTCTGCATTCCTTAACCCTAACCCTAACCCGAATCCTAACCCTGACCCTCACCCGAAGCCTTACCCACACCCGTGCCCTAATCTTAACCAGGACACCAACACTAACTCGTGCCCTCACACGTACGCTAAACCTTAAGCGTTGTCGTACCCTAAATTGTACCCTAAACCCTCCTCATTCCTTAACCCTTACCCTAACCCCATCCCTAAACCGGACCCACTTCCGATTCCCTACCCTAACCAATGCCCTAATCTTAACCAGGACACAAACACTAACTCATGCCCTCAAACGTACGCTAACCCTTAAGCATTGTCGTACCCTATCCTGTACCCTAATCCCTCCCCATTCCCTAACCCTAACCCTAAGCGAAACCCTGAACGTGACCCTTTTCCGAGGCCTTACCCTCATCGGTGCCGTTGTCTTAACCAGTACACCAACACTAACTCGTGCCCTCACACTTACGCTAACCCTTAAGCATTGTCGTACCCTAACCTGTACCCTAATCCCTCTCCATTCCCTAACCCTAACCCTAACCCGAATCCTAACCCTGACCCTCACCCGAAGCCTTACCCTCACCCGTGCCCTAATCTTAAGCAGGACACCAAGACTAAATCGTGCCCTCAAACGTACGCTAACACTAAACCGCAGCGGTATCCTAACCTGTACCCTAATCCCTCTCCATTCCCTAACCCTAACCCTAACCTGAAACCTAACCATGACACTCACCCGAAACTTTACCCTCACCCGTGTCCTAATTTTAACCAGTACATCAACACTAACCCATGCCCTCTAACGTACGCCAACCCTAATCCATTGCCGTACCCTAACCTGTGCCCTAATCCATCCCCATTCCCTAACCCTTACCCTAACCCTAACCCTTATCGTGACCCTCTTCCGAGGCCTAACCCTCACCCGTGCCCTAATCGTAAGCAGTACACTAACACTAACTAGTGACCTCACACGTACGCTAAACCTTAAGCGTTGTGGTACCCTAAACTGTGCCCTAATATCTCCCCATTCCCTAACCCTAACCCTAACCCGAATTCTATCGATGACCCTCACCCGAAACCTTACCCTCACCCGTGCCCTAATCTTAACCAGGACACCAACACTAACTTGTGCCCTCACACGTACGCTAACCCTTAATCGTTGTCGCACCCTAAACTGTACCCTAATCCCTCCCCATTCCCTAACCCTAACCCTAACCCGAATCCTAACCCTGACCCTCACCTGAAGCCTTACCCTCACCCGTGCCCTAATCTTAACCAGGACACTAACACTAACCTTTGCCCTCACACGAACGCTAACCCTTAAGCACTGTCGTACCCTAAGCTGTACCCTAATCCCTCTGCATTCCTTAACCCTAACCCTAACCCGAATCCTAACCCTGACCCTCACCCGAAGCCTTACCCTCACCCGTGCCCTAATCTTAACCAGGACACCAACACTAACTCGTGCCCTCACACGTACGCTAAACCTTAAGCGTTGTCGTACCCTAAATTGTACCCTAATCCCTCCCCATTCCTTAACCCTAAACCTAACCCCATCCCTAAACCTGACCCACTTCCGATGCCCTACCCTAACCAATGCCCTAATCTTAACCAGGACACAAACACTAACTCATGCCCTCAAACGTACGCTAACCCTTAAGCATTGTCGTACCCTATCCTGTACCCTAATCCCTCCCCATTCCCTAACCCTAACCCTAAACGAAACCCTGAACGTGACCCTTTTCCGAGGACTTACCCTCATCGGTGCCGTTGTCTTAACCAGTACACCAACACTAACTCGTGCCCTCACACTTACGCTAACCCTTAAGCATTGTCGTACCCTAACCTGTACCTTAAACCCTCTCCATTCCCTAACCCTAACCCTAACCCGAATCCTAACCCTGACCCTCACCCGAAGCCTTACCCTCACAGGTGCCCTAATCTTAACCAGGACACCAAGACTAACTCGTGCCCTCACACGTACGCTAACACTAAACCGCAGCGGTACCCTAACCTGTACCCTAATCCCTGTCCATTCCCTAACCCTAACCCTAACCTGAAACCTAACCATGACACTCACCCGAAACTTTACCCTCACCCGTGTCCTAATTTTAACCAGTACATCAACACTATCCCATGCCCTCTAACGTACGCCAACCCTAAGCAATTGCCGTACCCTAACCTGTACCCTAATCAATCCCCATTCCCTAACCCTAACCCTAACCCTAACCCTTAACGTGACCCTCTTCCGAGGCCTTACCCTCACCCGTTCCCTAATCGTAAGCAGTACACTAACACTAACTAGTGACCTCACACGTACGCTAAAGCTTAAGCGTTGTGGTACCCTAAACTGTGCCCTAATATCTCCCCATTCCCTAACCCTAACCCTAACCCGAATTCTATCCCTGACCCTCACCCGAAACCTTACCCTCACCCGTGCCCTAATCTTATCCAGGACACCAAAACTAACTTGTGCCCTCACACGTACGCTAACCCTTAATCGTTGTCGTACCCTAAACTGTACCCTAATCCCTCCCCATTCCCTAATCCTAACCCTAAGCCGAATCCTAACCCTGACCCTCACCTGAAGCCTTACCCTCACCCGTGCCCTAATCTTAACCAGGACACTAACACTAACCCTTGCCCTCACACGAACGCTAACCCTTAAGCACAGTCGTACCCTAAGCTGTACCCTAATCCCTTTGCATTCCTTAACCCTAACCCTAACCCGAATCCTAACCCTGACCCTCACCCGAAGCCTTACCCACACCCGTGCCCTAATCTTAACCAGGACACCAACACTAACTCGTGCCCTCACACGTACGCTAAACCTTAAGCGTTGTCCTACCCTAAATTGTACCCTAATCCCTCCCCATTCCTTAACCCTAACCCTAACCCCATCCCTAAACCTGACCCACTTCCGATGCCCTACCCTAACCAATGCCCTAATCTTAACCAGGACACAAACACTAACTCATGCCCTCAAACGTACGCTAACCCTTAAGCATTGTCGTACCCTATCCTGTACCCTAATGCCTCCCCATTCCCTAACCCTAACCCTAAGCGAAACCCTGAACGTGAGCCTTTTCCGAGGCCTTACCCTCATCGGTGCCGTTGTCTTAACCAGTACACCAACACTAACTCGTGCCCTCACACTTACGCTAACCCTTAAGCATTGTCGTACCCTAACGTGTACCCTAATCCCTCTCCATTCACTAACCCTAACCCTAACCCGAATCCTAACCCTGACCCTCACCCAAAGCCTTACCCTCACCCGTGCCCTAATCTTAACCAGGACACCAAGACTAACTCGTGCCCTCAAACGTACGCTAACACTAAACCGCAGCGGTACCCTAACCTGTACCCTAATCCCTCTCCATTCCCTAACCCTAACCCTAACCTGAAACCTAACCATGACACTCACCCGAAACTTTACCTCACCCGTGTCCTAATTTTAACCAGTACATCAACACTAACCCATACCCTCTAACGTACGCCAACCCTAAGCCATTGCCGTACCCTAACCTGTGCCCTAATCAATCCCTATTCCCTAACCCTTACCCTAACCCTAACCCTTAACGTGACCCTCTTCCGAGGCCTAACCCTCACCCGTGCCCTAATCGTAAGCAGTACACTAACACTAACTAGTGACCTCACACGTACGCTAAACCTTCAGCGTGGTGGTACCCTAAACTGTGCCCTAATATCTCCCCATTCCCTAACCCTAACCCTAACCCGAATTCTATCCATGACCCTCACCCGAAACCTTACCCTCACCCGTGCCCTAATCTTAACCAGGACACCAACACTAACTTGTGCCCTCACACGTACGCTAACCCTTAATCGTTGTCGTACCCTAAACTGTACCCCAATCCCTCCCCATTCCCTAACCCTAACCCTAACCCGAATCCTAACCCTGACCCTCACCTGAAGCCTTACCCTCACCCGTACCATAATCTTAACCAGGACACTAACACTAACCCTTGCCCTCACACGAACGCTAACCCTTAAGCACTGTCGTACCCTAAGCTGTACCCTAATCCCTCTGCATTCCTTAACCCTAACCCTAACCCGAATCCTAACCCTGACCCTCACCCGAAGCCTTACCCTCACCCGTGCCCTAATCTTAACCAGGACACCAACACTAACTCGTGCCCTCACACGTACGCTAAACCTTAAGCGTTGTCGTACCCTAAATTGTACCCTAATCCCTCCCCATTCCTTAACCCTAACCCTAACCCCATCCCTAAACCTGACCCACTTCCGATGCCCTACCCTAACCAATGCCCTAATCTTAACCAGGACACAAACACTAACTCATGCAATCAAACGTACGCTAACCCTTAAGCATTGTCGTACCCTATCCTGTACCCTAATCCCTCCCCATTCCCTAACCCTAACCCTAAGCGAAACCCTGAACGTGACCCTTTTCCGAGGACTTACCCTCATCGGTGCCGATGTCTTAACCAGTACACCAACACTAACTCGTGCCCTCACACTTACGCTAACCCTTAAGCATTGTCGTACCCTAACCTGTACCTTAATCCCTCTCCATTCCCTAACCCTAACCCTAACCCGAATCCTAACCCTGACCCTCACCCGAAGCCTTACCCTCACCGGTGCCCTAATCTTAACCAGGACACCAAGACTAACTCGTGCCCTCACACGTACGCTAACACTAAACCGCAGCGGTACCCTAACCTGTACCCTAATCCCTCTCCATTCCCTAACCCTAACCCTAACCCGAATCCTAACCCTGACCCTCACCCGAAGCCTTACCCTCACACGTGCCCTAATCTTAACCAGGACACCAAGACTAACTCGTGCCCTCAAACGTACGCTAACACTAAACCGCAGCGGTACCCTAACCTGTACCCTAATCCCTCTCCATTCCCTAACCCTAACCCTAACCTGAAACCTAACCATGACACTCACCCGAAACTTTACCCTCACCCGTGTCCTAATTTTAACCAGTACATCAACACTAACCCATGCCCTCTAACGTACGCCAACCCTAAGCCATTGCCGTACCCGAACCTGTACCCTAATCAATCCCCATTCCCTAACCCTAACCCTAACCCTAACCCTTAACGTGACCCTCTTCCGAGGCCTTACCCTCACCCGGGCCCTAATCGTAAGCAGTACACTAACACTAACTAGTGACCTCACACGTACGCTAAACCTTAAGCGTTGTGGTACCCTAAACTGGGCCCTAATATCTCCCCATTCCCTAACCCTAACCCTAACCCGAATTCTATCCCTGACCCTCACCCGAAACCTTACCCTCACCCGTGCCCTAATCTTATCCAGGACACCAAAACTAACTTGTGCCCTCACACGTACGCTAACCCTTAATCGTTGTCGTACCCTAAACTGTACCCTAATCCCTCCCCATTCCTTAACCCTAACCCTAAGCCGAATCCTAACCCTGACCCTCACCTGAAGCCTTACCCTCACCCGTGCCCTAATCTTAACCAGGACACTAACACTAACCCTTGCCCTCACACGAACGCTAACCCTTAAGCACTGTCGTACCCTAAGCTGTACCCTAATCCCTGTGCATTCCTTAACCCTAACCCTAACCCGAATCCTAACCCTGACCCTCACCCGAAGCCTTACCCTCACCCGTGCCCTAATCTTAACCAGGACACCAACACTAACTCGTGCCCTCACACGTACGCTAAACCTTAAGCGTTGTCGTACCCTAAATTGTACCCTAATCCCTCCCCATTCCTTAACCCTAAACCTAACCCCATCCCTAAACCTGACCCACTTCCGATGCCCTACCCTAACCAATGCCCTAATCTTAACCAGGACACAAACACTAACTCATGCCCTCAAACGTACGCTAACCCTTAAGCATTGTCGTACCCTATCCTGTACCCTAATCCCTCCCCATTCCCTAACCCTAACCCTAAACGAAACCCTGAACGTGACCCTTTTCCGAGGACTTACCCTCATCGGTGCCGTTGTCTTAACCAGTACACCAACACTAACTCGTGCCCTCACACTTACGCTAACCCTTAAGCATTGTCGTACCCTAACCTGTACCTTAAACCCTCTCCATTCCCTAACCCTAACCCTAACCCGAATCCTAACCCTGACCCTCACCCGAAGCCTTACCCTCACAGGTGCCCTAATCTTAACCAGGACACCAAGACTAACTCATGCCCTCACACGTACGCTAACACTAAACCGCAGCGGTACCCTAACCTGTACCCTAATCCCTCTCCATTCCCTAACCCTAACCCTAACCTGAAACCTAACCATGACACTCACCCGAAACTTTACCCTCACCCGTGTCCTAATTTTAACCAGTACATCAACACTAACCCATGCCCTCTAACGTACGCCAACCCTAAGCAATTGCCGTACCCTAACCTGTACCCTAATCAATCCCCATTTCCTAACCCTAACCCTAACCCTAACCCTTAACGTGACCCTCTTCCGAGGCCTTACCCTCACCCGTTCCCTAATCGTAAGCAGTACACTAACACTAACTAGTGACCTCACACGTACACTAAAGCTTAAGCGTTGTGGTACCCTAAACTGTGCCCTAATATCTCCCCATTCCCTAACCCTAACCCTAACCCGAATTCTATCCCTGACCCTCACCCGAAACCTTACCCTCACCCGTGCCCTAATCTTATCCAGGACACCAAAACTAACTTGTGCCCTCACACGTACGCTAACCCTTAATCGTTGTCGTACCCTAAACTGTACCCTAATCCCTCCCCATTCCCTAATCCTAACCCTAAGCCGAATCCTAACCCTGACCCTCACCTGAAGCCTTACCCTCACCCGTGCCCTAATCTTAACCAGGACACTAACACTAACCCTTGCCCTCACACGAACGCTAACCCTTAAGCACAGTCGTACCCTAAGCTGTACCCTAATCCCTCTGCATTCCTTAACCCTAACCCTAACCCGAATCCTAACCCTGACCCTCACCCGAAGCCTTACCCACACCCGTGCCCTAATCTTAACCAGGACACCAACACTAACTCGTGCCCTCACACGTACGCTAAACCTTAAGCGTTGTCGTACCCTAAATTGTACCCTAAACCCTCCCCATTCCTTAACCCTAACCCTAACCCCATCCCTAAACCTGACCCACTTCCGATGCCCTACCCTAACCAATGCCCTAATCTTAACCAGGACACAAACACTAACTCATGCCCTCAAACGTACGCTAACCCTTAAGCATTGTCGTACCCTATCCTGTACCCTAATCCCTCCCCATTCCCTAACCCTAACCCTAAGCGAAACCCTGAACGTGACCATTTTCCGAGGCCTTACCCTCATCGGTGCCGTTGTCTTAACCAGTACACCAACACTAACTCGTGCCCTCACACTTACGCTAACCCTTAAGCATTGTCGTACCCTAACCTGTACCTTAATCCCTCTCCATTCCCTAACCCTAACCCTAACCCGAATCCTAACCCTGACCCTCACCCGAAGCCTTACCCTCACCGGTGCCCTAATCTTCACCAGGACACCAAGACTAACTCGTGCCCTCACACATACGCTAACACTAAACCACAGCGGTACCCTAACCTGTACCCTAATCCCTCTCCATTCCCTAACCCTAACCCTAACCTGAAACCTAACCATGACACTCACCCGAAACTTTACCCTCACCCGTGTCCTAATTTTAACCAGTACATCAACACTAACCCATGCCCTCTAACGTACGCCAACCCTAAGCCATTGCCGTACCCTAACCTGTACCCTAATCAATCCCCATTCCCTAACCCTAACCCTAACCCTAACCCTTAACGTGACCCTCTTCTGAGGCCTTACCCTCACCCGTGCCCTAATCGTAAGCAGTACACTAACACTAACTAGTGACCTCACACGTACGCTAAACCTTAAGCGTTGTGGTACCCTAAACTGTGCCATAATATCTCCCCATTCCCTAATCCTAACCCTAACCCGAATTCTATCCCTGACCCTCACCCGAAACCTTACCCTCACCCGTGCCCTAATCTTAACCAGGACACCAACACTAACTTGTGCCCTCACACGTACGCTAACCCTTAAGCACTGTCGTACCCTAAGCTGTACCCTAATCCCTCCCCATTCCCTAACCCTAACCCTAACCCGAATGCTAACCGTGACCCTTACCTGAAGCCTTACCCTCACCCGTGCCCTAATCTTAACCAGGACACTAACACTAACCCTTGCCCTCACACGAACGCTAACCCTTAAGCACTGTCGTACCCTAAGCTGTACCCTAATCCCTCTGCATTCCTTAACCCTAACCCTAACCCGAATCCTAACCCTGACCCTCACCCGAAGCCTTACCCTCACCCGTGCCCTAATCTTAACCAGGACACCAACACTAACTCGTGCCCTCACACGTACGCTAAACCTTAAGCGTTGTCGTACCCTAAATTGTACCCTAATCCCTCCCCATTCCTTAACCCTAACCCTAACCCCATCCCTAAACCTGACCCACTTCCGATGCCCTACCCTAACCAATGCCCTAATCTTAACCAGGACACAAACAATAACTCATGCCCTCAAACGTACGCTAACCCTTAAGCATTGTCGTACCCTATCCTGTACCCTAATCCCTCCCCATTCCCTAACCCTAACCCTAAGCGAAACCCTGAACGTGACCATTTTCCGAGGCCTTACCCTCATCGGTGCCGTTGTCTTAACCAGTACACCAACACTAACTCGTGCCCTCACACTTACGCTAACCCTTAAGCATTGTCGTACCCTAACCTGTACCTTAAACCCTCTCCATTCCCTAACCCTAACCCTAACCCGAATCCTAACCCAGACCCTCACCCGAAGCCTTACCCTCACCGGTGCCCTAATCTTCACCAGGACACCAAGACTAACTCGTGCCCTCACACATACGCTAACACTAAACCGCAGCGGTACCCTAACCTGTACCCTAATCCCTCTCCATTCCCTAACCCTAACCCTAACCTGAAACCTAACCATGACACTCACCCGAAACTTTACCCTCACCCGTGTCCTAATTTTAACCAGTACATCAACACTAACCCATGCCCTCTAACGTACGCCAACCCTAAGCCATTGCCGTACCCTAACCTGTACCCTAATCAATCCCCATTCCCTAACCCTAACCCTAACCCTAACCCTTAACGTGACCCTCTTCTGAGGCCTTACCCTCACCCGTGCCCTAATCGTAAGCAGTACACTAACACTAACTAGTGACCTCACACGTACGCTAAACCTTAAGCGTTGTGGTACCCTAAACTGTGCCATAATATCTCCCCATTCCCTAACCCTAACCCTAACCCGAATTCTATCCCTGACCCTCACCCGAAACCTTACCCTCACCCGTGCCCTAATCTTAACCAGGACACCAACACTAACTTGTGCCCTCACACGTACGCTAACCCTTAAGCACTGTCGTACCCTAAGCTGTACCCTAATCCCTCCCCATTCCCTAACCCTAACCCTAACCCGAATCCTAACCGTGACCCTTACCTGAAGCCTTACCCTCACCCGTGCCCTAATCTTAACCAGGACACTAACACTAACACTTGCGCTCACACGAACGCTAACCCTTAAGCACTGTCGTACCCTAAGCTGTACCCTAATCCCTCTGCATTCCTTAACCCTAACCCTAACCCGAATCCTAACCCTGACCCTCAACCGAAGCCTTACCCTCACCCGTGCCCTAATATTAACCAGGACACCAACACTAACTCGTGCCCTCACACGTACGCTAAACCTTAAGCGTTGTCGTACCCTAAATTGTACCCAATCCCTCCTCATTCCTTAACCCTTACCCTAACCCCATCCCTAAACCGGACCCACTTCCGATTCCCTACCCTAACCAATGCCCTAATCTTAACCAGGACACAAACACTAACTCATGCCCTCAAACGTACGCTAACCCTTAAGCATTGTCGTACCCTATCCTGTACCCTAATCCCTCCCCATTCCCTAACCCTAACCCTAAGCGAAACCCTGAACGTGACCCTTTTCCGAGGCCTTACCCTCATCGGTGCCGTTGTCTTAACCAGTACACCAACACTAACTCGTGCCCTCACACTTACGCTAACCCTTAAGCATTGTCGTACCCTAACCTGTACCCTAATCCCTCTCCATTCCCTAACCCTAACCCTAACCCGAATCCTAACCCTGACCCTCACCCGAAGCCTTACCCTCACCCGTGCCCTAATCTTAACCAGGACACCAAGACTAAATCGTGCCCTCAAACGTACGCTAACACTAAACCGCAGCGGTATCCTAACCTGTACCCTAATCCCTCTCCATTCCCTAACCCTAACCCTAACCTGAAACCTAACCATGACACTCACCCGAAACTTTACCCTCACCCGTGTCCTAATTTTAACCAGTACATCAACACTAACCCATGCCCTCTAACGTACGCCAACCCTAATCCATTGCCGTACCCTAACCTGTGCCCTAATCCATCCCCATTCCCTAACCCTTACCCTAACCCTAACCCTTATCGTGACCCTCTTCCGAGGCCTAACCCTCACCCGTGCCCTAATCGTAAGCAGTACACTAACACTAACTAGTGACCTCACACGTACGCTAAACCTTAAGCGTTGTGGTACCCTAAACTGTGCCCTAATATCTCCCCATTCCCTAACCCTAACCCTAACCCGAATTCTATCGATGACCCTCACCCGAAACCTTACCCTCACCCGTGCCCTAATCTTAACCAGGACACCAACACTAACTTGTGCCCTCACACGTACGCTAACCCTTAATCGTTGTCGCACCCTAAACTGTACCCTAATCCCTCCCCATTCCCTAACCCTAACCCTAACCCGAATCCTAACCCTGACCCTCACCTGAAGCCTTACCCTCACCCGTGCCCTAATCTTAACCAGGACACTAACACTAACCTTTGCCCTCACACGAACGCTAACCCTTAAGCACTGTCGTACCCTAAGCTGTACCCTAATCCCTCTGCATTCCTTAACCCTAACCCTAACCCGAATCCTAACCCTGACCCTCACCCGAAGCCTTACCCTCACCCGTGCCCTAATCTTAACCAGGACACCAACACTAACTCTTGCCCTCACACGTACGCTAAACCTTAAGCGTTGTCGTACCCTAAATTGTACCCTAATCCCTCCCCATTCCTTAACCCTAACCCTAACCCCATCCCTAAACCTGACCCACTTCCGATGCCCTACCCTAACCAATGCCCTAATCATAACCAGGACACAAACACTAACTAATGCCCTCAAACGTACGCTAACCCTTAAGCATTGTCGTACCCTATCCTGTACCCTAATCCCTCCCCATTCCCTAACCCTAACCCTAAGCGAAACCCTGAACGTGACCCTTTTCTGAGGCCTTACCCTCATCGGTGCCGTTGTCTTAACCAGTACACCAACACTAACTCGTGTCCTCACACTTACGCTAACCCTTAAGCATTGTCGTACCCTAACCTGTACCTTAATCCCTCTCCATTCCCTAACCCTAACCCTAACCCGAATCCTAACCCTGACCCTCACCCGAAGCCTTACCCTCACCGGTGCCCTAATCTTAACCAGGACACCAAGACTAACTCGTGCCCTCACACGTACGCTAACACTAAACCGCAGCGGTACCCTAACCTGTACCCTAATCCCTCTCCATTCCCTAACCCTAACCCTAACCTGAAACCTAACCATGACACTCACCCGAAACTTTACCCTCACCCGTGTCCTAATTTTAACCAGTACATCAACACTAACCCATGCCCTCTAACGTACGCCAACCCTAAGCCATTGCCGTACCCTAACCTGTACCCTAATCAATCCCCATTCCCTAACCCTAACCCTAACCCTAACCCTTAACGTGACCCTCTTCCGAGGCCTTACCCTCACCCGTGCCCTAATCGTAAGCAGTACACTAACACTAACTAGTGACCTCACACGTACGCTAAACCTTAAGCGTTGTGGTACCCTAAACTGTGCCCTAATATCTCCCCATTCCCTAACCCTAACCCTAACCCGAATTCTATCCCTGATCCTCACCCGAAACCTTACCCTCACCCGTGCCCTAATCTTATCCAGGAAACCAAAACTAACTTGTGCCCTCACACGTACGCTAACCCTTAATCGTTGTCGTACCCTAATCTGTACCCTAATCCCTCCCCATTCCCTAACCCTAACCCTAACCCGAATCCTAACCCTGACCCTCACGTGAAGCCTTACCCTCACCCGTGCCCTAATCTTAACCAGGACACTAACACTAACACTTGCCCTCACACGAACGCTAACCCTTAAGCACTGTCGTACCCTAAGCTGTACCCTAATCCCTCTGCATTCCTTAACCCTAACCCTAACCCGAATCCTAACCCTGACCCTCACCCGAAGCCTTACCCTCACCCGTGCCCTAATCTTAACCAGGACACCAACACTAATTCGTGCCCTCACACGTACGCTAAACCTTAAGCGTTGTCGTACCCTAAATTGTACCCTAATCCCTCCCCATTCCTTAACCCTAACCCTAACCCCATCCCTAAACCTGACCCACTTCCGATGCCCTACCCTAACCAATGCCCTAATCTTAACCAGGACACAAACACTAACTCATGCCCTCAAACGTACGCTAACCCTTAAGCATTGTCGTACCCTATCCTGTACCCTAATCCCTCCCCATTCCCTAACCCTAACCCTAAGCGAAACCCTGAACGTGACCCTTTTCCGAGGACTTACCCTCATCGGTGCCGTTTTCTTAACCAGTACACCAACACTAACTCGTGCCCTCACACTTACGCTAACCCTTAAGCATTGTCGTACCCTAACCTGTACCTTAATCCCTCTCCATTCCCTAACCCTAACCCTAACCCGAATCCTAACCCTGACCCTCACCGAAAGCCTTACCCTCACCCGTGCCCTAATCTTAACCAGGACACCAAGACTAACTCGTGCCCTCACACGTACGCTAACACTAAACCGCAGCGGTACCCTAACCTGTACCCTAATCCCTCTCCATTCCCTAACCCTAACCCTAACCTGAAACCTAACCATGACACTCACCCGAAACTTTACCCTCACACGTGTTCTCATTTTAACCAGTACATCAACACTAACCCATGCCCTCTAACGTACGCCAACCCTAAGCCATTGCCGTACCCTAACCTGTACCCTAATCAATCCCCATTCCCTAACCCTAACCCTAACCCTAACCCTTAACGTGACCCTCTTCCGAGGCCTTACACTCACCCGTACCCTAATCGTAGGCAGTACACTAACACTAACTAGTGACCTCACACGTACGATAAACCTTAAGCGTTGTGGTACCCTATACTGTGCCCTAATATCTCCCCATTCCCTAACCCTAACCCTATCCCGAATTCTATCCCTGACCCTCACCCGAAACCTTACCCTCACCCGTGCCTTAATCTTAACCAGGACACCAACACTAACTTGTGCCCTCACACGTACGCTAACCCTTAAGCACTGTCGTACCCTAAGCTGTACCCTAATCCCTCCCCATTCCCTAACCCTAACCCTAACCCGAATCCTAACCCTGACCCTTACCTGAAGCCTTACCCTCACCCGTGCCCTAATCTTAACCAGGACACTAACACTAACACTTGCGCTCACACGAACGCTAACCCTTAAGCACTGTCGTACCCTAAGCTGTACCCTAAACCCTCTGTATTCCTTAACCCTAACCCTAACCCGAATCCTAACCCTGACCCTCACCCGAAGCCTTACCCTCACCCGTGCACTAATCTTAACCAGGACACCAACACTAACTCGTGCCCTCACACGTACGCTAAACCTTAAGCGTTGTCGTACCCTAAATTGTACCCTAATCCCTCCTCATTCCTTAACCCTAACCATAACCCCATCCCTAAACCTGACCCACTTCCGATGCCCTACCCTAACCAATGCCCTAATCTTAACCAGGACACAAACACTAACTCATGCCCTCAAACGTACGCTAACCCTTAAGCATTGTCGTACCCTATCCTGTACCCTAATCCCTCCCCATTCCCTAACCATAACCCTAAGCGAAACCCTGAACGTGACCCTTTTCCGAGGCCTTACCCTCATCGGTGCCGTTGTCTTAACCAGTACACCAACACTAACTCGTGCCCTCACACTTACGCTAACCCTTAAGCATTGTCGTACCCTAACCTGTACCTTAATCCCTCTTCATTCCCTAACCCTAACCCTAACCCGAATCCTAACCCTGACCCTCACCCGAAGCCTTACCCTCACCGGTGCCCTAATCTTAACCAGGACACCAAGACTAACTCGTGCCCTCACACGTACGCTAACACTAAACCGCAGCGGTACACTAACCTGTACCCTAATCCCTCTCCATTCCCTAACCCTATCCCTAACCTGAAACCTAACCATGACACTCACCCGAAACTTTACCCTCACCCGTGTCCTAATTTTAACCAGTACATCAACACTAACCCATGCCCTCTAACGTACGCCAACCCTAAGCCATTGCCGTACCCTAACCTGTACCCTAATCAATCCCCATTCCCTAACCCTAACCCTAACCCTAACCCTTAACGTGACCCTCTTCCGAGGCCTTACCCTCACCCGTGCCCTAATCGTAAGCAGTACACTAACACTAACTAGTGACTTCACACGTACGCTAAACCTTAAGCGTTGTGGTACCCTAAACTGTGCCATAATATCTCCCCATTCCCTAACCCTAACCCTAACCCGAATTCTATCCCTGACCCTCACCCGAAACCTTACCCTCACCCGTGCCCTAATCTTAACCAGGACACCAACACTAACTTGTGCCCTCACACGTACGCTAACCCTTAATCGTCGTCGTACCCTAAACTGTACCCTAATCCCTCCCCATTCCCTAACCCTAACCCTAACCCGAATCCTAACCCTGACCCTCACCTGAAGCCTTACCCTCACCCGTGCCCTAATCTTAACCAGGACACTAACACTAACCCTTGCCCTTACACGAACGCTAACCCTTAAGCACAGTTGTACCCTAAGCTGTACCCTAATCCCTCTGCATTCCTTAACCCTAACCCTAACCCGAATCCTAACCCTGACCCTCACCCGAAGCCTTACCCTCACCCGTGCCCTAATCTTAACCAGGACACCAAAATGAACTCGTGCCCTCACACGTACGCTAAACCTTAAGCGTTGTCGTAACCTAAATTGTACCCTAATCCCTCCCCATTCCTTAACCCTAACCCTAACCCCATCCCTAAACCTGACCCACTTCCGATGCCCTACCCTAACCAATGCCCTAATCTTAACCAGGACACAAACACTAACTCATGCCCTCAAACGTACGCTAACCCTTAAGCATTGTCGTACCCTATCCTGTACCCTAATCCCTCCCCATTCCCTAACCCTAACCCTAAGCGAAACCCTGAACGTGACCCTTTTCCGAGGCCTTACCCTCATCGGTGCCGTTGTCTTAACCAGTACACCAACACTAACTCGTGCCCTCACACTTACGCTAACCCTTAAGCATTGTCGTACCCTAACCTGTACCTTAATCCCTCTCCATTCCCTAACCCTAACCCTACCCCGAATTCTAACCCTGACCCTCACCCGAAGCCTTACCCTCACCGGTGCCCTAATCTTAACCAGGACACCAAGACTAACTCGTGCCCTCACACGTACGCTAACACTAAACCGCAGCGGTACCCTAACCTGTACCCTAATCCCTCTCCATTCCCTAACACTAACCCTAACCTGAAACCTAACCATGACACTCACCCGAAACTTTACCCTCACCCGTGTCCTAATTTTAACCAGTACATCAACACTAACCCATGCCCTCTAACGTACGCCAACCCTAAGCCATTGCCGTACCCTAACCTGTACCCTAATCAATCCCCATTCCCTAACCCTAACCCTAACCCTAACCCTTAACGTGACCCTCTTCCGAGGCCTTACCCTCACCCGTGCCCTAATCGTAAGCAGTACACTAACACTAACTAGTGACCTCACACGTACGCTAAACCTTAAGCGTTGTGGTGCCCTAAACTGTGCCATAATATCTCCCCATTCCCTAACCCTAACCCTAACCCGAATTCTATCCCTGACCCTCACCCGAAACCTTACCCTCACCCGTGCCCTAATCTTAACCAGGACACCAACACTAACTTGTGACCTCACACGTACGATAACACTTAATCGTCGTCGTACCCTAAAATGTACCCTAATCCCTCCCCATTCCCTAACCCTAACCCTAACCCGAATCCTAACCCTGACCCTCACCTGAAGCCTTACCCTCACCCGTGCCCTAATCTTAACCAGGACACTAACACTAACCCTTGCCCTCACACGAACGCTAACCCTTAAGCACAGTTGTACCCTAAGCTGTACCCTAATCCCTCTGCATTCCTTAACCCTAACCCTAACCCGAATCCAAACCCTGACCCTCACCCGAAGCCTTACCCTCACCCGTGCCCTAATCTTAACCAGGACACCAACACTAACTCGTGCCCTCAAACGTACGCTAAACCTTAAGCGTTGTCGTACCCTAAATTGTACCCTAATCCCTCCCCATTCCTTAACCCTAACCCTAACCCCATCCCTAAACCTGAACCACTTCCGATGCCCTACCCTAACCAATTCCGTAATCTTAACCAGGACACAAACACTAACTCATGCCCTCAAACGTACGCTAACCCTTAAGCATTGTCGTACCCTATCCTTTACCTTAATCCCTCCCCATTCCCTAACCCTAACCCTAAGCGAAACACTGAACGTGACCCTTTTCCGAGGCCTTACCCTCATCGGTGCCGTTGTCTTAACCAGTACACCAACACTAACTCGTGCCCTCACACTTACGCTAACCCTTAAGCATTGTCGTACCCTAACCTGTACCTTAATCCCTCTCCATTCCCTAACCCTAACCCTAACCCGAATCCTAACCCTGACCCTCACCCGAAGCCTTACCCTCACCGGTGCCCTAATCTTAACCAGGACACCAAGACTAACTCGTGCCCTCACACGTACGCTAACACTAAACCGCAGCGGTACCCTAACCTATACCCTAATCCCTCTCCATTCCCTAACCCTAACCCTAACCTGAAACCTAACCATGACACTCACCCGAAACTTTACCCTCACCCGTGTCCTAATTTTAACCAGTACATCAACACTAACCCATGCCTTCTAACGTACGCCAACCCTAAGCCATTGCCGTACCCTAACCTGTACCCTAATCAATCCCCATTCCCTAACCCTAACCCTAACCCTAACCCTTAACGTGACCCTCTTCCGAGGCCTTACCCTCACCCGTGCCCTAATCGTAAGCAGTACACTAACACTAACTAGTGACCTCACACGTACGCTAAACCTTAAGCGTTGTGGTACCCTAAACTGTGCCCTAATATCTCCCCATTCCCTAACCCTAACCCTAACCCGAATTCTATCCCTGACCCTCACCCGAAACCTTACCCTCACCCGTGCCCTAATCTTATCCAGGACACCAAAACTAACTTGTGCCCTCACACGTACGCTAACCCTTAATCGTTGTCGTACCCTAAACTGTACCCTAATCCCTCCCCATTCCCTAACCCTAACCCTAACCCGAATCCTAACCCTGACCCTCACCTGAAGCCTTACCCTCACCCGTGCCCTAATCTTAACCAGGACACTAACACTAACCCTTGCCCTCACACGAACGCTAACCCTTAAGCACAGTCGTACCATAAGCTGTACCCTACACCCTCTGCATTCCTTAACCCTAACCCTAACCCGAATCCTAACCCTGACCCTCACTCGAAGCCTTACCCTCACCCGTGCACTAATCTTAACCAGGACACCAACACTAACTCGTGCCCTCACACGTACGCTAAACCTGAAGCGTTGTCGTACCCTAAATTGTACCCTAATCCCTCCTCATTCCTTAACCCTAACCCTAACCCCATCCCTAAACCTGACCCACTTCCAATGCCCTACCCTAACCAATGCCCTCATCTTAACCAGGACACAAACACTAACTCATGCCCTCAAACGTACACTAACCCTTAAGCATTGTCGTACCCTATCCTGTACCCTAATCCCTCCCCATTCCCTAACCCTAACCCTAAGCGAAACCCTGAACGTGACCCTTTTCCGAGGCCTTACCCTCATCGGTGCCGTTGTCTTAACCAGTACACCAACACTAACTCGTGCCATCACACTTACGCTAACCCTTAAGCATTGTCGTACCCTAACCTGTACCCTAATCCCTCTCCATTCCCTAACCCTAACCCTAACCCGAATCGTAACCCTGACCCTCACCCGAAGCCTTACCCTCACCCGTGCCCTAATCTTAACCGGGACACCAAGACTAACTCGTGCCCTCAAACGTACGCTAACACTAAACCGCAGCGGTACCCTAACCTGTACCCTAATCCCTCTCCATTCCCTAACCCTAACCCTAACCTGAAACCTAACCATGACACTCACCCGAAACTTTACCCTCACCCGTGTACTAATTTTAACCAGTACATCAACACTAACCAATGCCCTCTAACGTACGCCAACCCTAAGCCATTGCCGTACCCTAACCTGTACCCTAATCAATCCCCATTCCCTAACCTTAACCCTAAACCTAACCCTTAACGTGACCCTCTTCCGAGGCCTTACCCTCACCCGTGCCCTAATCGTAAGCAGTACACTAACACTAACTTGTGACCTCACACGTACGCTAAACCTTAAGCGTTGTGGTACCCTAAACTGTGCCCTAATATCTCCCCATTCCCTAACACTAACCCTAACCCGAATACTATCCCTGACCCTCACCCGAAACCTTACCCTCGCTCGTGCCCTAATCTTAACCAGGACACCAACACTAACTTGTGCCCTCACACGTACGCTAACCCTTAATCGTTGTCGTACCCTAAACTGTACCCTAATCCCTCCCCATTCCCTAACCCTAACCCTAACCCGAATCCTAACCCTGACCCTCACCTGAAGCCTTACCCTAACCCGTGCCCTAATCTTAACCAGGACACTAACAGTAACCCTTGCCCTCACACGAATGCTAACCCTTAAGCCATGTCATACCCTAAGCTGTACCCTAATCCCTCTGCATTCCTTAACCCTAACCCTAACCCGAATCCTAACCCTGACCCTCACCCGAAGCCTTACCCTCACCCGTTCCCTAATCTTAACCAGGACACCAACACTAACTCGTGCCCTCACACGTACGCTAAACCTTAAGCGTTGTAGTACCCTAAATTGTACCCTAATCCCTCCCCATTCCTTAACCCTAACCCTAACCCCATCCCTAAACCTGACCCACTTCCAATGCCCTACCCTAACCAATGCCCTAATCTTAACCAGGACACAAACACTAACTCATGCCCTCAAACGTACGCTAACCCTTAAGCATTGTCGTACCCTATCCTGTACCCTAATCCCTCCCCATTCCCTAACCCTAACCCTAAGCGAAACCCTGAACGTGACCCTTTTCCGAGGCCTTACCCTCATCGATGCCGTTGTCTTAACCAGTACACCAACACTAACTCGTGCCTTCACACTTACGCTAACCCTTAAGCATTGTCGTACCCTAACCTTTACCCTAATCCCTCTCCATTCCCTAACCCTAACCCTAACCTGAAACCTAACCATGACACTCACCCGAAACTTTACCCTCACCCGTGTCCTAATTTTAACCAGTACATCAACACTAACCCATGCCCTCTAACGTACGCCAACCCTAGGCCATTGCCGTACCCTAACCTGTACCCTAATCAATCCCCATTCCCTAACCCTTACCCTAAACCTAACCCTTAACGTGACCCTCTTCCGAGGCGTAAACCTCACCCGTGCCCTAATCGTAAGCAGTAAACTAACACTAACTAGTGACCTCACACGTACGCTAAACCTTAAGCGTTGTGGTACCCTAAACTGTGCCCTAATATCTCCCCATTCCCTAACCCTAACCCTAACCCGAATTCTATCCCTGACCCTCACCCGAAGCCTTACCCTCACCCGTGCCCTAATCTTAACCAGGACACCAACACTAACTCGTGCCCTCACACGTACGCTAAACCTTAAGCGTTGTTGTACCCTAAATTGTACCCTAATCCCTCCCCATTCCTTAACCCTAACCCTAACCCAATCCCTAAACCTGACCCACTTCCGATGCCCTACCCTAACCAATGCCCTAATCTTAACCAGGACACAAACACTAACTCATGCCCTCAAACGTACGCTAACCCTTAAGCATTGTCGTACCCTATCCTGTACCCTAATCCCTCCCCATTCCCTAACCCTAACCCTAAGCGAAACCCTGAACGTGACCCTTTTCCGAGGCCTTACCCTCATCGGTGCCGTTGTCTTAACCAGTACACCAACACTAACTCGTGCCCTCACACTTACGCTAACCCTTAAGCATTGTCGTACCCTAACCTGTACCTTAATCCCTCTCCATTCCCTAACCCTAAACCTAACCCGAATCCTAACCCTGACCCTCACCCGAAGCCTTACCCTCACCGGTGCCCTAATCTTAACCAGGACACCAAGACTAACTCGTGCCCTCACACGTACGCTAACACTAAACCGCAGCGGTACCCTAACCTGTACCCTAATCCCTCTCCATTCCCTAACCCTAACCCTAACCTGAAACCTAACCATGACACTCACCCGAAACTTTACCCTCACCCGTGTCCTAATTTTAACCAGCACATCAACACTAACCCATGCCCTCTAACGTACGCCAACCCTAAGCCATTGCCGTACCCTAACCTGTACCCTAATCAATCCCCATTCCCTAACCCTAACCCTAACCCTAACCCTTAACGTGACCCTCTTCCGAGGCCTTACCCTCACCCGTGCCCTAATCGTAAGCAGTTCACTAACACTAACTAGTGACCTCACACGTACGCTAAACCTTAAGCGTTGTGGTACCCTAAACTGTGCCCTAATATCTCCCCATTTCCTAACCCTAACCCTAACCCGAATTCTATCCCTGACCCTCACCCGAAACCTTACCCTCACCCGTGCCATAATCTTAACCAGGACACCAACACTAACTTGTGCCCTCACACGTACGCTAACCCTTAATCGTTGTCGTACCCTAAACTGTACCCTAATCCCTCCCCATTCCCTAACCCTAACCCTAACCCGAATCCTAACCCTGACCCTCACCTGAAGCCTTACCCTCACCCGTGCCCTAATCTTAACCAGGACACTAACACTAACCCTTGCCCTCACAGGAACGCTAACCCTTAAGCACAGTCGTACCCTAAGCTGTACCCTAATCCCTCTGCATTCCTTACCCCTAACCCTAACCCGAATCCTAACCCTGACCCTCACCCGAAGCCTTACCCACACCCGTGCCCTAATCTTAACCAGGACACCAACACTAACTCGTGCCCTCACACGTATGCTAAACCTTAAGCGTTGTCGTACCCCAAATTGTACCCTAATCCCTCCCCATTCCTTAACCCTAACCCTAACCCCATCCCTAAACCTGACCCACTTCCGATACCCTACCCTAACCAATGCCCTAATCTTAACCAGGACACAAACACTAACTCATGCCCTCAAACGTACGCTAACCCTTAAGCATTGTCGTACCCTATCCTGAACCCTAATCCCTCCCCATTCCCTAACCCTAACCCTAAGCGAAACCCTGAACGTGACCCTTTTCCGAGGCCTTACCCTCATCGGTGCCGTTGTCTTAACCAGTACACCAACACTAACTCGTGCCCTCACACTTACGCTAACCCTTAAGCATTGTCGTACCCTATCCTGTACCTTAATCCCTCTCCATTCCCTAACCCTAACCCTAACCCGAATCCTAACCCTGACCCTCACCCGAAGCCTTACCCTCACCGGTGCCCTAATCTTAACCAGGACACCAAGACTAACTCGTGCCCTCACACGTATGCTAACACTAAACCGCAGCGGTACCCTAACCTGTACCCTAATCCCTCTCCATTCCCTAACCCTAACCCTAACCTGAAACCTAACCATGACACTCACCCGAAACTTTACCCTCACCCGTGTCCTAATTTTAACCAGTACATCAACACTAACCCATGCCCTCTAACGTACGCCAACCCTAAGCCATTGCCGTACCCTAACCTGTACCCTAATCAATCCCCATTCCCTAACCCTAACCCTAACCCTAACCCTTAACGTGACACTCTTCCGAGGCCTTACCGTCACCCGTGCCCTAATCGTAAGCAGTACACTAACACTAACTAGTGACCTCACACGTACGCTAAACCTTAAGCGTTGTGGTACCCTAAACTGTGCCCTAATATCTCCCCATTCCCTAACCCTAACCCTAACCCGAATTCTATCCCTGACCCTCACCCGAAACCTTACCCTCACCCGTGCCCTAATCTTAACCAGGACACCAACACTAACTTGTGCCCTCACACGTACGCTAACCCTTAAGCACAGTCGTACCCTAACCTGTACCCTAATCCCTCTGCATTCCTTAACCCTAACCCTAACCCGAATCCTAACCCTGACCCTCACCCGAAGCCTTACCCTCACCCGTGCCCTAATCTTAACCAGGACACCAACACTAACTCGTGCCCTCACACGTACGCTAAACCTTAAGCGTTGTCGTACCCTAAATTGTACCCTAATCCCTCCCCATTCCTTAACCCTAACCCTAATCCCATCCCTAAACCTGACCCACTTCCGATGCCCTACCCTAACCAATGCCCTAATCTTAACCAGGACACAAACACTAACTCATGCCATCAAACGTACGCTAACCCTTAAGCATTGTCGTACCCTATCCTGTACCCTAATCCCTCTCCATTCCCTAACACTAACCCTAAGCGAAACCCTGAATGTGACCCTTTTCCGAGGCCTTACCCTCATCGGTGCCGTTGTCTTAACCAGTACACCAACACTAACTCGTGCCCTCACACTTACGCTAACCCTTAAGCATTGTCGTACCCTAACCTGTACCCTAATCCCTCTCCATTCCCTAACCCTAACCCTAACCCTAATCCTAACCCTGACCCTCACCCGAAGCCTTACCCTCACCCGTGCCCTAATCTTAACCAGGACACCAAGACTAACTCGTGCCCTCAAACGTACGCTAACACTAAACCGCAGCGGTACCCTAACCTGTACCCTAATCCCTCTCCATTCCCTAACCCTAACCCTAACCTGAAACCTAACCATGACACTCACCCGAAACTTTACCCTCACCCGTGTACTAATTTTAACCAGTACATCAACACTAACCCATGCCCTCTAACGTACGCCAACCCTAAGCCATTGCCGTACCCTAACCTGTACCCTAATCAATCCCCATTCCCTAACCTTAACCCTAACTCCAACCCTTAACGTGACCCTCTTCCGAGGCCTTACCCTCACCCGTGCCCTAATCGTAAGCAGTACACTAACACTAACTAGTGACCTCACACGTACGCTAAACCTTAAGCGTTGTGGTACCCTAAACTGTGCCCTAATATCTCTCCATTCCCAAACCCTAACCCTAACACGAATTCTATCCCTGACCCTCACCCGAAACCTTGCCCTCACCCGTGCCCTAATCTTAACCAGGACACCCACACTAACTCGTGCCCTCACACGTACGCTAACCCTTAATCGTTGTCGTACCCTAAACTGTACCCTAATCCCTCCCCATTCCCTAACCCTAACCCTAACCCGAATCCTAACCCTGACCCTCACCTGAAGCTTTACCCTAACCCGTGCCCTAATCTTAACCAGGACACTAACACTAACCCTTGCCCTCACACGAACGCTAACCCTTAAGCACTGTCGTACCCTAAGCTGTACCCTAATCCCTCTGCATTCCTTAACCCTAACCCTAACCCGAATCCTAACCCTGACCCTCACCCGAAGCCTTACCCTCACCCGTGCCCTAATCTTAACCAGGACACCAACACTAACTCGTGCCCTCACACGCACGCTAAACCTTAAGCGTTGTCGTACCCTAACCTGTACCCTAATCCCTCTCCATTCCCTAACCCTAACCCTAACCCGAATCCTAACCCTGACCCTCCCCCGAAGCCTTACCCTCACCCGTGCCCTAATCTTAACCAGGACACCAAGACTAACTCGTGCCCTCACACGTACGTTAACACTAAACCGCAGCGGTACCCTAACCTGTACCCTAATCCCTCTCCATTCCCTAACCCTAACCCTAACCTGAAACCTAACCATGACACTCACCCGAAACTTTACCCTCACCCGTGTCCTAATTTTAACCAGTACATCAACACTAACCCATGCCCTCTAACGTACGCCAACCCTAAACCATTGCCGCACCCTAACCTGTACCCTAATCAATCCCCATTCCCTAACCCTAACCCTAACCCTAACCCTTAACATGACCCTCTTCCGAGGCCTTACCCTCACCCGTGCCCTAATCTTATCCAGGACACTAACACTAACCCTTGCCTTCACACGAACGCTAAACCTTAAGCACTGTCGTACCCTAAGCTGTACCCTAATCCCTCTGCATTCCTTAACCCTAACCCTAACCCGAATCCTAACCCTGACCCTCACCCGAAGCCTTACCCTCACCTGTGCCCTAATCTTAACCAGGACACCAACACTAACTCGTGCCCTCACACGTACGCTAAACCTTAAGCGTTGTCGTACCCTAAATTGTACCCTAATCCCTCCGCATTCCTTAACCCTAACCCTAACCCCATCCCTAAACCTGACCCACTTCCGATGCCCTACCCTAAACAATGCCCTAATCTTAACCAGGACACAAACACTAACTCATGCCCTCAAACGTACGCTAACCCTTAAGCATTGTCGTACCCTATCCTGTACCCTAATCCCTCCCCATTCCCTAACCCTAATCTTAAGCGAAACCCTGAACGTGACCCTTTTCCGACGCCTTACCCTCATCGGTGCCGTTGTCTTAACCAGTACACCAACACTAACTCGTGCCCTCACACTTACGCTAACCCTTAAGCATTGTCGTACCCTAACCTGAACCCTAATCCCTCTCCATTCCCTAACCCTAACCCTAACCCGAATCCTAACCCTGACCCTCACCCGAAGCCTTACCCTCACCCGTGCCCTAATCTTAACCAGGACACCAAGATTAACTCGTGCGCTCAAACGTACGCTAACACTAAACCGCAGCTGTACCCTAACCTGTACCCTATTCCCTCTCCATTCCCTAACCCTAACCTTAACCTGAAACCTAACCATGACACTCACCCGAAACTTTACCCTCACCCGTGTCCTAATTTTAACCAGTACATCAACACTAACCCATGCCCTCTAACGTACGCCAACCCTAAGCCATTGCCGTACCCTAACCTGTACCCTAATCAATCCCCATTCCCTAACCCTTACCCTAACCCTAACCCTTAACGTGACCCTCTTCCGAGGCCTAACCCTCGCCCGTGCCATAATCGTAAGCAGTACACTAACACTAACTAGTGACCTCACACGTACGCTAAACCTTAAGCGTTGTGGTACCCTAAACTGTGCCCTAATATCTCCCCATTCCCTAACCCTAACCCTAACCCGAATTCTATCCCTGACCCTCACCCGAAACCTTACCCTCACCCGTGCCCTAATCTTAACCAGGACACCAACACTAACTTGTGCCCTCACACGTACGCTAACCCTTAATCGTTGTCGTACCCTAAACTGTACCCTAATCCCTCCCCATTCCCTAACCCTAACCCTAACCCGAATCCTAACCCTGACCCTCACCTGAAGCCTTACCCTCACCCGTGCCCTAATCTTAACCAGGACACTAACACTAACCCTTGCCCTCACACGAACGCTAACCCTTAAGCACTGTCGTACCCTAAGCTGTACCCTAATCCCTCTGCATTCCTTAACCCTAACCCTAACCCGAATCCTAACCCTGACACTCACCCGAAGCCTTACCCTCACCCGTGCCCTAATCTTAACCAGGACACCAACACTAACTCGTGCCCTCACACGTACGCTAAACCTTAAGCGTTGTCGTACCCTAAATTGTACCCTAATCCCTCCCCATTCCTTAACCCTAACACTAACCCCATCCCTAAACCTGACCCACTTCTGATGCCCTACCCTAACCAATGCCCTAATCTTAACCAGGACACAAACACTAACTCATGCCCTCAAACGTACGCTAACCCTTAAGCATTGTCGTAGCCTATCCTGTACCCTAATCCCTCCCCATTCCCTAACCCTAACCCTAAGCGAAACCCTGAACGTGACCCTTTTCCGATGCCTTACCCTCATCGGTGCCGTTGTCTTAACCAGTACACCAACACTAACTCGTGCCCTCACACTTACGCTAACCCTTAAGCATTGTCGTACCCTAACCTGTACCTTAATCCCACTCCATTCCCTAACCCTAACCCTAACCCGAATCCTAACCCTGACCCTCACCTGAAGCCTTACCCTCACCGGTGCCCTAATCTTAACCAGGACACCAAGACTAACTCGTGCCCTCACACGTACGCTAACACTAAACCGCAGCGGTACCCTAACCTGTACCCTAATCCCTCTCCATTCCCTAACCCTAACCCTAACCTGAAACGTAACCATGACACTCACCCGAAACTTTACCCTCACCCGTGTCCTAATTTTAACCAGTACATCAACACTAACCCATGCCCTCTAACGTACGCCAACCCTAAGCCATTGCCGTACCCTAACCTGTACCCTAATCAATCCCCATTCCCTAACCCTAACCCTAACCCTAACCCTTAACGTGACCCTCTTCCGAGGCCTTACCCTCACCTGTGCCCTAATCGTAAGCAGTACACTAACACTAACTAGTGACCTCACACGTACGCTAAACTTTAAGCGTTGTGGTACCCTAAACTGTGCCCTAATATCTCCCCATTCCCTAAACCTAACCCTTACCCGAATTCTATCCCTGACCCTCACCCGAAACCTTACCCTCACCCGTGCCCTAATCTTAACCAGGACACCAACACTAACTTGTGCCCTCACACGTACGCTAACCCTTAATCGTTGTCGTACCCTAAACTGTACCCTAATCCCTCCCCATTCCCTAACCCTAACCCTAACCCGAATCCTAACCCTGACCCTCACCTGAAGCCTTACCCTCACCCGTGCCCTAATCTTAACCAGGACACTAACACTAACCCTTGCCCTCACACGAACGCTAACCCTTAAGCACAGTCGTACCCTAAGCTGTACCCTAATCCCTCTGCATTCCTTAACCCTAACCCTAACCCGAATCCTAACCCTGACCCTCACCCGAAGCCTTACCCACACCCGTGCCCTAATCTTAACCAGGACACCAACACTAACTCGTGCCCTCACACGTACGCTAAACCTTAAGCGTTGTCATACCCTAAATTGTACCCTAATCCCTCCCCATTCCTTAACCCTAACCCTAACCCCATCCCTAAACCTGACCCACTTCCGATGCCCTACCCTAACCAATGCCCTAATCTTAACCAGGACACAAACACTAACTCATGCCCTCAAACGTACGCTAACCCTTAAGCATTGTCGTAGCCTATCCTGTACCCTAATCCCTCCCCATTCCCTAACCCTAACCCTAAGCGAAACCCTGAACGTGACCCTTTTCCGAGGCCTTACCCTCATCGGTGCCGTTGTCTTAACCAGTACACCAACACTAACTCGTGCCCGCACACTTACGCTAACCCTTAAGCATTGTCGTACCCTAACCTGTACCTTAATCCCTCTCCATTCCCTAACCCTAACCCTAACCCGAATCCTAACCCTGACCCTCACCCGAAGCCTTACCCTCACCCGTGCCCTAATCTTAACCAGGACACTAACGCTAACCCTTGCCCTCACACGAACGCTAACCCTTAAGCACTGTCGTACCCTAAGCTGTACCCTAATCCCTCTGCATTCCTTAACCCTAACCCTAACCCGAATCCTAACCCTGACACTCACCCGAAGCCTTACCCTCACCCGTGCCCTAATCTTAACCAGGACACCAACACTAACTCGTGCCCTCACACGTACGCTAAACCTTAAGCGTTGTCGTACCCTAAATTGTACCCTAATCCCTCCCCATTCCTTAACCCTAACCCTAACCCCATCCCTAAACCTGACTCACTTCTGATGCCCTACCCTAACCAATGCCCTAATCTTAACAAGGACACAAACACTAACTCATGCCCTCAAACGTACGCTAACCCTTAAGCATTGTCGTACCCTATCCTGTACCCTAATCCCTCCCCATTCCCTAACCCTAACCCTAAGCGAAACCCTGAACGTGACCCTTTTCCGAGGCCTTACCCTCATCGGTGCCGTTGTCTTAACCAGTACACCAACACTAACTCGTGCCCTCACACTTACGCTAACCCTTAAGCATTGTCGTACCCTAACCTGTACCTTAATCCCTCTCCATTCCCTAACCCTAACCCTAACCCGAATCCTAACCCTGACCCTCACCTGAAGCCTTACCCTCACCCGTGCCCTAATCTTAACCAGGACACTAACACTAACCCTTGCCCTCACAGGAACGCTAACCCTTAAGCACAGTCGTACCCTAAGCTGTACCCTAATCCCTCTGCATTCCTTACCCCTAACCCTAACCCGAATCCTAACCCTGACCCTCACCCGAAGCCTTACCCACACCCGTGCCCTAATCTTAACCAGGACACCAACACTAACTCGTGCCCTCACACGTATGCTAAACCTTAAGCGTTGTCGTACCCCAAATTGTACCCTAATCCCTCCCCATTCCTTAACCCTAACCCTAACCCCATCCCTAAACCTGACCCACTTCCGATACCCTACCCTAACCAATGCCCTAATCTTAACCAGGACACAAACACTAACTCATGCCCTCAAACGTACGCTAACCCTTAAGCATTGTCGTACCCTATCCTGAACCCTAATCCCTCCCCATTCCCTAACCCTAACCCTAAGCGAAACCCTGAACGTGACCCTTTTCCGAGGCCTTACCCTCATCGGTGCCGTTGTCTTAACCAGTACACCAACACTAACTCGTGCCCTCACACTTACGCTAACCCTTAAGCATTGTCGTACCCTATCCTGTACCTTAATCCCTCTCCATTCCCTAACCCTAACCCTAACCCGAATCCTAACCCTGACCCTCACCCGAAGCCTTACCCTCACCGGTGCCCTAATCTTAACCAGGACACCAAGACTAACTCGTGCACTCACACGTATGCTAACACTAAACCGCAGCGGTACCCTAACCTGTACCCTAATCCCTCTCCATTCCCTAACCCTAACCCTAACCTGAAACCTAACCATGACACTCACCGGAAACTTTACCCTCACCCGTGTCCTAATTTTAACCAGTACATCAACACTAACCCATGCCCTCTAACGTACGCCAACCCTAAGCCATTGCCGTACCCTAACCTGTACCCTAATCAATCCCCATTCCCTAACCCTAACCCTAACCCTAACCCTTAACGTGACACTCTTCCGAGGCCTTACCGTCACCCGTGCCCTAATCGTAAGCAGTACACTAACACTAACTAGTGACCTCACACGTACGCTAAACCTTAAGCGTTGTGGTACCCTAAACTGTGCCCTAGTATCTCCCCATTCCCTAACCCTAACCCTAACCCGAATTCTATCCCTGACCCTCACCCGAAATCTTACCCTCACCCGTGCCCTAATCTTAACCAGGACACCAACACTAACTTGTGCCCTCACACGTACGCTAACCCTTAAGCACAGTCGTACCCTAACCTGTACCCTAATCCCTCTGCATTCCTTAACCCTAACCCTAACCCGAATCCTAACCCTGACCCTCACCCGAAGCCTTACCCTCACCCGTGCCCTAATCTTAACCAGGACACCAACACTAACTCGTGCCCTCACACGTACGCTAAACCTTAAGCGTTGTCGTACCCTAAATTGTACCCTAATCCCTCCCCATTCCTTAACCCTAACCCTAATCCCATCCCTAAACCTGACCCACTTCCGATGCCCTACCCTAACCAATGCCCTAATCTTAACCAGGACACAAACACTAACTCATGCCATCAAACGTACGCTAACCCTTAAGCATTGTCGTACCCTATCCTGTACCCTAATCCCTCTCCATTCCCTAACACTAACCCTAAGCGAAACCCTGAACGTGACCCTTTTCCGAGGCCTTACCCTCATCGGTGCCGTTGTCTTAACCAGTACACCAACACTAACTCGTGCCCTCACACTTACGCTAACCCTTAAGCATTGTCGTACCCTAACCTGTACCCTAATCCCTCTCCATTCCCTAACCCTAACCCTAACCCTAATCCTAACCCTGACCCTCACCCGAAGCCTTACCCTCACCCGTGCCCTAATCTTAACCAGGACACCAAGACTAACTCGTGCCCTCAAACGTACGCTAACACTAAACCGCAGCGGTACCCTAACCTGTACCCTAATCCCTCTCCATTCCCTAACCCTAACCCTAACCTGAAACCTAACCATGACACTCACCCGAAACTTTACCCTCACCCGTGTACTAATTTTAACCAGTACATCAACACTAACCCATGCCCTCTAACGTACGCCAACCCTAAGCCATTGCCGTACCCTAACGTGTACCCTAATCAATCCCCATTCCCTAACCTTAACCCTAACTCCAACCCTTAACGTGACCCTCTTCCGAGGCCTTACCCTCACCCGTGCCCTAATCGTAAGCCGTACACTAACACTAACTAGTGACCTCACACGTACGCTAAACCTTAAGCGTTGTGGTACCCTAAACTGTGCCCTAATATCTCTCCATTCCCAAACCCTAACCCTAACACGAATTCTATCCCTGACCCTCACCCGAAACCTTACCCTCACCCGTGCCCTAATCTTAACCAGGACACCCACACTAACTCGTGCCCTCACACGTACGCTAACCCTTAATCGTTGTCGTACCCTAAACTGTACCCTAATCCCTCCCCATTCCCTAACCCTAACCCTAACCCGAATCCTAACCCTGACCCTCACCTGAAGCTTTACCCTAACCCGTGCCCTAATCTTAACCAGGACACTAACACTAACCCTTGCCCTCACACGAACGCTAACCCTTAAGCACTGTCGTACCCTAAGCTGTACCCTAATCCCTCTGCATTCCTTAACCCTAACCCTAACCCGAATCCTAACCCTGACCCTCACCCGAAGCCTTACCCTCACCCGTGCCCTAATCTTAACCAGGACACCAACACTAACTCGTGCCCTCACACGCACGCTAAACCTTAAGCGTTGTCGTACCCTAACCTGTACCCTAATCCCTCTCCATTCCCTAACCCTAACCCTAACCCGAATCCTAACCCTGACCCTCCCCCGAAGCCTTACCCTCACCCGTGCCCTAATCTTAACCAGGACACCAAGACTAACTCGTGCCCTCACACGTACGTTAACACTAAACCGCAGCGGTACCCTAACCTGTACCCTAATCCCTCTCCATTCCCTAACCCTAACCCTAACCTGAAACCTAACCATGACACTCACCCGAAACTTTACCCTCACCCGTGTCCTAATTTTAACCAGTACATCAACACTAACCCATGCCCTCTAACGTACGCCAACCCTAAACCATTGCCGCACCCTAACCTGTACCCTAATCAATCCCCATTCCCTAACCCTAACCCTAACCCTAACCCTTAACGTGAACCTCTTCCGAGGCCTTACCCTCACCCGTGCCCTAATCTTATCCAGGACACTAACACTAACCCTTGCCTTCACACGAACGCTAAACCTTAAGCACTGTCGTACCCTAAGCTGTACCCTAATCCCTCTGCATTCCTTAACCCTAACCCTAACCCGAATCCTAACCCTGACCCTCACCCGAAGCCTTGCCCTCACCCGTGCCCTAATCTAAACCAGGACATCAACACTAACTCGTGCCCTCACACGTACGCTAAACCTTAAGCGTTGTCGTACCCTAAACTGTACCCTAATCCCTCCCCATTCCCTAACCCTAACCCTAAGCGAAACCCTGAACGTGACCCTTTTCCGAGGCCTTACCCTCATCGGTGCCGTTGTCTTAACCAGTACACCAACACTAACTCATGCCCTCACACTTATGCTAACCCTTAAGCATTGTCGTACCCTAACCTGTACCCTAATCCCTCTCCATTCCCTAACCCTAACCCTAACCCGAATCCTAACCCTGACCCTCACCCGAAGCCTTACCCTCACCTGTGCCCTAATCTTAACCAGGACACCAACACTAACTCGTGCCCTCACACGTACGCTAAACCTTAAGCGTTGTCGTACCCTAAATTGTACCCTAATCCCTCCGCATTCCTTAACCCTAACCCTAACCCCATCCCTAAACCTGACCCACTTCCGATGCCATACCCTAAACAATGCCCTAATCTTAACCAGGACACAAACACTAACTCATGCCCTCAAACGTACGCTAACCCTTAAGCATTGTCGTACCCTATCCTGTACCCTAATCCCTCCCCATTCCCTAACCCTAATCTTAAGCGAAACCCTGAACGTGACCCTTTTCCGACGCCTTACCCTCATCGGTGCCGTTGTCTTAACCAGTACACCAACACTAACTCGTGCCCTCACACTTACGCTAACCCTTAAGCATTGTCGTACCCTAACCTGAACCCTAATCCCTCTCCATTCCCTAACCCTAACCCTAACCCGAATCCTAACCCTGACCCTCACCCGAAGCCTTACCCTCACCCGTGCCCTAATCTTAACCAGGACACCAAGATTAACTCGTGCGCTCAAACGTACGCTAACACTAAACCGCAGCTGTACCCTAACCTGTACCCTATTCCCTCTCCATTCCCTAACCCTAACCTTAACCTGAAACCTAACCATGACACTCACCCGAAACTTTACCCTCACCCGTGTCCTAATTTTAACCAGTACATCAACACTAACCCATGCCCTCTAACGTACGCCAACCCTAAGCCATTGCCGTACCCTAACCTGTACCCTAATCAATCCCCATTCCCTAACCCTTACCCTAACCCTAACCCTTAACGTGACCCTCTTCCGAGGCCTAACCCTCACCCGTGCCATAATCGTAAGCAGTACACTAACACTAACTAGTGACCTCACACGTACGCTAAACCTTAAGCGTTGTGGTACCCTAAACTGTGCCCTAATATCTCCCCATTCCCTAACCCTAACCCTAACCCGAATTCTATCCCTGACCCTCACCCGAAACCTTACCCTCACCCGTGCCCTAATCTTAACCAGGACACCAACACTAACTTGTGCCCTCACACGTACGCTAACCCTTAATCGTTGTCGTACCCTAAACTGTACCCTAATCCCTCCCCATTCCCTAACCCTAACCCTAACCCGAATCCTAACCCTGACCCTCACCTGAAGCCTTACCCTCACCCGTGCCCTAATCTTAACCAGGACACTAACACTAACCCTTGCCCTCACACGAACGCTAACCCTTAAGCACTGTCGTACCCTAAGCTGTACCCTAATCCCTCTGCATTCCTTAACCCTAACCCTAACCCGAATCCTAACCCTGACACTCACCCGAAGCCTTACCCTCACCCGTGCCCTAATCTTAACCAGGACACCAACACTAACTCGTGCCCTCACACGTACGCTAAACCTTAAGCGTTGTCGTACCCTAAATTGTACCCTAATCCCTCTCCATTCCTTAACCCTAACCCTAACCCCATCCCTAAACCTGACCCACTTCTGATGCCCTACCCTAACCAATGCCCTAATCTTAACCAGGACACAAACACTAACTCATGCCCTCAAACGTACGCTAACCCTTAAGCATTGTCGTAGCCTATCCTGTACCCTAATCCCTCCCCATTCCCTAACCCTAACCCTAAGCGAAACCCTGAACGTGACCCTTTTCCGATGCCTTACCCTCATCGGTGCCGTTGTCTTAACCAGTACACCAACACTAACTCGTGCCCTCACACTTACGCTAACCCTTAAGCATTGTCGTACCCTAACCTGTACCTTAATCCCTCTCCATTCCCTAACCCTAACCCTAACCCGAATCCTAACCCTGACCCTCACCCGAAGCCTTACCCTCACCGGTGCCCTAATCTTAACCAGGACACCAAGACTAACTCGTGCCCTCACACGTACGCTAACACTAAACCGCAGCGGTACCCTAACCTGTACCCTAATCCCTCTCCATTCCCTAACCCTAACCCTAACCTGAAACGTAACCATGACACTCACCCGAAACTTTACCCTCACCCGTGTCCTAATTTTAACCAGTACATCAACACTAACCCATGCCCTCTAACGTACGCCAACCCTAAGCCATTGCCGTACCCTAACCTGTACCCTAATCAATCCCCATTCCCTAACCCTAACCCTAACCCTAACCCTTAACGTGACCCTCTTCCGAGGCCTTACCCTCACCTGTGCCCTAATCGTAAGCAGTACACTAACACTAACTAGTGACCTCACACGTACGCTAAACCTTAAGCGTTGTGGTACCCTAAACTGTGCCCTAATATCTCCCCATTCCCTAACCCTAACCCTTACCCGAATTCTATCCCTGACCCTCACCCGAAACCTTACCCTCACCCGTGCCCTAATCTTAACCAGGACACCAACACTAACTTGTGCCCCCACACGTACGCTAACCCTTAATCGTTGTCGTACCCTAAACTGTACCCTAATCCCTCCCCATTCCCTAACCCTAACCCTAACCCGAATCCTAACCCTGACCCTCACCTGAAGCCTTACCCTCACCCGTGCCCTAATCTTAACCAGGACACTAACACTAACCCTTGCCCTCACACGAACGCTAACCCTTAAGCACAGTCGTACCCTAAGCTGTACCCTAATCCCTCTGCATTCCTTAACCCTAAACCTAACCCGAATCCTAACCCTGACCCTCACCCGAAGCCTTACCCACACCCGTGCCCTAATCTTAACCAGGACACCAACACTAACTCGTGCCCTCACACGTACGCTAAACCTTAAGCGTTGTCGTACCCTAAATTGTACCCTAATCCCTCCCCATTCCTTAACCCTAACCCTAACCCCATCCCTAAACCTGACCCACTTCCGATGCCCTACCCTAACCAATGCCCTAATCTTAACCAGGACACAAACACTAACTCATGCCCTCAAACGTACGCTAACCCTTAAGCATTGTCGTAGCCTATCCTGTACCCTAATCCCTCCCCATTCCCTAACCCTAACCCTAAGCGAAACCCTGAACGTGACCCTTTTCCGAGGCCTTACCCTCATCGGTGCCGTTGTCTTAACCAGTACACCAACACTAACTCGTGCCCTCACACTTACGCTAACCCTTAAGCATTGTCGTACCCTAACCTGTACCTTAATCCCTCTCCATTCCCTAACCCTAACGCTAACCCGAATCCTAACCCTGACCCTCACCCGAAGCCTTACCCTCACCCGTGCCCTAATCTTAACCAGGACACTAACGCTAACCCTTGCCCTCACACGAACGCTAACCCTTAAGCACTGTCGTACCCTAAGCTGTACCCTAATCCCTCTGCATTCCTTAACCCTAACCCTAACCCGAATCCTAACCCTGACACTCACCCGAAGCCTTACCCTCACCCGTGCCCTAATCTTAACCAGGACACAAACACTAACTCGTGCCCTCACACGTACGCTAAACCTTAAGCGTTGTCGTACCCTAAATTGTACCCTAATCCCTCCCCATTCCTTAACCCTAACCCTAACCCCATCCCTAAACCTGACCCACTTCTGATGCCCTACCCTAACCAATGCCCTAATCTTAACAAGGACACAAACACTAACTCATGCCCTCAAACGTACGCTAACCCTTAAGCATTGTCGTACCCTATCCTGTACCCTAATCCCTCCCCATTCCCTAACCCTAACGCTAAGCGAAACCCTGAACGTGACCCTTTTCCGAGGCCTTACCCTCATCGGTGCCGTTGTCTTAACCAGTACACCAACACTAACTCGTGCCCTCACACTTACGCTAACCCTTAAGCATTGTCGTACCCTAACCTGTACCTTAATCCCTCTCCATTCCCTAACCCTAACCCTAACCCGAATCCTAACCCTGACCCTCACCCGAAGCCTTACCCTCACCGGTGCCCTAATCTTAACCAGGACACGAAGACTAACTCGTGCCCTCACACGTACGCTAAAACTAAACCGCAGCGGTACCCTAACCTGTACCCTAATCCCTCTCCATTCCCTAACGCTAACCCTAACCTGAAACCTAACCATGACACTCACCCGAAACTTTACCCTCACCCGTGTCCTAATTTTAACCAGTACATCAACACTAACCCATGCCCTCTAACGTACGCCAACCCTAAGCCATTGCCATACACTAACCTGTACCCTAATCAATCCCCATTCCCTAACCCTAACCCTAACCCTTAACGTGACCCTCTTCCGAGGCCTTACCCTCACCCGTGTCCTCATTTTAACCAGTACATCAACAGTAACCCATGCCCTCTAACGTACGCCAACCCTAAGCCATTGCCGTACCCTAACCTGTACCCTAATCAATCCCCATTCCCTAACCCTAACCCTAACCCTAACCCTTAACGTGACCCTCTTCCGAGGCCTTACCCTCACCCGTGCCGTAATCGTAGGCAGTACACTAACACTAACTAGTGACCTCACACGTACGCTATACCTTAAGCGTTGTGGTACCCAAAACTGTGCCCTAATATCTCCCCATTCCCTAACCCTAACCTTAACCCGAATTCTATCCCTGACCCTCACCCGAAACCTTACCATCACCCGTGCCTTAATCTTAAACAGGACACCAACACTAACTTGTGCCCTCACACGTACGCTAACCCTTAATCATTGTCGTACCCTAAACTGTACCCTAATCCCTCCCCATTCCCTAACCCTAACCCTAACCCGAATCCTAACCCTGACCCTTACCTGAAGCCTTACCCTCACCCGTGCCCTAATCTTAACCAGGACACTAACACTAACACTTGCGCTCACACGAACGCTAACCCTTAAGCACTGTCGTACCCTAAGCTGTACCCTAATCCCTCTGCATTCCTTAACCCTAACCCTAACCCGAATCCTAACCCTGACCCTCACCCGAAGCCTTACCCTCACCGTGCCCTAATCTTAACCAGGAAACCAACACTAACTCGTTCCCTCACACGTACGCTAAACCTTAAGCGTTGTCGTACCCTAAATTGTACCCTAATACCTCCCCATTCCTTAACCCTAACCCTAACCCCATCGCTAAACCTGACCCACTTCCGATGCCCTACCCTAACCAATGCCCTAATCTTAACCAGGACACAAACACTAACTCATGCCCTCAAACGTACGCTAACCCTTAAGCATTGTCATAGCCTATCATGTACCCTAATCCCTCCCCATTCCCTAACCCTAACCCTAAGCGAAACCCTGAACATGACCCTTTTCCGAGGCCTTACCCTCATCGGTGCCGTTGTCTTAACCAGTACACCAACACTAACTCGTGCCCTCACACTTACGCTAACCCTTAAGCATTGTCGTACCCTAACCTGTACCTTAATCCCTCTCCATTCCCTAACCCTAACCCTAACCCGAATTCCTAACCCTGACCCTCACCCGAAGCCTTACCCTCACCGGTGCCCTAATCTTAACCAGGACACCAAGACTAACTCGTGCCCTCACACGTACGCTAACACTAAACCGCAGCGGTACCCTAACCTGTACCCTAATCCCTCTCCATTCCCTAACCCTAACCCTAACCTGAAACCTAACCATGACACTCACCCGAAACTTTACCCTCACCCGTGTCCTAATTTTAACCAGTACATCAACACTAACCCATGCCCTCTAACGTACGGCAACCCTAAGCCATTGCCGTACCCTAACCTGTACCCTAATCAATCCCCATTCCCTAACACTAACCCTAACCCTAACCCTTAACGTGACCCTCTTCCGAGGCCTTACCCTCACCCGTGCCCTAATCGTAAGCAGTACACTAACACTAACTAGTGACCTCACACGTACGCTAAACCTTAAGCGTTGTGGTACCCTAAACTGTGCCCTAATATCTCCCCATTCCCTAACCCTAACCCTAACCCGAATTCTATTCCTGACCCTCACCCGAAACCTTACCCTCACCCGTGCCCTAATCTTAACCAGGACACCAACACTAACTTGTGCCCTCACACGTATGCTAACCCTTAATCGTTGTCGTACCCTAAACTGTACCCTAATCCCTCCCCATTCCCTAACCCTAACCCTAACCCGAATCCTAACCCTGACCCTCACCTGAAGCCTTACCCTCACCCGTGCCATAATCTTAACCAGGACACTAACACTAACCCTTGCCCTCACACGAACGCTAACCCTTAAGCACAGTCGTACCCTAAGCTGTACCCTAATCCCTCTGCATTCCTTAACCCTAACCCAAACCCGAATCCTAACCCTGACCCTCACCCGAAGCCTTACCCTCACCCGTGCCCTAATCTTAACCAGGACACCAACACTAACTCGTGCCCTCACACGTACGCTAAAACTTAAGCGTTGTCGTACCCTAAATTGTACCCTAATCCCTCCCCATTCCTTAACCCTAACCCTAACCCCATCCCTAAACCTGACCCACTTCCGATGCCCTACCCTAACCAATGCCCTAATCTTAACCAGGACACAAACACTAACTCTTGCCCTCAAACGTACGCTAACCCTTAAGCATTGTCGTACCCTATCCTTTACCCTAATCCCTCCCCATTCCCTAACCCTAACCCTTAGCGAAACCCGGAACGTGACCCTTTTCCGAGGCCTTACCCTCATCGGTGCCGTTGTCTTAACCAGTACACCAACACTAACTCGTGCCCTCACACTTACGCTAAACCTTAAGCATTGTCGTACCCTAACCTGTACCCTAATCCCTCTCCATTCCCTAACCCTAACCCTAACCCGAATCCTAACCCTGACCCTCACCGAAAGCCTTACCCTCACCCGAGCCCTAATCTTAACCAGGACACCAAGACTAACTCGTGCCCTCAAACGTACGCTAACACTAAACCGCAGCGGTACCCTAACCTGTACCCTAATCCCTCTCCATTCCCTAACCCTAACCCTAACTTGAAACCTAACCATGACACTCACCCGAAACTTTACCCTCACCCGTGTCCTCATTTTAACCAGTACATCAACACTAACCCATGCCCTCTAACGTACGCCAACCCTAAGCCATTGCCGTACCCTAACCTGTACCCTAATCAATCCCCATTCCCTAAACCTAACCCTAACCCTAACCCTTAACGTGACCCTCTTCCGAGGCCTTACCCTCACCCGTGCCCTAATCGTAGGCAGTACACTAACACTAACTAGTGACCTCACACGTACGCTATACCTTAAGCGTTGTGGTACCCAAAACTGTGCCCTAATATCTCCCCATTCCCTAACCCTAACCTTAACCCGAATTCTATCCCTGACCCTCACCCGAAACCTTACCCTCACCCGTGCCTTAACCTTAACCAGGACACCAACACTAACTTGTGCCCTCACACGTACGCTAACCCTTAATCATTGTCGTACCCTAAACTGTACCCTAATCCCTCCCCATTCCCTAACCCTAACCCTAACCCGAATCCTAACCCTGACCCTTACCTGAAGCCTTACCCTCACCCGTGCCCTAATCTTAACCAGGACACTAACACTAACACTTGCGCTCACACGAAAGCTAACCCTTAAGCACTGTCGTACCCTAAGCTGTACCCTAATCCCTCTGCATTCCTTAACCCTAACCCTAACCCGAATCCTAACCCTGACCCTCACCCGAAGCCTTACCCTCACCCGTGCCCTAATCTTAACCAGGAAACCAACACTAACTCGTTCCCTCACACGTACGCTAAACCTTAAGCGTTGTCGTACCCTAAATTGTACCCTAATCCCTCCTCATTCCTTAACCCTAACCCTAACCCCATCCCTAAACCTGACCCACTTCCGATGCCCTACCCTAACCAATGCCCTAATCATAACCAGGACACAAACACTAACTCATGCCCTCAAACCTATGCTAACCCTTAAGCATTGTCGTACCCTATCCTGTACCCTAATCCCTCCCCATTCCCTAACCCTAACCCTAAGCGAAACCCTGAACGTGACCCTTTTCCGAGGCCTTACCCTCATCGGTGCCGTTGTCTTAACCAGTACACCAACACTAACTCGTGCCCTCACACTTACGATAACCCTTAAGCATTGTCGTACCCTAACCTGTACCTTAATCCCTCTCCATTCCCTAACCCTAACCCTAACCCGAATCCTAACCCTGACCCTCACCCGAAGCCTTACCCTCACCGGTGCCCTAATCTTAACCAGGACACCAAGACTAACTCGTGCCCTCACACGTACGCTAACACTAAACCGCAGCGGTACCCTAACCTGTACCCTAATCCCTCTCCATTCCCTAACCCTAACCCTAACCTGAAACCTAACCATGACACTCACCCGAAACTTTACCCTCACCCGTGTCCTAATTTTAACCAGTACATCAACACTAACCCATGCCCTCTAACGTACGGCAACCCTAAGCCATTGCCGTACCCTAACCTGTACCCTAATCAATCCCCATTCCCTAACACTAACCCTAACCCTAACCCTTAACGTGACCCTCTTCCGAGGCCTTACCCTCACCCGTGCCCTAATCGTAAGCAGTACACTAACACTAACTAGTGACCTCACACGTACGCTAAACCTTAAGCGTTGTGGTACCCTAAACTGTGCCCTAATATCTCCCCATTCCCTAACCCTAACCCTAACCCGAATTCTATCCCTGACCCTCACCCGAAACCTTACCCTCACCCGTGCCCTAATCTTAACCAGGACACCAACACTAACTTGTGCCCTCACACGTACGCTAACCCTTAATCGTTGTCGTACCCTAAACTGTACCCTAATCCCTCCCCATTCCCTAACCCTAACCCTAACCCGAATCCTAACCCTGACCCTCACCTGAAGCCTTACCCTCACCCGTGCCATAATCTTAACGAGGACACTAACACTAACCCTTGCCCTCACACGAACGCTAACCCTTAAGCACAGTCGTACCCTAAGCTGTACCCTAATCCCTCTGCATTCCTTAACCCTAACCCTAACCCGAATCCTAACCCTGACCCTCACCCGAAGCCTTACCCTCACCCGTGCCCTAATCTTAACCAGGAAACCAACACTAACTCGTTCCCTCACACGTACGCTAAACCTTAAGCGTTGTCGTACCCTAAATTGTACCCTAATCCCTCCCCATTCCTTAACCCTAACCCTAACCCCATCCCTAAACCTGACCCACTTCCGATGCCCTACCCTAACCAATGCCCTAATCTTAACCAGTACACAAACACTAACTCATGCCCTCAAACGTACGCTAACCCTTAAGCATTGTCGTACCCTAACCTGTACCCTAATCCCTCTCCATTCCCTAACCCTAACCCTAACCCGAATCCTAACCCTGACCCTCACCCTAAGCCTTACCCTCACCCGTGCCCTAATCTTAACCAGGACACCAAGACTAACTCGTGCCCTCACACGTACGCTAACACTAAACCGCAACGGTACCCTAACCTGTACCCTAATCCCTCTCCATTCCCTAACCCTAACCCTAACCTGAAACCTAACCATGACACTCACCCGAAACTTTACCCTCACCCGTGTCCTAATTTTAACCAGTACATCAACACTAACCCATGCCCTCTAACGTACGCCAACCCTAAGATATTGCCGTACCCTAACCTGTACCCTAATCAATCCCCATTCCCTAACCCTAACCCTAACCCTAACCCTTAACGTGACCCTCTTCCGAGGCCTTACCCTCACCCGTGCCCTAATCGTAAGCAGTACACTAACACTAACTAGTGACCTCACACGTACGCCAAACCTTAAGCGTTGTGGTACCCTAAACTGTGCCCTAATATCTCCCCATTCCCTAACCCTAACCCTAACCCGAATTCTATCCCTGACCCTCACCCGAAACCTTACCCTCACCCGTGCCCTAATCTTAACCCGGACACCAACACTAACTTGTGCCCTCACACGTACGCTAACCCTTAATCGTTGTCGTACCCTAAACTGTACCCTAATCCCTCCCCATTCCCTAACCCTAACCCTAAGCGAAACCCTGAACGTGACCCTTTTCCGAGGCCTTACCCTCATCGGTGCCGTTGTCTTAACCAGTACACCAACAATAACTCGTGCCCTCACACTTACGCTAACCCTTAAGCATTGTCGTACCCTAACCTGTACCCTAATCCCTCTCCATTCCCTAACCCTAACCCTAACCCGAATCCTAACCCTGACCCTCACCCGAAGCCTTACCCTCACCCGTGCTCTAATCTTAACCAGGACACCAACACTAACTCGTGCCCTCACACGTACGCTAAACCTTAAGCGTTGTCGTACCCTAAATTGTACCCTAATCCCTCCCCATTCCTTAACCCTAACCCTAACCCCATCCCTAAACCTGACCCACTTCCGATGCCCTACCCTAACCAAAGCCCTAATCTTAACCAGTACACAAACACTAACTCATGCCCTCAAACGTACGCTAACCCTTAAGCATTGTCGTACCCTATCCTGTACCCTAATCCCTCCCCATTCCCTAACCCTAACCCTAAGCGAAACCCTGAACGTGACCCTTTTCCGAGGCCTTACCCTCATCGGTGCCATTGTCTTAACCAGTACACCAACACTAACTCATGCCCTCACACTTACGCTAACCCTTAAGCATTGTCTTACCCTAACCTGTACCCTAATCCCTCTCCATTCCCTAACCCTAACCCTAACCCGAATCCTAACCCTGACCCTCACCCGAAGCCTTACCCTCACCCGTGCCGTAATCTTAACCATCACACCAAGACTAACTCATGCCCTCACACGTACGCTAACACTAAACCGCAGCGGTACCCTAACCTGTACCCTAATCCCTCTCCATTCCCTAACCCTAACCCTAACCTGAAACCTAACCATGACACTCACCCGAAACTTTACCCTCACCCGTGTCCTAATTTTAACCAGTACATCAACACTAACCCATGCCCTCTAACGTACGCCAACCCTAAGCCATTGCCGTACCCTAACCTGTACCCTAATCAATCCCCATTCCCTAACCCTAACCCTAACCCTAACCCTTAACGTGACCCTCTTCCGAGGCCTTACCCTCACCCGTGCCCTAATCGTAAGCAGTACACTAACACTAACTAGTGACCTCACACGTACGCTAAACCTTAAGCGTTGTGGTACCCTAAACTGTGCCCTAATATCTCCCCATTCCCTAACCCTAACCCTAACCGGAATTCTATCCCTGACCGTCACCCGAAACCTTACCCTCACCCGTGCCCTAATCTTAACCAGGACACCAACACTAACTTGTGTCCTCACACGTACGCTAACCCTTAATCGTTGTCGTACCCTAAACTGTACCCTAATCCCTCCCCATTCCCTAACCCTAACCCTAACCCGAATCCTAACCCTGACCCTCACCTGAAGCCTTACCCTCACCCGTGCCCTAATCTTAACCAGGACAGTAACACTAACCCTTGCCCTCACACGAACGCTAACCCTTAAGCACTGTCATACCCTAAGCTGTACCCTAATCCCTCTGCATTCCTTAACCCTAACCCTAACCCGAATCCTAACCCTGACCCTCACCCGAAGCCTTACCCTCACCCGTGCCCTAATCTTAACCAGGACACCAACACTAACTCGTGCCCTCACACGTATGCTAAACCTTAAGCGTTGTCGTACCCTAATCCCTCCCCATTCCTTAACCCTAACCCTAACCCCATCCCTAAACCTGACCCACTTCCGATGCCCTACCCTAACCAATGCCCTAATCTTAACCAGGACACAAACACTAACTCATGCCCTCAAACGTACGCTAACCCTTAAGCATTGTCGTACCCTCTCCTGTACCCTAACCCCTCCCCATTCTCTAACCCTAACCCTAAGCAAAACCCTGAACGTGAAGCTTTTCCGAGGCCTTACCCTCATCGGTGCCGTTGTCTTAACCAGTACACCAACAGTAACTCGTGCACTCACACTTACACTAACCCTTAAGCATTGTCGTACCCTAACCTGTACCCTAATCCCTCTCGATTCCCTAACCCTAACCCTAACCCGAATCCTATCCCTGACCCTCACCCGAAGCCTTACCCTCACCCGTGCCCTAATCTTAACCAGGACACCAAGACTAACTCGTGCCCTCAAACGTACGCTAACACTAAACCGCAGCGGTACCCTAACCTGTACCCTAATCCCTCTCCATTCCCTAACCCTAACCCTAACCTGAAACCTAACCATGACACTCACCAGAAACTTTACCCTCACCCGTGTCCTAATTTTAACCAGTACATCAACACTAACCCATGCCCTCTAACGTACGCCAACCCTAAGCCATTGCCGTACCCTAACCTGTACCCTAATCAATCCCCATTCCCTAACCATAACCCTAACCCTAACCCTTAACTTGACCCTCTTCCGAGGCCTTACCCTCACCCGTGCCCTAATCGTAAGCAGTACACTAACACTAACTAGTGACCTCACACGTACGCTAAACCTTAAGCGTTGTGGTACCCTAAACTGTGCCCTAATATCTCCCCATTCCCTAACCCTAACCCTAACCCGAATTCTATCCCTGACCCTCACCCGAAACCTTACCCTCACCCGTGCCCTAATCTTAACCAGGACACCAACACTAACTTGTGCCCTCACACGTACGCTAACCCGTAATCGTTGTCGTACCCTAAACTGTACCCTAATCCCTCCCCATTCCCTAACCCTAACCCTAACCCGAATCCTAACCCTGACCCTCACCTGAAGCCTTACCCTCACCCGTGCCCTAATCTTAACCAGGACACTAACACTAACACTTGCCCTCACACGAACGCTAACCCTTAAGAACTGTCGTACCCTAAGCTGTACCCTAATCCCTCTGCATTCCTTAACCCTAACCCTAACCCGAATCCTAACCCTGACCCTCACCCGAAGCCTTACCCTCACCCGTGACCTAATCTTAACCAGGACACCAACACTAACTCGTGCCCTCACACGTACGCTAAACCTTAAGCGTTGTCGTACCCTAAATTGTACCCTAATCCTCCACATTCCTTAACCCTAACCCTAACCCCATCCCTAAACCTGACCCACTTCCGATGCCCTACCCTAACCAATGCCCTAAACTTAACCAGGACACAAACACTAACTCATGCCCTCAAACGTACGCTAACCCTTAAGCATTGTCGTACCCTATCCTGTACCCTAATCCCTCCCCATTCCCTAAACCTAACCCTAAACGAAACCCTGAACGTGACCCTTTTCCGAGGCCTTGCCCTCATCGGTGCCGTTGTCTTAACCAGTACACCAACACTAACTCGTGCCCTCACACTTACGCTAACCCTTAAGAATTGTCGTACCCTAACCTGTACCCTAATCCGTCTCCATTCCCTAACCCTAACCCTAACCCGAATCCTAACCCTGACCCTCACCCGAAGCCTTACCCTCACCCGTGCCCTAATCTTAACCAGGACACCAAGACTAACTCGTGCCCTCAAACGTACGCTAACACTAAACCGCAGCGGTACCCTAACCTGTACCCTAATCCCTCTCCATTCCCTAACCCTAACCCTAACCTGAAACCTAACCATGACACTCACCCGAAACTTTACCCTCACCCGTGTCCTAATTTTAACCAGTACATCAACACTAACCCATGCCCTCTAACGTACGCCAACCCTAAGCCATGGCCGTACCCTAACCTGTACCCTAATCAATCCCCATTCCCTAACCCTAACCCTAACCCTAACCCTTAACGTGACCCTCTTCCGAGGCCTTACCCTCACCCGTGCCCTAATCGTAAGCAGTACACTAACACTAACTAGTGACCTCACACGTACGCTAAACCTTAAGCGTTGTGGTACCCTAAACTGTGCCCTAATATCTCCCAATTCCCTAACCCTAATCCTAACCCGAATTCTATCCCTGACCCTCACCCGAAACCTTACCCTCACCCGTGCCCTAATCTTAACCAGGACACCAACACTAACTTGTGCCCTCACACGTACGCTAACCCTTAATCGTTGTCGTACCCTAAACTGTACCCTAATCCCTCCCCATTCCCTAACCCTAACCCTAACCCGAATCCTAACCCTGACCCTCACCTGAAGCCTTACCCTCCCCCTTGCCCTAATCTTAACCAGGACACTAACACTAACCCTTGCCCTCACACGAACGCTAACCCTTAAGCACTGTCGTACCCTAAGCTGTACCCTAATCCCTCTGCATTCCTTAACCCTAACCCTAACCCGAATCCTAACCCTGACCCTCACCCGAAGCCTTACCCTCACCCGTGCCCTAATCTTAACCAGGACACCAACACTAACTCGTGCCCTCACACGTACGCTAAACCTTAAGCGTTGTCGTACCCTAAATTGTACCCTAATCCCTCCCCATTCCTTAACCCTAACCCTAACCCCATCCCTAAACCTGACCCACTTCCGATGCCCTACCCTAACCAATGCCCTAAACTTAACCAGGACACAAACACTAACTCATGCCCTCAAACGTACGCTAACCCTTAAGCATTGTCGTACCCTATCCTGTACCCTAATCCCTCCCCATTCCCTAACCCTAACCCTAAGCGAAACCCTGAACGTGACCCTTTTCCGAGGCCTTACCCTCATCGGTGCCGTTGTGTTAACCAGTACACCAACACTAACTCGTGCCCTCACACTTACGGTAACCCTTAAGCATTGTCGTACCCTAACCTGTACCCTAATCCCTCTCCATTCCCTAACCCTAACCCTAACCCGAATCCTAACCCTGACCCTCACCCGAAGCCTTACCCTCACCCGTGCCCTAATCTTAACCAGGACACCAAGACTAACTCGTGCCCTCACACGTACGCTAACACTAAACCGCAGCGGTACCCTAACCTGTACCCTAATCCCTCTCTATTCCCTAACCCTAACCCTAACCTGAAACCTAACCATGACACTCACCCGAAACTTTACCCTCACCCGTGTCCTAATTTTAACCAGTACATCAACACTAACCCATGCCCTCTAACGTACGCCAACCCTAAGCCATTGCCGTACACTAACCTGTACCCTAATCAATCCCCATTCCCTAACACTAACCCTAACCCTAACCCTTAACGTGACCCTCTTCCGAGGCCTTACCCTCACCCGTGCCCTAATCGTAAGCAGTACACTAACACTAACTAGTGACCTCACACGTACGCCAAACCTTAAGCGTTGTGGTACCCTAAACTGTGCCCTAATATCTCCCCATTCCATATCCCTAACCCTAAACCGAATTCTATCCCTGACCCTCACCCGAAACCTTACCCTCACCTGTGCCCTAGTCTTAACCAGGACACCAACACTAACTTGTGCCCTCAAACGTACGCTAACCCTTAATCGTTGTCGTACCCTAAACTGTACCCTAATCCTTCCCAATTCCCTAACCCTAACCCTAACCCGAATCCTAACCCTGACCCTCACCTGAGGCCTTACCCTCACCCGTGCCGTAATCTTAACCAGGACACTAACACTAACACTTGCCCTCACACGAACGCTAAACCTTAAGCACTGTCGTACCCTAAGCTGTACCCTAATCCCTCTGCATTCCTTAACCCTAACCCTAACCCGAATTCTAACCCTGACCCTCACCCGAAGCCTTACCCTCACCCGTGCCCTAATCTTAACCAGGACACCAACACTAACTCGTGCCCTCACACGTACGCTAAACCTTAAGCGTTGTCGTACCCTAAATTGTACCCTAATCCCTCCCCATTCCTTAACCCTAACCCTAACCCCATCCCTAAATCTGACCCACTTCCGATGCCCTACCCTAACCAATGCCCTAATCTTAACCATTACACAAACACTAACTCATGCCCTCAAACGTACGCTAACCCTTAAGCATTGTCGTACCCTATCCTGTACCCTAATCCCTCCCCATTCCCTAACCCTAACCCTAAGCGAAACCCTGAACGTGACCCTTTTCCGAGGCCTTACCCTCATCGGTGCCGTTGTCTTAACCAGTACACCAACACTAACTCGTGCCCTCACACTTACGCTAACCCTTAAGCATTGTCGTACCCTAATCTGTACCCTAATCCCTCTCCATTTCCTAACCCTAACCCTAACCCGAATCCTAACCCTGACCCTCACCCGAAACCTTACCCTCACCCGTGCCCTAATCTTAACCAGGACACCAAGACTAACTCGTGCCCTCACACGTACGCTAACACTAAACCGCAGCGGTACCCTAACATGTACCCTAATCCCTCTCCATTCCCTAACCCTAACCCTAACCTGAAACCTAACCATGACACTCACCCGAAACTTTACCCTCACCCGTGTCCTAATTTTAACCAGTACATCAACACTAACCCATGCCCTCTAACGTACGCCAACCCTAAGACATTGCCGTACCCTAACCTGTACCCTAATCAATCCCCATTCCCTAACCCTAACCCTAACCCTAACCCTTAATGTGTCCCTCTTCCGAGGCCTTACCCTCACCCGTGCCCTAATCGTAAGCAGTACACTAACACTAACTAGTGACCTCACACGTACGCTAAACCTTAAGCGTTGTGGTACCCTAAACTGTGCCCTAATATCTCCCCATTCCCTAACCCTAACCCTAACCCGAATTCTATCCCTGACCCTCACCCGAAACCTTACCCTCACCCGTGCCCTAATCTTAACCAGGACACCAACACTAACTTGTGCCCTCACACGTACGCTAACCCTTAATCGTTGTCGTACCCTAAACTGTACCCTAATCCCTCCCCATTCCCTAACCCTAACCCTAACCCGAATCCTAACCCTGACCCTCACGTGAAGCCTTACACTCACCCGTGCCCTAATCTTAACCAGGACACTAACACTAACCCTTGCCCTCACACGAACGCTAACCCTTAAGTACTGTCGTACCCTAAGCTGTACCCAAATCCCTCTGCATTCCTTAACCCTAACCCTAACCCGAATCCTAACCCTGACCCTCACCCGAAGCCTTACCCTCACCCGTGCCCTAATCTTAACCAGGACACCAACACTAACTCGTGCCCTCACACGTACGCTAAACCTTAAGCGTTGTCGTACCCTAAATTGTACCCTAATCCCTCCCCATTCCTTAACCCTAACCCTAACCCCATCCCTAAACCTGACCCACTTCCGATGCCCTACCCTAACCAATGCCCTAATCTTAACCAGTACACAAACACTAACTCATGCCCTCAAACGTACGCTAACCCTTAAGCATTGTCGTACCCTATCCTGTACCCTAATCCCTCCCCATTCCCTAACCCTAACCCTAAGCGAATCCCTGAACGTGACCCTTTTCCGAGGCCTTACCCTCATCGGTGCCGTTGTCTTAACCAGTACACCAACACTAACTCGTGCCCTCACACTTACGCTAACCCTTAAGCATTGTCGTACCCTAACCTGTACCCTAATCCCTCTCCATTCCTTAACCCTAACCCTAAGCTGAAACCTAACCATGACACTCATCCGAAACTTTACACTCACCCGTGTCCTAATTTTAACCAGTACATCAACACTAACCCATGCCCTCTAACGTACGCCAACCCTAAGCCATTGCCGTACCCTAACCTGTACCCTGATCAATCCCCATTCCCTAACCCTAACCCTTACCCTAATCCTTAACGTGACCCTCTTCCGAGGCCTTACCCTCACCCGTGCCCTAATCGTAAGCAGTACACTAACACTAACTAGTGACCTCACACATACGCTAAACCTTAAGCGTTGTGGTACCCTAAACTGTGCCCTAATATCTCCCCATTCCCTAACCCTAACCCTAACCCGAATTCTATCCCTGACCCTCACCCGAAACCTTACTCTCACCCGTGCCCTAATCTTAACCAGGACACCAACACTAACTTGTGCCCTCACACGTACGCTAACCCTTAATCGTTGTCGTACCCTAAACTGTACCCTAATCCCTCTGCACTCCTTAACCCTAACCCTAACCCGAATCCTAACCCTGACCCTCACCCGAAGCCTTACCCTCACCCGTGTCCTAATCTTAACCAGGACACCAACACTAACTCGTGCCCTCACACGTACGCTAAACCTTAAGCGTTGTCATACCCTAAATGGTACCCTAATCCCTCCCCATTCCTTAACCCTAACCCTAACACCATCACTAAACCTGACCCACTTCCGATGCCCTACCCTAACCAATGCCCTAATCTTAACCAGTACACAAACACTAACTCATGCCCTCAAACATACGCTAACCCTTAAGCATTGTCTTACCCTATCCTGTACCCTAATCCCTCCCAATTCCCTAACCCTAACCCTAAGCGAAACCCTGAACGTGACCCTTTTCCGAGGCCTTACCCTCATCGTTGCCGTTGTCTTAACCAGTACACCAACACTAACTCGTGCCCTCACACTTACGCTAACCCTTAAGCATTGTCGTACCCTAACCTGTACCCTAATCCCTCTCCATTCCCTAACCCTAACCCTAACCCGAATCCTAACACTGACCCTCACCCAAAGCCTTACCCTCACCCGTGCCCTAATCTTAACCAGGACACCAAGACTAACTCGTGCCCTCAAACGTACGCTAACACTAAACCACAGCGGCACCCTAACCTGTACCCTAATCCCTCTCCATTCCCTAACCCTAACCCTAACCTGAAACCTAACCATGACACTCACCCGAAACTTTACGCTCACCCGTGTCCTAATTTTAACCAGTACATCAACACTAACCCATGCCCTCTAACGTACGCCAACCCTAAGCCATTGCTGTACCCTAACCTGTACCCTAATCAATCCCCATTCCCTAACCCTAACCCTAACCCTAACCCTTAACGTGACCCTCTTCCGAGGCCTTACCCTCACCCGTGCCCTAATCGTAAGCAGTACACTAACACTAACTAATGACCTCACACGTACGCTAAACCTTAAGCGTTGTGGTACCCTAAACTGTGCCCTAATATCTCCCCATTCCCTAACCCTAACCCTAACACGAATTCTCTCCCTGACCCTCACCCGAAAACTTACCCTCACCCGTGCCCTAATCTTAACCAGGACACCAACACTAACTTGTGTCCTCACACGTACGCTAACCCTTAATCGTTGTCGTACCCTAAACTGTACCCTCATACCTCCCCATTCCCTAACCCTAACCCTAACCCGAATCCTAACCCTGACCCTCACCTGAAGCCTTACCCTCACCCGTGCCCTAATCTTAACCAGGACACTAACACTAACCCTTGCCCTCACACGAACGCTAACCCTTAAGCACTGTCGTACCCTAAGCTGTACCCTAATCCCTCTGCATTCCTTAACCCTAACCCTAACCCGAATCCTAACCCTGACCCTCACCCGAAGCCTTACCCTCACCCGTGCCCTAATCTTAACCAGGACACCAACACTAACTCGTGCCCTCACACGTACGCTAAACCTTAAGCGTTGTCGTACCCTAAATTGTACCCTAATCCCTCCCCATTCCTTAACCCTAACCCTAACCCCATCCCTAAACCTGACCCACTTCCGATGCCCTACCCTAACCAATGCCCTAATCTTAACCAGTACACAAACACTAACTCATGCCCTCAAACGTACGCTAACCCTTAAGCATTGTCGTACCCTATCCTGTACCCTAATCCCTCCCCATTCCCTAACCCTAACCCTAAGCGAATCCCTGAACGTGACCCTTTTCCGAGGCCTTACCCTCATCGGTGCCGTTGTCTTAACCAGTACACCAACACTAACTCGTGCCCTCTCACTTACGCTAACCCTTAAGCATTGTCGTACCCTAACCTGTACCCTAATCCCTCTCCATTCCCTAACCCTAACCCTAAGCTGAAACCTAACCATGACACTCATCCGAAACTTTACACTCACCCGTGTCCTAATTTTAACCAGTACATCAACACTAACCCATGCCCTCTAACGTACGCCAACCCTAAGCCATTGCCGTACCCTAACCTGTACCCTAATCAATCCCCATTCCCTAACCCTAACCCTTACCCTAATCCTTAACGTGACCCTCTTCCGAGGCCTTACCCTCACCCGTGCCCTAATCGTAAGCAGTACACTAACACTAACTAGTGACCTCACACATACGCTAAACCTTAATCGTTGTCGTACCCTAAACTGTACCCTAATCCCTCTGCACTCCTTAACCCTAACCCTAACCCGAATCCTAACCCTGACCCTCACCCGAAGCCTTACCCTCACCCGTGCCCTAATCTTAACCAGGACACCAACACTAACTCGTGCCCTCACACGTACGCTAAACCTTAAGCGTTGTCATACCCTAAATGGTACCCTAATCCCTCCCCATTCCTTAACCCTAACCCTAACACCATCCCTAAACCTGACCCACTTCCGATGCCCTACCATAACCAATGCCCTAATCTTAACCAGTACACAAACACTAACTCATGCCCTCAAACGTACGCTAACCCTTAAGCATTGTCTTACCATATCCTGTACCCTAATCCCTCCCAATTCCCTAACCCTAACCCTAAGCGAAACCCTGAACGTGACCCTTTTCCGAGGCCTTACCCTCATCGTTGCCGTTGTCTTAACCAGTACACCAACACTAACTCGTGCCCTCACACTTACGCTAACCCTTAAGCATTGTCGTACCCTAACCTGTACCCTAATCCCTCTCCATTCCCTAACCCTAACCCTAACCCGAATCCTAACACTGACCCTCACCCAAAGCCTTACCCTCACCCGTGCCCTAATCTTAACCAGGACACCAAGACTAACTCGTGCCCTCAAACGTACGCTAACACTAAACCACAGCGGTACCCTAACCTGTACCCTAATCCCTCTCCATTCCCTAACCCTAACCCTAACCTGAAACCTAACCATGACACTCACCCGAAACTTTACGCTCACCCGTGTCCTAATTTTAACCAGTACATCAACACTAACCCATGCCCTCTAACGTACGCCAACCCTAAGCCATTGCTGTACCCTAACCTGTACCCTAATCAATCCCCATTCCCTAACCCTAACCCTAACCCTAACCCTTAAAGTGACCCTCTTCCGAGGCCTTACCCTCACCCGTGCCCTAATCGTAAGCAGTACAGTAAAACTAACTAGTGACCTCACACGTACGCTAAACCTTAAGCGTTGTGCTACCCTAAACTGTGCCCTAATATCTCCCCATTCCCTAACCCTAACCCTAACACGAATTCTCTCCCTGACCCTCACCCGAAAACTTACCCTCACCCGTGCCCTAATCTTAACCAGGACACCAACACTAACTTGTGTCCTCACACGTACGCTAACCCTTAATCGTTGTCGTACCCTAAACTGTACCCTAATACCTCCCCATTCCCTAACCCTAACCCTAACCCGAATCCTAACCCTGACCCTCACCTGAAGCCTTACCCTCACCCGTGCCCTAATCTTAACCAGGACACTAACACTAACCCTTGCCCTCACACGAACGCTAACCCTTAAGCACTGTCGTACCCTAAGCTGTACCCTAATCCCTCTGCATTCCTTAACCCTAACCCGAATCCTAACCCTGACCCTCACCCAAAGCCTTACCCTCACCAGTGCCCTAATCTTAACCAGGACACCAACACTAACTCGTTCCCTCACACGTACGCTAAACCTTAAGCGTTGTCGTACCCTAAATTGTACCCTAATCCCTCCCCATTCCTTAACCCTAAGCCTAACCCCATCCCTAAACCTGACCCACTTCCGATGCCCTACCCTAACCAATGCCCTAATCTTAACCAGGACACAAACACTAACTCATGCCCTCAAACGTACGCTAACCCTTAAGCATTGTCGTACCCTATCCTGTACCCTAATCCCTCCCCATTCCCTAACCCTAACCCTAAGCGAAACCCTGAACGTGACCCTTTTCCGAGGCCTTACCCTCATCGGTGCCGTTGTCTTAACCAGTACACCAACACTAACTCGTGCCCTCACACTTACGCTAACCCTTAAGCATTGTTGTACCCTAACCTGTACCCTAATCCCTCTCCATTCCCTAACCCTAACCCTAACCCGAATCCTAACCCTGACCCTCACCCGAAGCCTTACCCTCACCCGTGCCCTAAACTTAACCAGGACACCAAGACTAACTCGTGCCCTCAAACGTACGCTAACACTAAACCGCAGCGGTACCCTAACCTGTACCCTAATCCCTCTCCATTCCCTAACCCTAACCCTAACCTGAAACCTAACCATGACACTCACCCGAAACTTTACCCTCACCCGTGTCCTAATTTTAACCAGTACATCAACACTAACCCATGCCCTCTAACGTACGCCAACCCTAAGCCATTGCCGTACCCTAACCTGTACCCTAATCAATCCCCATTCCCTAACCCTAACCCTAACCCTAACCCTTAACGTGACCCTCTTCCGAGGCCTTACCCTCACCCGTGCCCTAATCGTAAGCAGTACACTAACACTAACTAGTGACCTCACACGTACGCTAAACCTTAAGCGTTGTGGTACCCTAAACTGTGCCCTAATATCTCCCCATTCCCTAACCCTAACCCTAACCCGAATTCTATCCCTGACCCTCACCCGAAACCTTACCCTCACCCGTGCCCTAATCTTAACCAGGACACCAACACTAACTTGTGCCCTCACACGTACGCTAACCCTTAATCGTTGTCGTACCTTAAACTGTACCCTAATCCCTCCCCATTCCCTAACCCTAACCCTAACCCGAATCCTAACCCTGACCCTCACCTGAAGCCTTACCCTCACACGTGCCCTAATCTTAACCAGGACACTAACACTAACCCTTGCCCTCACACGAACGCTAACCCTTTATCGTTGTCGTACCCTAAGCTGTACCCTAATCCCTCTGCATTCCTTAACCCTTACCCTAACCGGAATTCTAACCCTGACCCTCACCCGAAGCATTACCCTCACCCGTGCCCTAATCTTAACCAGGACACCAAGACTAACTCGTGCCCTCAAACGTACGCTAACACTAAACCGCAGCGGTACCCTAACCTGTACCCTAATCCCTCTCCATTCCCTAACCCTAATCCTAACCTGAAACCTAACCATGACACTCACCCGAAACTTTACCCTCACCCGTGTCCTAATTTTAACCAGTACATCAACACTAACCCATGCCCTCCAACGTACGCCAACCCTAAGCCATTGCCGTACCCTAACTTGTACCCTAATCAATCCCCATTCCCTAACACTAACCCTAACCCTAACCTTTAACGTGACCCTCTTCCGAGGCCTTACCCTCACCCGTGCCCTAATCGTAAGCAGTACACTAACACTAACTAGTGACCTCACACGTACGCTAAACCTTAAGCGTTGTGGTACCCTAAACTGTGCCCTAATATCTCCCCATTCCCTAACCCTAACCCTAACCCGAATTCTATCCCTGACTCTCACCCGAAACCTTACCCTCACCCGTGCCCTAATCTTAACCAGGACACCAACACTAATTTGTGCCCTCACACGTACGCTAATCCTTAATCGTTGTCGTACCCTAAGCTGTACCCTAATCCCTCTGCATTCCTTAACCCTAAACCTAACCCGAATCCTAACCCTGGCCCTCACCCGAAGCCTTACCCTCACCCGTGCCCTAATCTTAACCAGGACACCAACACTAACTCGTGCCCTCACACGCACGCTAAACCTTAAGCGTTGTCGTACCCTAAATTGTACCCTAATCCCTCCCCATTCCTTAACCCTAACCCTAACCCCATCCCTAAACCTGACCCACTTCCGATGCCCTACCCTAACCAATGCCCTAATCTTAACCAGTACACAAACACTACCTCATACCCTCAAACGTACGCTAACCCTTAAGCATTGTCGTACCCTATCCTGTACCCTAATCCCTCCCCATTCCCTAACCCTAACCCTAAGCGAAACCCTGAACGTGACCCTTTTCCGAAGCCTTACCATCATCGATGCCGTTGTCTTAACCAGTACACCAACACTAACTCGTGCCCTCACACTTACGCTAACCCTTAAGCATGGTCGTACCTTAACCTGTAACCTAATCGCTCTCCATTCCCTAACCCTAACCCTAACCCGAATCCTAACCCTGACCCTCACCCGAAGCCTTACCCTCACCCGTGCCCTAATCTTAACCAGGACACCAAGACTAACTCGTGCCCTCAAACGTACGCTAACACTAAACCGCAGCGGTACCCTAACCTGTACCCTAATCCCTCTCCATTCCCTAACCCTAACCCCAACCTGAAACCTAATCATGACACTCACCCGAAACTTTACCCTCACCCGTGTCCTAATTTTAACCAGTACATCAACACTAACCCATGCCCTCTAACGTACGCCAACCCTAAGCCATTGCCGTACCCTAACCTGTACCCTAATCAATCCCCATTCCCTAACCCTAACCCTAACCCTAACCCTTAACGGGACGCTCTTCCGAGGCCTTACCCTCACCCGTGCCCTAATCTTAACCAGGACACCAACACTAACTTGTGCCCTCACACGTACGCTAAGTCTTAATCGTTGTCGTACCCTAAACTGTACCCTAATCCCTCCCCATTCCCTAACCCTAACCCTAACCCGAATGCTAACCCTGACCCTCACCTGAAGCCTTACCCTCACCCGTGCCCTAATCTTAACCAGGACACTAACACTAACCCTTGCCCTCACACGAACGCTAACACTTAAGCACTGTCGTACCCTAAGCTGTACCTTAATCCCTCTGCATTCCTTAACCCTAACCCTAACACGAATCCTAACCCTGACCCTCACCCGAAGCCTTACCCTCACCCGTGCCCTAATCTTAACCAGGACACCAACACTAACTCGTGCCCTCACACGTACGCTACACCTTAAGCGTTGTCGTACCCTAAATTGTACCCTAATCCCTCCCCATTCCTTAACCCTAAGCCTAACCCCATCCCTAAACCTGACCCACTTCCGATGCCCTACCCTAACCAATGCCCTAATCTTAACCAGTACACAAACACTAACTCATGCCCTCAAACGTACGCTAACCCTTAAGCATTGTCGTACCCTATCCTGTACCCTAATCCCTCCCCATTCCCTAACCCTAACCCTAAGCGAAACCCTGAACGTGACCCTTTTTCGAGGCCTTACCCTCATCGGTGCCGTTGTCTTAACAAGTACACCAACACTAACTCGTTCCCTCACACTTACGCTAACCCTTAAGCATTGTTGTACCCTAACCTGTACCCTAATCCCTCTCCATTCCCTAACCCTAACCCTAACCCGAATCCTAACCCTGACCCTCACCCGAAGCCTTACCCTCACCCGTGCCCTAAACTTAACCAGGACACCAAGACTAACTCGTGCCCTCAAACGTACGCTAACACTAAACCGCAGCGGTACCCTAACCTTTACCCTAATCCCTCTCCATTCCCTAACCCTAACCCTAACCTGAAACCTAACCATGACACTCACCCGAAACTTTACCCTCACCCGTGTCCTAATTTTAACCAGTACATCAACACTAACCCATGCCCTCTAACGTACGCCAACCCTAAGCCATTGCCGTACCCTAACCTGTACCCTAATCAATCCCCATTCCCTAACCCTAACCCTAACCCTAACCCTTAACGTGACCCTCTTCCGAGGCCTTACCCTCACCCGTGCCCTAATCGTAAGCAGTACACTAACACTAACTAGTGACCTCACACGTACGCTAAACCTTAAGCGTTGTGGTACCCTAAACTGTGCCCTAATATCTCCCCATTCCCTAACCCTAACCCTAACCCGAATTCTATCCCTGACCCTCACCCGAAACCTTACCCTCACCCGTGCCCTAATCTTAACCATGACACCAACTCTAACTTGTGCCCTCACACGTACGCTAACCCTTAATCGTTGTCGTACCTTAAACTGTACCCTAATCCCTCCCCATTCCCTAACCCTAACCCTAACCCGAATCCTAACCCTGACCCTCACCTGAAGCCTTACCCTCACCCGTGCCCTAATCTTAACCAGGACACTAACACTAACCCTTGCCCTCACACGAACGCTAACCCTTTATCGTTGTCGTACCCTAAGCTGTACCCTAATCCCTCTGCATTCCTTAACCCTTACCCTAACCGGAATTCTAACCCTGACCCTCACCCGAAGCATTACCCTCACCCGTGCCCTAATCTTAACCAGGACACCAAGACTAACTCGTGCCCTCAAACGTACGCTAACACTAAACCGCAGCGGTACCCTAACCTGTACCCTAATCCCTCTCCATTCCCTAACCCTAATCCTAACCTGAAACCTAACCATGACACTCACCCGAAACTTTACCCTCACCCGTGTCCTAATTTTAACCAGTACATCAACACTAACCCATGCCCTCCAACGTACGCCAACCCTAAGCCATTGCCGTACCCTAACTTGTACCCTAATCAATCCCCATTCCCTAAACCTAACCCTAACCCTAACCTTTAACGTGACCCTCTTCCGAGGCCTTACCCTCACCCGTGCCCTAATCGTAAGCAGTACACTAACACTAACTAGTGACCTCACACGTACGCTAAACCTTAAGCGTTGTGGTACCCTAAACTGTGCCCTAATATCTCCCCATTCCCTAACCCGAATTCTATCCCTGACCCTCACCCGAAACCTTACCCTCACCCGTGCCCTAATCTTAACCAGGACACCAACACTAATTTGTGCCCTCACACGTACGCTAATCCTTAATCGTTGTCGTACCCTAAATTGTACCCTAATCCCTCCCCATTCCTTAACCCTAACCCTAACCCCATCCCTAAACCTGACCCACTTCCGATGCCCTACCCTAACCAATGCCCTAATCTTAACCAGTACACAAACACTACCTCATACCCTCAAACGTACGCTAACCCTTAAGCATTGTCGTACCCTATCCTGTACCCTAATCCCTCCCCATTCCCTAACCCTAACCCTAAGCGAAACCCTGAACGTGACCCTTTTCCGAAGCCTTACCATCATCGATGCCGTTGTCTTAACCAGTACACCAACACTAACTCGTGCCCTCACACTTACGCTAACCCTTAAGCATTGTCGTACACTAACCTGTAACCTAATCGCTCTCCATTCCCTAACCCTAACCCTAACCCGAATCCTAACCCTGACCCTCACCCGAAGCCTTACCCTCACCCGTGCCCTAATCTTAACCAGGACACCAAGACTAACTCGTGCCCTCAAACGTACGCTAACACTAAACCGCAGCGGTACCCTAACCTGTACCCTAATCCCTCTCCATTCCCTAACCCTAACCCCAACCTGAAACCTAATCATGACACTCACCCGAAACTTTACCCTCACCCGTGTCCTAATTTTAACCAGTACATCAACACTAACCCATGCCCTCTAACGTACGCCAACCCTAAGCCATTGCCGTACCCTAACCTGTACCCTAATCAATCCCCATTCCCTAACCCTAACCCTAACCCTAACCCTTAACGGGACGCTCTTCCGAGGCCTTACCCTCACCCGTGCCCTAATCGTCAGCAGTACACTAACACTAACTAGTGACCTCACACGTTCGCTAAACTTTAAGCGTTGTGGTACCCTAAACTGTGCCCTAATATCTCCCCATTCCCTAACCCTAACCCTAACCCGAATTCTATCCCTGAGCCTCACCCGAAACCTTACCCTCACCCGTGCCCTAACCTTAACCAGGACACCAACACTAACTTGTGCCCTCACACGTACGCTAACCCTTAATCGTTGTCTTACCCTAAACTGTACCCTAATCCCTCCCCATTCCCTAACCCTAACCCTAACCCGAATCCTAACCCGGACCCTCACTTGAAGCCTTACCCTCACCCGTGCCCTAATCTTAACCAGGACACTAACACTAACCCTTGCCCTCACACGAACGCTAACCCTTAAGCACTGTCGTACCCTAAGCTGTACCCTAATCCCTCTGCATTCCTTAACCCTAACCCGAATCCTAACCCTGACCCTCACCCAAAGCCTTACCCTCACCAGTGCCCTAATCTTAACCAGGACACCAACACTAACTCGTTCCCTCACACGTACGCTAAACCTTAAGCGTTGTCATACCCTAAATGGTACCCTAATCCCTCCCCATTCCTTAACCCTAACCCTAACCCCATCCCTAAACCTGACCCACTTCCGATGCCCTACCCTAACCAATGCCCTAATCTTAACCAGGACACAAACACTAACTCATGCCCTCAAACGTACGCTAACCCTTAAGCATTGTCGTACCCTATCCTGTACCCTAATCCCTCCCCATTCCCTAACCCTAACCCTAAGCGAAACCCTGAACGTGACCCTTTTCCGAGGCCTTACCCTCATCGGTGCCGTTGTCTTAACAAGTACACCAACACTAACTCGTGCCCTCACACTTACGCTAACCCTTAAGCATTGTTGTACCCTAACCTGTACCCTAATCCCTCTCCATTCCCTAACCCTAACCCTAACCCGAATCCTAACCCTGACCCTCACCCGAAGCCTTACCCTCACCCGTGCCCTAAACTTAACCAGGACACCAAGACTAATTCGTGCCCTCAAACGTACGCTAACACTAAACCGCAGCAGTACCCTAACCTGTACCCTAATCCGTCTCCATTCCCTAACACTAACCCTAACCTGAAACCTAACCATGACACTCACCCGAAACTTTACCCTCACCCGTGTCCTAATTTTAACCAGTACATCAACACTAACCCATGCCCTCTAACGTACGCCAACCCTAAGCCATTGCCGTACCCTAACCTGTACCCTAATCAATCCCCATTCCCTAACCCTAACCCTAACCCTAACCCTTAACGTGACCCTCTTCCGAGGCCTTACCCTCACCCGTGCCCTAATCGTAAGCAGTACACTAACACTAACTAGTGACCTCACACGTACGCTAAACCTTAAGCGTTGTGGTACCCTAAACTGTGCCCTAATATCTCCCCATTCCCTAACCCTAACCCTAACCCGAATTCTATCCCTGACCCTCACCCGAAACCTTACCCTCACCCGTGCCCTAATCTTAACCAGGACACCAACACTAACTTGTGCCCTCACACGTACGCTAACCCTTAATCGTTGTCGTACCTTAAACTGTACCCTAATCCCTCCCCATTCCCTAACCCTAACCCTAACCCGAATCCTAACCCTGACCCTCACCTGAAGCCTTACCCTCACCCGTGCCCTAATCTTAACCAGGACACTAACACTAACCCTTGCCCTCACACGAACGCTAACCCTTAAGCACTGTCGTACCCTAAGCTGTACCCTAATCCCTCTGCATTCCTTAACCCTTACCCTAACCCGAATCCTAACCCTGACCCTCACCCGAAGCATTACCCTAACCCGTGCCCTAATCTTAACCAGGACACCAAGACTAACTCGTGCCCTCAAACGTACGCTAACACTAAACCGCAGCGGTACCCTAACCTGTACCCTAATCCCTCTCCATTCCCTAACCCTAACCCTAACCTGAAACCTAACCATGACACTCACCCGAAACTTTACCCTCACCCGTGTCCTAATTTTAACCAGTACATCAACACTAACCCATGCCCTCCAACGTACGCCAACCCTAAGCCATTGCCGTACCCTAACTTGTACCCTAATCAATCCCCATTCAATAACCCTAACCCTAACCCTAACCTTTAACGTGACCCTCTTCCGAGGCCTTACCCTCACCCGTGCCCTAATCGTAAGCAGTACACTAACACTAACTAGTGACCTCACACGTACGCTAAACCTTAAGCGTTGTGGTACCCTAAACTGTGCCCTAATATCTCCCCATTCCCTAACCCTAACCCTAACCCGAATTCTATCCCTGACCCTCACCCGAAACCTTACCCTCACCCGTGCCCTAATCTTAACCAGGACACTAACACTAATTTGTGCCCTCACACGTACGCTAATCCTTAATCGTTGTCGTACCCTAAGCTGTACCCTAATCCCTCTGCATTCCTTAACCCTAAACCTAACCCGAATCCTAACCCTGACCCTCACCCGAAGCCTTACCCTCACCCGTGCCCTAATCTTAACCAGGACACCAACACTAACTCGTGCCCTCACACGCACGCTAAACCTTAAGCGTTGTCGTACCCTAAATTGTACCCTAATCCCTCCCCATTCCTTAACCCTAACCCTAACCCCATCCCTAAACCTGACCCACTTCCGATGCCGTACCCTAACCAATGCCCTAATCTTAACCAGTACCCAAACACTACCTCATACCCTCAAACGTACGCTAACCCTTAAGCATTGTCGTACCCTATCCTGTACCCTAATCCCTCCCCATTCCCTAAACCTAACCCTAAGCGAAACCCTGAACATGACCCTTTTCCGAAGCCTTACCATCATCGATGCCGTTGTCTTAACCAGTACACCAACACTAACTCGTGCCCTCACACTTACGCTAACCCTTAAGCATTGTCGTACACTAACCTGTACCCTAATCGCTCTCCATTCCCTAACCCTAACCCTAACCCGAATCCTAACCCTGACCCTCACCCGAAGCCTTACCCTCACCCGTGCCCTAATCTTAACCAGGACACCAAGTCTAACTCGTGCCCTCAAACGTACGCTAACACTAAACCGCAGCGGTACCCTAACCTGTACCCTAATCCCTCTCCATTCCCTAACCCTAACCCCAACCTGAAACCTAATCATGACACTCACCCGAAACTTTACCCTCACCCGTGTCCTAATTTTAACCAGTACATCAACACTAACCCATGCCCTCTAACGTACGCCAACCCTAAGCCATTGCCGTACCCTAACCTGTACCCTAATCAATCCCCATTCCCTAACCCTAACCCTAACCCTAACCCTTAACGGGACGCTCTTCCGAGGCCTTACCCTCACCCGTGCCCTAATCGTCAGCAGTACACTAACACTAACTAGTGACCTCACACGTTCGCTAAACTTTAAGCGTTGTGGTACCCTAAACTGTGCCCTAATATCTCCCCATTCCCTAACCCTAACCCTAACCCGAATTCTATCCCTGAGCCTCACCCGAAACCTTACCCTCACCCGTGCCCTAACCTTAACCAGGACACCAACACTAACTTGTGCCCTCACACGTACGCTAACCCTTAATCGTTGTCTTACCCTAAACTGTACCCTAATCCCTCCCCATTCCCTAACCCTAACCCTAACCCGAATCCTAACCCGGACCCTCACTTGAAGCCTTACCCTCACCCGTGCCCTAATCTTAACCAGGACACTAACACTAACCCTTGCCCTCACACGAACGCTAACCCTTAAGCACTGTCGTACCCTAAGCTGTACCCTAATCCCTCTGCATTCCTTAACCCTAACCCGAATCCTAACCCTGACCCTCACCCAAAGCCTTACCCTCACCAGTGCCCTAATCTTAACCAGGACACCAACACTAACTCGTTCCCTCACACGTACGCTAAACCTTAAGCGTTGTCGTACCCTAAATTGTACCCTAATCCCTCCCCATTCCTTAACCCTAAGCCTAACCCCATCCCTAAACCTGACCCACTTCCGATGCCCTACCCTAACCAATGCCCTAATCTTAACCAGGACACAAACACTAACTCATGCCCTCAAACGTACGCTAACCCTTAAGCATTGTCGTACCCTATCCTGTACCCTAATCAATCCCCATTCCCTAACCCTAACCCTAACCCTAACCCTTAACGTGACCCTCTTCCGAGGCCTTACCCTCACCCGTGCCCTAATCGTAAGCAGTACACTAACACTAACTAGTGACCTCACACGTACGCTAAACCTTAAGCGTTGTGGTACCCTAAACTGTGCCCTAATATCTCCCCATTCCCTAACCCTAACCCTAACCGGAATTCTATCCCTGACCGTCACCCGAAACCTTACCCTCACCCGTGCCCTAATCTTAACCAGGACACCAACACTAACTTGTGCCCTCACACGTACGCTAACCCTTAATCGTTGTCGTACCTTAAACTGTACCCTAATCCCTCCCCATTCCCTAACCCTAACCCTAACCCGAATCCTAACCCTGACCCTCACCCGAAGCCTTACCCTCACCCGTGCCCTAATCTTAACCAGGACACCAACACTAACTCGTGCCCTCACACGTACGCTAAACCTTAAGCGTTGTCGTACCCTAAATTGTACCCTAATCCCTCCCCATTCCCTAACCCTAACCCTAACCCCATCCCTAAACCTGACCCACTTCCGATGCCCTACCCTAACCAATGCCCTAATCTTAACGAGTACACAAACACTAACTCATGCCCTCAAACGTACGCTAACCCTTAAGCATTGTCGTACCCTATCCTGTACCCTAATCCCTCCCCATTCCCTAACCCTAACCCTAAGCGAAACCCTGAACGTGACCCTTTTCCGAGGCCTTACCCTCATCGGTGCCCTTGTCTTAACCAGTACACCAACACTAACTCGTGCCCTCACACTTACGCTAACCCTTAAGCATTGTCGTACCCTAACCTGTACCCTAATCCCTCTCCATTCCCTAACCCTAACCCTAACCCGAATCCTAACCCTGACCCTCACCCGAAGCCTTACCCTCACCCGTGCCCTAATCTTAACCAGGACACCAAGACTAACTCGTGCCCTCAAACGTACGCTAACACTAAACCGCAACTGTACCCTAACCTGTACCCTAATCCCTCTCCATTCCCTAACCCTAACCCTAACCTGAAACCTAACCATGACACTCACCCGAAACTTTACCGTCACCCGTGTCCTAATTTTAACCAGTACATCAACACTAACCCATGCCCTCTAACGTACGCCAACCCTAAGCCATTGCCGTACCCTAACCTGTACCCTAATCAATCCCCATTCCCTAACCCTAACCCTAACCCTAACCCTTAACGTGACCCTCTTCCGAGGCCTTACCCTCACCCGTGCCCTAATCGTAAGCAGTACACTAACACTAACTAGTGACCTCACACGTACGCTAAACCTTAAGCGTTGTGGTACCCTAAACAGTGCCCTAATATCTCCCCATTCCCTAACCCTAACCCTAACCCGAATTCTATCCCTGACCCTCACCCGAAACCTTACCCTCACCCGTGCCCTAATCTTAACCAGGACACCAACACTAACTTGTGCCCTCACACGTACGCTAACCCTTAATCGTTGTCGTACCCTAAACTGTACCCTAATCCCTCCCCATTCCCTAACCCTAACCCTAACCCGAATCCTAACCCTGACCCTCACCTGAAGCCTTACCCTCACCTGTGCCCTAATCTTAACCAGGACACTAACACTAACCCTTGCCCTCACACGAACGCTAACCCTTAAGCACTGTCGTACCCTAAGCTGTACCCTAATCCCTCTGCATTCCTTAACCGTAACCCTAACCCGAATCCTAACCCTGACCCTCACCCGAAGCCTTACCCTCACCCGTTCCCTAATCTTAACCAGGACACCAACACTAACTCGTGCCCTCACACGTATGCTAAACCTTAAGCGTTGTCGTACCCTAAATTGTACCCTAATCCCTCCCCATTCCTTAACCCTAACCCTAACCCTATCCCTAAACCTGACCCACTTCCGATGCCCTACCCTAACCAATGCCCTAATCTTAACCAGTACACAAACACTAACTCATGCCCTCAAACGTACGCTAACCCTTAAGCATTGTCGTATCCTATCCTGTACCCTAAGCGCGCCCCATTCCCTAACCCTAACCCTAAGCGAAACCCTGAACGTGACCCTTTTCCGAGGCCTTACCCTCATCGGTGCCGTTGTCTTAACCAGTACACCAACACTAACTCGTGCCCTCACACTTACGCTAACCCTTAAGCATTGTCGTACCCTAACCTGTACCCTAATCCCTCTCCATTCCCTCACCCTAACCCTAACCAGAATCCTAACCCTGACCCTCACCCGAAGCCTTACCCTCACCCGGGCCCTAATCTTAACCAGGACACCAAGACTAACTCGTGCCCTTAAACGTACGCTAACACTAAACCGCAGCGGTACCCTAACCTGTACCCTAATCCCTCTCCATTCCCTAACCCTAACCCTAACCTGAAACCTAACCATGACACTCACCCGAAACTTTACCCTCACCCGTGTCCTAATTTTAACCAGTACATCAACACTAACCCATGCCCTCTAACGTACGCCAACCCTAAGCCATTGCCGTGCCCTAACCTGTACCCTAATCAATCCCCATTCCCTAACCCTAACCCTAACCCTAACCCTTAACGTGACCCTCTTCCGAGGCCTTACCCTCACCCGTGCCCTAATCGTAAGCAGTACACTAACACTAACTAGTGACCTCACACGTACGCTAAACCTTAAGCGTTGTGGTACCCTAAACTGTGCCCTAATATCTCCCCATCCCTAACCCTAACCCTAACCCGAATTCTATCCCTGACCCTCACCCGAAACCTTACCCTCACATGTGCCCTAAACTTAACCAGGACACCAACACTAACTTGTGCCCTCACACGTACGCTAACCCTTAATCGTTGTCGTACCCTAAACTGTACCCTAATCAATCCCCATTCCCTAACCCTAACCCTAACCCGAATCCTAACCCTGACCCTCACCCGAAGCCTTACCCTCACCCGTGCCCTAATCTTAACCAGGACACCAACACTAACTCGTGCCCTCACACGTACGCTAGACCTTAAGCGTTGTCGTACCCTAAATTGTACCCTAATCCCTCCCCATTCCCTAACCCTAACCCTAACCCCATCCCTAAACCTGACCCACTTCCGATGCCCAAGCCTAACCAATGCCCTAATCTTAACCAGTACACAAACACTAACTCATGCCCTCAAACGTATGCTAACCCTTAAGCATTGTCGTACCCTATCCTGTACCCTAATCCCTCCCCATTCACTAACCCTAACCCTAAGCGAAACCCTGAACGTGACCCTTTTCCGAGGCCTTACCCTCATCGGTGCCGTTGTCTTAACCAGTACACCAACACTAACTCGTGCCCTCACACTTACGCTAACCCTTAAGCATTGTCGTACACTAACCTGTACCCTAATCGCTCTCCATTCCCTAACCCTAACCCTAACCCGAATCCCAGCCCTGACCCTCACCCGAAGCCTTACCCTCACCCGTGCCCTAATCTTAACCAGGACACCAAGACTAACTCGTGCCCTCAAACGTACGCTAACACTAAACTGCAGCGGTACCCTAACCTGTACCCTAATCCCTCTCCATTCCCTAACCCTAACCCTAACCTGAAACCTAACCATGACACTCACCAGAAACTTTACCCTCACCCGTGTCCTAATTTTAACCAGTACATCAACACTAACCCATGCCCTCTAACGTACGCCAACCCTAAGCCATTGCCGTACCCTAACCTGTACCCTAATCAATCCCCATTCCCTAACCCTAACCCTAACCCTTAACGTGACCCTCTTCCGAGGCCTTACCCTCACCCGTGCCCTAATCGTAAGCAGTACACTAACACTAACTAGTGACCTCACACGTACCCTAAACCTTAAGCGTTGTGGTACCCTAAACTGTGCCCTAATATCTCCCCATTCCCTAACCCTAACCCTAACCCGAATTCTATCCCTGACCCTCACCCGAAACCATACCCTCACCCGTGCCCTAATCTTAACCAGGACACCAACACTAACTTGTGCCCTCACACGTACGCTAACCCTTAATCGTTGTCGTACCCTAAACTGTACCCTAATCCCTCCCCATTCCCTAACCCTAACCCTAACCCGAATCCTAACCCTGACCCTCACCTGAAGCCTTACCCTCACCCGTGCCCTAATCTTAACCAGGACACTACTACTAACCCTTGCCCTCACACGAACGCTAACCCTTAAGCACTGTCGTACCCTAAGCTGTACCCTAATCCCTCTGCATTCGTTAACCCTTACACTAACCCGAATCCTAACCCTGACCCTCACCCGAAGCCTTACCCTCACCCGTGCCCTAATCTTAACCAGGATACCAACACTAACTCGTGCCCTCACACGTACGCTAAACCTTAAGCGTTGTCGTACCCTAAATTGTACCCTAATCCTTCCCCATTCCTTAACCCTAACCCTAACCCCATCCCTAAACCTGACCCACTTCCGATGCCCAAGCCTAACCAATGCCCTAATCTTAACCAGTACACCAACACTAACTCGTGCCCTCACACTTACGCTAACCCTTAAGCATTGTCGTACCCTAACCTGTACCCTAATCCCTCTCCATTCCCTCACCCTAACCCTAACCAGAATCCTAACCCTGACCCTCACCCGAAGCCTTACCCTCACCCGTGCCCTAATCTTAACCAGGACACCAAGACTAACTCGTGCCCTTAAACGTACGCTAACACTAAACCGCAGCGGTACCCTAACCTGTACCCTAATCCCTCTCCATTCCCTAACCCTAACCCTAACCTGAAACCTAACCATGACACTCACCCGAAACTTTACCCTCACCCGTGTCCTAATTTTAACCAGTACATCAACACTAACCCATGCCCTCTAACGTACGCCAACCCTAAGCCATTGCCGTGCCCTAACCTGTACCCTAATCAATCCCCATTCCCTAACCCTAACCCTAACCCTAACCCTTAACGTGACCCTCTTCCGAGGCCTTACCCTCACCCGTGCCCTAATCGTAAGCAGTACACTAACACTAACTAGTGACCTCACACGTACGCTAAACCTTAAGCGTTGTGGTACCCTAAACTGTGCCCTAATATCTCCCCATCCCTAACCCTAACCCTAACCCGAATTCTATCCCTGACCCTCACCCGAAACCTTACCCTCACATGTGCCCTAAACTTAACCAGGACACCAACACTAACTTGTGCCCTCACACGTACGCTAACCCTTAATCGTTGTCGTACCCTAAACTGTACCCTAATCAATCCCCATTCCCTAACCCTAACCCTAACCCGAATCCTAACCCTGACCCTCACCCGAAGCCTTACCCTCACCCGTGCCCTAATCTTAACCAGGACACCAACACTAACTCGTGCCCTCACACGTACGCTAGACCTTAAGCGTTGTCGTACCCTAAATTGTACCCTAATCCCTCCCCATTCCCTAACCCTAACCCTAACCCCATCCCTAAACCTGACCCACTTCCGATGCCCAAGCCTAACCAATGCCCTAATCTTAACCAGTACACAATCACTAACTCATGCCCTCAAACGTATGCTAACCCTTAAGCATTGTCGTACCCTATCCTGTACCCTAATCCCTCCCCATTCACTAACCCTAACCCTAAGGGAAACCCTGAACGTGACCCTTTTCCGAGGCCTTACCCTCATCGGTGCCGTTGTCTTAACCAGTACACCAACACTAACTCGTGCCCTCACACTTACGCTAACCCTTAAGCATTGTCGTACACTAACCTGTACCCTAATCGCTCTCCATTCCCTAACCCTAACCCTAACCCGAATCCCAGCCCTGACCCTCACCCGAAGCCTTACCCTCACCCGTGCCCTAATCTTAACCAGGACACCAAGACTAACTCGTGCCCTCAAACGTACGCTAACACTAAACTGCAGCGGTACCCTAACCTGTACCCTAATCCCTCTCCATTCCCTAACCCTAACCCTAACCTGAAACCTAACCATGACACTCACCAGAAACTTTACCCTCACCCGTGTCCTAATTTTAACCAGTACATCAACACTAACCCATGCCCTCTAACGTACGCCAACCCTAAGCCATTGCCGTACCCTAACCTGTACCCTAATCAATCCCCATTCCCTAACCCTAACCCTAACCCTTAACGTGACCCTCTTCCGAGGCCTTACCCTCACCCGTGCCCTAATCGTAAGCAGTACACTAACACTAACTAGTGACCTCACACGTACCCTAAACCTTAAGCGTTGTGGTACCCTAAACTGTGCCCTAATATCTCCCCATTCCCTAACCCTAACCCTAACCCGAATTCTATCCCTGACCCTCACCCGAAACCATACCCTCACCCGTGCCCTAATCTTAACCAGGACACCAACACTAACTTGTGCCCTCACACGTACGCTAACCCTTAATCGTTGTCGTACCCTAAACTGTACCCTAATCCCTCCCCATTCCCTAACCCTAACCCTAACCCGAATCCTAACCCTGACCCTCACCTGAAGCCTTACCCTCACCCGTGCCCTAATCTTAACCAGGACACTACTACTAACCCTTGCCCTCACACGAACGCTAACCCTTAAGCACTGTCGTACCCTAAGCTGTACCCTAATCCCTCTGCATTCGTTAACCCTTACCCTAACCCGAATCCTAACCCTGACCCTCACCCGAAGCCTTACCCTCACCCGTGCCCTAATCTTAACCAGGATACCAACACTAACTCGTGCCCTCACACGTACGCTAAACCTTAAGCGTTGTCGTACCCTAAATTGTACCCTAATCCTTCCCCATTCCTTAACCCTAACCCTAACCCCATCCCTAAACCTGACCCACTTCCGATGCCCAAGCCTAACCAATGCCCTAATCTTAACCAGTACACAAACACTAACTCATGCCCTCAAACGTATGCTAACCCTTAAGCATTGTCGTACCCTATCCTGTACCCTAATCCCTCCCCATTCACTAACCCTAACCCTAAGCGAAACCCTGAACGTGACCCTTTTCCGAGGCCTTACCCTCATCGGTGCCGTTGTCTTAACCAGTACACCAACACTAACTCGTGCCCTCACACTTACGCTAACCCTTAAGCATTGTCGTACACTAACCTGTACCCTAATCGCTCTCCATTCCCTAACCCTAACCCTAACCCGAATCCCAGCCCTGACCCTCACCCGAAGCCTTACCCTCACCCGTGCCCTAATCTTAACCAGGACACCAAGACTAACTCGTGCCCTCAAACATACGCTAACACTAAACTGCAGCGGTACCCTAACCTGTACCCTAATCCCTCTCCATTCCCTAACCCTAACCCTAACCTGAAACCTAACCATGACACTCACCAGAAACTTTACCTTCACCCGTGTCCTAATTTTAACCAGTACATCAACACTAACCCATGCCCTCTAACGTACGCCAACCCTAAGCCATTGCCGTACCCTAACCTGTACCCTAATCAATCCCCATTCCCTAACCCTAACACTAACCCTTAACGTGACCCTCTTCCGAGGCCTTACCCTCACCCGTGCCCTAATCGTAAGCAGTACACTAACACTAACTAGTGACCTCACACGTACCCTAAACCTTAAGCGTTGTGGTACCCTAAACTGTGTCCTAATATCTCCCCATTCCCTAACCCTAACCCTAACCCGAATTCTATCCCTGACCCTCACCCGAAACCTTACCCTCACCCGTGCCCTAACCTTAACCAGGACACCAACACTAACTTGTGCCCTGACACGTACGCTAACCCTTAATCGTTGTCGTACCCTAAACTGTACCCTAATCCCTCCCCATTCCCTAACCCTAACCCTAACCCGAATCCTAACCCTGACCCTCACCTGAAGCCTTACCCTCACCCGTGCCCTAATCTTAACCAGGACACTAACACTAACACTTGCCCTCACACGAACGCTAACGCTTAAGCACTGTCGTACCCTAAGCTGTACCCTAATCCCTCTGCATTCCTTAACCCTAACCCTAACCCGAATCCTAACCCTGACCCTCACCCGAAGCCTTACCCTCACCCGTGCCCTAATCTTAACCAGGACACCAACACTAACTCGTGCCCTCACACGTACGCTAAACCTTAAGCGCTGTCGTACCCTTAATTGTACCCTAATCCCTCCCCATTCCTTAACCCTAACCCTAACCCCATCCCTAAACCTGACTAACTATCGATGCCCTACCCTAACCAATGCCCTAATCTTAACCGGTACACAAACACTAACTCATGCTCTCAAACGTACGCTAACCCTTAAGCATTGTCGTACCCTAACCTGTACACTAATCCCTCTCCATTCCCTAACCCTAACCCTTAAGCCTTGTCGTACCCTATCCTGTACCCTAATCCCTCCCCATTCCCTAACCCTAACCCTAAGCGAAACCCTGAACGTGACCCTTCTCCGTGGCCTTACCCTCATCGGTGCCGTTGTCTTAACCAGTACACCAACACTAACTCGTGCCCTCACACTTACGCTAACCCTTAAGCATTTTTGTACCCTAACATATACCCTAATCCCTCTCCATTCCCTAACCCTAACCCTAACCCGAATCCTAACCCTGACCCTCACCCGAAGCCTTACCCTCACCCGTGCCCTAATCTTAACCAGGACACCAAGACTAACTCGTGCCCTCAAACGTACGCTAACACTACACCGCAGCGGTACCCTAACCTGTACCCTAATCCCTCTTCATTCCCTAAACCTAACCCTAACCTGAAACCTAACCATGACACTCACCCGAAACTTTACCCTCACCCGTGCCCTAATCTTAACCTGGACACCAACACTAACTCGTGCCCTCACACGTACGCTAAACCTTATGAATTGTCGTACCCTTAATTGTACCCTAATCCCTCCCCATTCCTTAACCCTAACCCTAACCCCATCCCTAAACCTGACCCACTTCCGATGCCCTACCCTAACCAATGCCCTAATCTTAACCAGTACACAAACATTAACTCATGCCCTCAAACGTACGCTAACCCTTAAGCATTGTCGTACCCTATCCTGTACCCTAATCCCTCCCCATTCCCTAACCCTAACCCTAAGCGAAACCCTGAACGTGACCCTTTTCCGAGGCCTTACCCTCATCGGTGCCATTGTCGTAACCAGTACACCAACACTAACTCGTGCCCTCACACTTACGCTAACCCTTAAGCATTTTTGTACCCTAACATGTACCCTAATCCCTCTCCATTCCCTAACCCTAACCCTAACCCGAATCCTAACCCTGACCCTCACCCGAAGCCTTACCCTCACCCGTGCCCTAATCTTAACCAGGACACCAAGACTAACTCGTGCCCTCAAACGTACGCTAACACTAAACCGCAGCGGTACCCTAACCTGTACCCTAATCCCTCTCCATTCCCTAACCCTAACCCTAACCTGAAACCTAACCATGACACTCACCCGAAACTTTACCCTCACCTGTGTCCTAATTTTAACAAGTACATCAACACTAACCCATGCCCTCTAACGTACGCCAACCCTAAGCCACTGCTGTACCCTAACCTGTACCCTAATCAATCGCCATTCCCTAACCCTGACCCTAAACCTAACCCTTAACGTGACCGTCTTCCGAGGCCTTACCCTCACCCGTGCCCTAATCGTAAGCAGTACACTAACACTAACTGGTGACCTCACACGTACGCTAAACCTTAAGCGTTGTGGTACCCTAAACTGTGCCCTAACATCTCCCCATTCCCTAACCCTAACCCTAACCCGAATTCTATCCCTGACCCTCACCCGAAACCTTACCCTCACCCGTGCCCTAATCTTAACCAGGACACCAACACTAACTTGTGCCCTCACACGTACGCTAACCCTTAATCGTTGTCGTACCCTAAACTGTACCCTAATCCCTCCCCATTCCCTAACCCTAACCCTAACCCGAATCCTAACCCTGACCCTCACCTGAAGCCTTACCCTCACCCGTGCCCTAATCTTAACCAGGACTCTAACACTAACCCTTGCCCTCACACGAACGCTAACCCTTAAGCACTGTCGTACCCTAAGCTGTATCCTAATCCCTCTGCATTCCTTAACCCTAACCCTAACCCGAATCCTAACCCTGACCCTCACACGAACCCTTACCCTCACCCGTGCCCTAATCTTAACCAGGACACCAACACTAACTCGTGCCCTCACAGGTACGCTAAACCTTAAGCGTTGTCGTACCCTAAATTGTACCCTAATTCCTCCCCATTCCTTAACCCAAACCCTAACCCCATCCCTAAACCTGACCCACTTCCGATGCCCTACCCTAACCAATGCCCTAATCTTAACCAGGACACAAACACTAACTCATGCCCTCAAACGTACGCTAACCCTTATGCATTGTCGTACCCTATCCTGTACCCTAATCCCTCCCCATTCCCTAACCCTAACCCTAAGCGAAACCCTGAACGTGACCCTTTTCCGAGGCCTTACCCGCATCGGTGCCATTGTCTTAACCAGTACACCAACACTAACTCGTGCCCTCACACTTACGCTAACCCTTAAGCATTGTCGTACCCTAACCTGTATCCTAATCCCTCTCCATTCCCTAACACTAACCCTAACCCGAATCCTAACCCTGACCGTCACCCGAAGCCTTACCCTCACCCGTGCCCTAATCTTAACCAGGACACCAAGACTAACTCGTGCCCTGAAACGTACGCTAACACTACACCGCAGCGGTACCCTAACCTGTACCCTAATCCCTCTTCATTCCCTAAACCTAACCCTAACCTGAAACCTAACCATGACACTCACCCGAAACTTTACCCTCACCCGTGCCCTAATCTTAACCTGGACACCAACACTAACTCGTGCCCTCACACGTACGCTAAACCTTATGAATTGTCGTACCCTAAATTGTACCCTAATCCCTCCCCATTCCTTAACCCTAACCCTAACCCCATCCCTAAACCTGACCCACTTCCGATGCCCTACCCTAACCAATGCCCTAATCTTAACCAGTACACAAACACTAACTCATGCCCTCAAACGTACGCTAACCCTTAAGCATTGTCGTACCCTATCCTGTACCCTAATCCTTCCCCATTCCCTAACCCTAACCCTAAGCGAAACCCTGAACGTGACCCTTTTCCGAGGCCTTACCCTCATCGGTGCCATTGTCTTAACCAGTACACCAACACTAACTCGTGCCCTCACACTTACGCTAACCCTTAAGCATTTTTGTACCCTAACATGTACCCTATTCCCTCTCCATTCCCTAACCCTAACCCTAACCCGAATCCTAACCCTGACCCTCACCCGAAGCCTTACCCTCACCCGTGCCCTAATCTTAACCAGGACACCAAGACTAACTCGTGCCCTCAAACGTACGCTAACACTAAACCGCAGCGGTACCCTAACCTGTACCCTAATCCCTCTCCATTCCCTAACCCTAACCCTAACCTGAAACCTAACCATGACACTCACCCGAAACTTTACCCTCACCTGTGTCCTAATTTTAACCAGTATATCAACACTAACCCATGCCCTCTAACGTACGCCAACCCTAAGCCACTGCTGTACCCTAACCTGTACCCTAATCAATCCCCATTCCCTAACCCTAACCCTAACCCTAACCCTTAACGTGACCGTCTTCCGAGGCCTTACCCTCACCCGTGCCCTAATCGTAAGCAGTACACTAACACTAACTGGTGACCTCACACGTACGCTAAACATTAAGGGTTGTGGTACCCTAAACTGTGCCGAAACATCTCCCCATTCCCTAACCCTAACCCTAACCCGAATTCTATCCCTGACCCTCACCCGAAACCTTACCCTCACCCGTGCCCTAATCTTAACCAGGACACCAACACTAACTTGTCCCCTCACACGTACGCTAACCCTTAATCGTTGTCGTACCCTAACCTGTACCCTAATCAATCCCCATTCCCTAACCCTAACCCTAACCCTAACCCTTAACGTGACCCTCTTCCGAGGCCTTACCCTCACCCGTGCCCTAATCATAAGCAGTACACTAACACAAACTAGTGACCTCACACGTACGCTAAACCTTAAGCGTTGTGGTACTCTAAACTGTGCCCTAATATCTCCCCATTCCCTAACCCTAACCCTAACTCGAATTCTATCCCTGACCCTCACCCGAAACCTTACCCTCACCCGTGCCCTAATCTTAACCAGGACACCAACACTAACTTGTGCCTTCACACGTACGCTAAACGTTAATCGTTGTCGTACCCTAAACTGTACCCTAATCCCTCCCCATTCCCTAACCCTAACCCTAACCCGAATCCTAACCCTGACCCTCACCTGAAGCCTTACCCTCACCCGTGCCCTAATCTTAACCAGGACACTAACACTAACCCTTGCCCTCACACGAACGCTAACCCTTAAGCACTGTCGTACCCTAAGCTGTACCCTAATCCCTCTGCATTCCTTAACCCTAACCCTAAACCGAATCCTAACCCTGACCCTCACCCGAGGCCTTACCCTCACCCGTGCCCTAATCTTAACCAGGACACCAACACTAACTCGTGCCCTCACAGGTACGCTAAACCTTAAGCGTTGTCGTACCCTAAATTGTACCCTAATCCCTCCCCATTCCTTAACCCTAACCCTAACCCCATCCCTAAACCTGACCCACTTCCGATGCCCTACCCTAACCAATGCCCTAATCTTAACCAGGACACAAACACTAACTCATGCCCTCAAACGTACGCTAACCCTTAAGCATTGTCGTACCCTATCCTGTACCCTAATCCCTCCCCATTCCCTAACCCTAACCCTAAGCGAAACCCTGAACGTGACCCTTTTCCGAGGCCTTACCCTCATCGGTGCCGTTGTCTTAACCAGTACACCAACACTAACTCGTGCCCTCACACTTACGCTAACCCTTAAGCATTGTCGTACCCTAACCTGTACCCTAATCCCTCTCCATTCCATAACCCTAACCCTAACCCGAATCCTAACCCTGACCCTCACCCGAAGCCTTACCCTCACCCGTGCCCTAATCTTAACCAGGACACCAAGACTAACTCGTGCCCTCAAACGTACGCTAACACTAAACCGCAGCGGTACCCTAACCTGTACCCTAATCCCACTCCATTCCCTAACCCTAACCCTAACCTGAAACCTAACCATGACACTCACCCGAAACTTTACCCTCACCCGTGTCCTAATTTTAACCAGTACATCAACACTAACCCATGCCCTCTAACGTACGCCAACCCTAAGCCATTGCCATACCCTAACCTGTACCCTAATCAATCCCCATTCCCTAACCCTAACCCTAACCCTAACCCTTAACGTGACCCTCTTCCGAGGCCTTACCCTCACCCGTGCCCTAATCGTAAGCAGTACACTAACACTAACTAGTGACCTCACACGTACGCTAAACCTTAAGCGTTGTGGTACCCTAATCTGTGCCCTAATATCTCCCCATTCCCTAACCCTAACCCTAACCCGAATTCTATCCCTGACCCTCACCCGAAACCTTACCCGCACCCGTGCCCTAATCTTAACCAGGACACCAACACTAACTTGTGCCCTCACACGTACGCTAACCCTTAATCGTTGTAGTACCCTAAACTGTACCCTAATCCCTCCCCATTCCCTAACCCTAACCCTAACCCGAATCCTAACCCTGACCCTCACCTGAAGCCTTACCCTCACCCGTGCCCTAATCTTAACCAGGACACTAACACTAACCCTTGCCCTCACACGAACGCTAACCCTTAAGCACTGTCGTACCCTAAGCTGTACCCTAATCCCTCTGCATTCCTTAACCCTAACCCTAACCCGAATCCTAACCCTGACCCTCACCCGAAACCTTACCCTCACCCGTGCCCTAAACTTAACCAGGACACCAACACTAACTTGTGCCCTCACACGTACGCTAACCCTTAATCGTTGTCGTACCCTAAACTGTACCCTAATCCCTCCCCATTCCCTAACCCTAACCCTAACCCGAATCCTAACCCTGACCCTCACCCGAAGCCTTACCCTCACCCGTGCCCTAATCTTAACCAGGACACCAACACTAACTCGTGCCCTCACACGTACGCTAAACCTTAAGCGTTGTCGTACCCTAAATTGTACCCTAATCCCTCCCCATTCCCTAACCCTAACCCTAACCCCATCCCTAAACCTGACCCACTTCCGATGCCCTACCCTAACCAATGCCCTAATCTTAACGAGTACACAAACACTAACTCATGCCCTCAAACGTACGCTAACCCTAAAGCATTGTCGTACCCTATCCTGTACCCTAATCCCTCCCCATTCCCTAACACTAACCCTAAGCGAAAACCTGAACGTGACCCTTTTCCGAGGCCTTACCCTCATCGGTGCCCTTGTCTTAACCAGTACACCAACACTAACTCGTGCCCTCACACTTACGCTAACCCTTAAGCATTGTCGTACCCTAACCTGTACCCTAATCCCTCTCCATTCCCTAACCCTAACCCTAACCCGAAACCTAACCCTGACCCTCACCCGAAGCCTTACCCTCACCCGTGCCCTAATCTTAACCAGGACACCAAGACTAACTCGTGCCCTCAAACGTACGCTAACACTAAACCGCAGCTGTACCCTAACCTGTACCCTAATCCCTCTCCATTCCCTAACCCTAACCCTAACCTGAAACCTAACCATGACACTCACCCGAAACTTTACCGTCACCCGTGTCCTAATTTTAACCAGTACATCAACACTAACCCATGCCCTCTAACGTACGCCAACCCTAAGCCATTGCCGTACCCTAACCTGTACCCTAATCAATCCCCATTCCCTAACCCTAACCCTAACCCTAACCCTTAACGTGACCCTCTTCCGAGGCCTTACCCTCACCCGTGCCCTAATCGTAAGCAGTACACTAACACTAACTAGTGACCTCACACGTACGCTAAACCTTAAGTGTTGTGGTACCCTAAACAGTGCCCTAATATCTCCCCATTCCCTAACCCTAACCCTAACCCGAATTCTATCCCTGACCCTCACCCGAAACCTTACCCTCACCCGTGCCCTAATCTTAACCTGGACACCAACACTAACTTGTGCCCTCACACGTACGCTAACCCTTAATCGTTGTCGTACCCTAAACTGTACCCTAATCCCTCCCCATTCCCTAACCCTAACCCTAACCCGAATCCTAACCCTGACCCTCACCTGAAGCCTTACCCTCACCTGTGCCCTAATCTTAACCAGGACACTAACACTAACCCTTGCCCTCACACGAACGCTAACCCTTAAGCACTGTCGTACCCTAAGCTGTACCCTAATCCCTCTGCATTCCTTAACCGTAACCCTAACCCGAATCCTAACCCTGACCCTCACCCGAAGCCTTACCCTCACCCGTTCCCTAATCTTAACCAGGACACCAACACTAACTCGTGCCCTCACACGTATGCTAAACCTTAAGCGTTGTCGTACCCTAAATTGTACCCTAATCCCTCCCCATTCCTTAACCCTAACCCTAACCCTATCCCTAAACCTGACCCACTTCCGATGCCCTACCCTAACCAATGCCCTAATCTTAACCAGTACACAAACACTAACTCATGCCCTCAAACGTACGCTAACCCTTAAGCATTGTCGTACCCTATCCTGTACCCTAAGCGCGCCCCATTCCCTAACCCTAACCCTAAGCGAAACCCTGAACGTGACCCTTTTCCGAGGCCTTACCCTCATCGGTGCCGTTGTCTTAACCAGTACACCAACACTAACTCGTGCCCTCACACTTACGCTAACCCTTAAGCATTGTCGTACCCTAACCTGTACCCTAATCCCTCTCCATTCCCTCACCCTAACCCTAACCAGAATCCTAACCCTGACCCTCAGCCGAAGCCTTACCCTCACCCGTGCCCTAATCTTAACCAGGACACCAAGACTAACTCGTGCCCTTAAACGTACGCTAACACTAAACCGCAGCGGTACCCTAACCTGTACCCTAATCCCTCTCCATTCCCTAACCCTAACCCTAACCTGAAACCTAACCATGACACTCACCCGAAACTTTACCCTCACCCGTGTCCTAATTTTAACCAGTACATCAACACTAACCCATGCCCTCTAACGTACGCCAACCCTAAGCCATTGCCGTGCCCTAACCTGTACCCTAATCAATCCCCATTCCCTAACCCTAACCCTAACCCTAACCCTTAACGTGACCCTCTTCCGAGGCCTTACCCTCACCCGTGCCCTAATCGTAAGCAGTACACTAACACTAACTAGTGACCTCACACGTACGCTAAACCTTAAGCGTTGTGGTACCCTAAACTGTGCCCTAATATCTCCCCATTCCCTAACCCTAACCCTAACCCGAATTCTATCCCTGACCCTCACCTGAAACCTTACCCTCACATGTGCCCTAAACTTAACCAGGACACCAACATTAACTTGTGCCCTCACACGTACGCTAACCCTTAATCGTTGTCGTACCCTAAACTGTACCCTAATCAATCCCCATTCCCTAACCCTAACCCTAACCCGAATCCTAACCCTGACCCTCACCCGAAGCCTTACCCTCACCCGTGCCCTAATCTTAACCAGGACACCAACACTAACTCGTGCCCTCACACGTACGCTAAACCTTAAGCGTTGTCGTACCCTAAATTGTACCCTAATCCCTCCCCATTCCCTAACCCTAAACCTAACCCCATCCCTAAACCTGACCCACTTCCGATGCCCTACCCTAACCAATGCCCTAATCTTAACGAGTACACAAACACTAACTCATGCCCTCAAACGTACGCTAACCCTTAAGCATTGTCGTACCCTATCCTGTACCCTAATCCCTCCCCATTCCCTAACCCTAACCCTAAGCGAAACCCTGAACGTGACCCTTTTCCGAGGCCTTACCCTCATCGGTGCCCTTGTCTTAACCAGTACACCAACACTAACTCGTGCCCTCACACTTACGCTAACCCTTAAGCATTGTCGTACCCTAACCTGTACCCTAATCCCTCTCCATTCCCTAACCCTAACCCTAACCCGAATCCTAACCCTGACCCTCACCCGAAGCCTTACCCTCACCCGTGCCCTAATCTTAACCAGGACACCAAGACTAACTCGTGCCCTCAAACGTACGCTAACACTAAACCGCAGCTGTACCCTAACCTGTACCCTAATCCCTCTCCATTCCCTAACCCTAACCCTAACCTGAAACCTAACCATGACACTCACCCGAAACTTTACCGTCACCCGTGTCCTAATTTTAACCAGTACATCAACACTAACCCATGCCCTCTAACGTACGCCAACCCTAAGCCATTGCCGTACCCTAACCTGTACCCTAATCAATCCCCATTCCCTAACCCTAACCCTAACCCTAACCCTTAACGTGACCCTCTTCCGAGGCCTTACCCTCACCCGTGCCCTAATCGTAAGCAGTACACTAACACTAACTAGTGACCTCACACGTACGCTAAACCTTAAGCGTTGTGGTACCGTAAACAGTGCCCTAATATCTCCCCATTCCCTAACCCTAACCCTAACCCGAATTCTATCCCTGACCCTCATCCGAAACCTTACCCTCACCCGTGCCCTAATCTTAACCAGGACACCAACACTAACGTGTGCCCTCACACGTACGCTAACCCTTAATCGTTGTCGTACCCTAAACTGTACCCTAATCCCTCCCCATTCCCTAACCCTAACCCTAACCCGAATCCTAACCCTGACCCTCACCTGAAGCCTTACCCTCACCTGTGCCCTAATCTTAACCAGGACACTAACACTAACCCTTGCCCTCACACGAACGCTAACCCTTAAGCACTGTCGTACCCTAAGCTGTACCCTAATCCCTCTGCATTCCTTAACCGTAACCCTAACCCGAATCCTAACCCTGACCCTCACCCGAAGCCTTACCCTCACCCGTTCCCTAATCTTAACCAGGACACCAACACTAACTCGTGCCCTCACACGTATGCTAAACCTTAAGCGTTGTCGTACCCTAAATTGTACCCTAATCCCTCCCCATTCCTTAACCCTAACCCTAACCCTATCCCTAAACCTGACCCACTTCCGATGCCCTACCCTAAACAATGCCCTAATCTTAACCAGTACACAAACACTAACTCATGCCCTCAAACGTACGCTAACCCTTAAGCATTGTCGTATGCTATCCTGTACCCTAAGCGCGCCCCATTCCCTAACCCTAACCCTAAGCGAAACCCTGAACGTGACCCTTTTCCGAGGCCTTACCCTCATCGGTGCCGTTGTCTTAACCAGTACACCAACACTAACTCGTGCCCTCACACTTACGCTAACCCTTAAGCATTGTCGTACCCTAACCTGTACCCTAATCCCTCTCCATTCCCTCACCCTAACCCTAACCAGAATCCTAACCCTGACCCTCACCCGAAGCCTTACCCTCACCCGTGCCCTAATCTTAACCAGGACACCAAGACTAACTCGTGCCCTTAAACGTACGCTAACACTAAACCGCAGCGGTACCCTAACCTGTACCCTAATCCCTCTCCATTCCCTAACACTAACCCTAACCTGAAACCTAACCATGACACTCACCCGAAACTTTACCCTCACCCGTGTCCTAATTTTAACCAGTACATCAACACTAACCCATGCCCTCTAACGTACGCCAACCCTAAGCCATTGCCGTGCCCTAACCTGTACCCTAATCAATCCCCATTCCCTAACCCTAACCCTAACCCTAACCCTTAACGTGACCCTCTTCCGAGGCCTTACCCTCACCCGTGCCCTAATCGTAAGCAGTACACTAACACTAACTAGTGACCTCACACGTACGCTAAACCTTAAGCGTTGTGGTACCCTAAACTGTGCCCTAATATCTCCCCATCCCTAACCCTAACCCTAACCCGAATTCTATCCCTGACCCTCACCCGAAACCTTAACCTCACATGTGCCCTAAACTTAACCAGGACACCAACACTAACTTGTGCCCTCACACGTACGCTAACCCTTAATCGTTGTCGTACCCTAAACTGTACCCTAATCAATCCCCATTCCCTAACACTAACCCTAACCCGAATCCTAACCCTGACCCTCACCCGTGCCCTAATCTTAACCAGGACACCAACACTAACTCGTGCCCTCACACGTACGCTAAACCTTAAGCGTTGTCGTACCCTAAATTGTACCCTAATCCCTCCCCATTCCCTAACCCTAACCCTAACCCCATCCCTAAACCTGACCCACTTCCGATGCCCTACCCTAACCAATGCCCTAATCTTAACCAGTACACAAACACTAACTCATGCCCTCAAACGTACGCTAACCCTTAAGCATTGTCGTACCCTATGCTGTACCCTAATCCCTCCCCATTCCCTAACCCTAACCCTAAGCGAAACCCTGAACGTGACCCTTTTCCGAGGCCTTACCCTCATCGGTGCCCTTGTCTTAACCAGTACACCAACACTAACTCGTGCCCTCACACTTACGCTAACCCTTAAGCATTGTCGTACCCTAACCTGTACCCTAATCCCTCTCCATTCCCTAACCCTAACCCTAACCCGAATCCTAACCCTGACCCTCACCCGAAGCCTTACCCTCACCCGTGCCCTAATCTTAACCAGGACACCAAGACTAACTCGTGCCCTCAAACGTACGCTAACACTAAACCGCAGCGGTACCCTAACCTGTACCCTAATCCCTCTCCATTCCCTAACTCTAGCCCTAACCTGAAACCTAACCATGACACTCACCCGAAACTTTACCCTCACCCGTGTCCTAATTTTAACCAGTACATCAACACTAACCCATGCCCTCTAACGTACGCCAACCCTAAGCCATTGCCGTACCCTAACCTGTACCCTAATCAATCCCCATTCCCTAACACTAACCCAAACCCTAACCCTTAACGTGACCCTCTTCCGAGGCCTTACCCTCACCCGTGCCCTAATCGTAAGCAGTACACTAACACTAACTAGTGACCTCACACGTACGCTAAACCTTAAGCGTTGTGGTACCCTAAACAGTGCCCTAATATCTCCCCATTCCCTAACCCTAACCCTAAGCGAAACCCTGAACGTGACCCTTTTCCGAGGCCTTACCCTCATCGGTGCCCTTGTCTTAACCAGTACACCAACACTAACTCGTGCCCTCACACTTACGCTAACCCTTAAGCATTGTCGTACCCTAACCTGTACCTTAATCCCTCTCCATTCCCTAACCCTAACCCTAACCCGAATCCTAACCCTGACCCTCACCTGAAGCCTTACCCTCACCCGTGCCCTAATCTTAACCAGGACACCAAGACTAACTCGTGCCCTCAAACGTACGCTAACACTAAACCGCAGCGGTACCCTAACCTGTACCCTAATCCCTCTCCATTCCCTAACCCTAACCCTAACCCGAATCCTAACCCTGACCCTCACCTGAAGCCTTACCCTCACCCGTGCCCTAATCTTAACCAGGATACCAAGACTAACTCGTGCCCTCAAACGTACGCTAACACTAAACCGCAGCGGTACCCTAACCTGTACCCTAATCCCTCTCCATTCCCTAACCCTAACCCTAACCTGAAACCTAACCATGACACTCACCCGAAACTTTACCCTCACCCGTGTCCTAATTTTAACCAGTACATCAACACTAACCCATGCCCTCTAACGTACGCCAACCCTAAGCCATTGCCGTACTCTAACCTGTACCCTAATCAATCCCCATTCCCTAACCCTAACCCTAACCCTAACCCTTAACGTGACCCTCTTCCGAGGCCTTACCCTCACCCGTGCCCTAATCGTAAGCAGTACACTAACACTAACTAGTGACCTCACACGTACGCTAAACCTTAAGCGTTGTGGTACTCTAAACTGTGCCCTAATATCTCCCCATTCCCTAACCCTAACCCTAACTCGAATTCTATCCCTGACCCTCACCCGAAACCTTACCCTCACCCGTGCCCTAATCTTAACCAGGACACCAACACTAACTTGTGCCTTCACACGTATGCTAAACGTTAATCGTTGTCATACCCTAAACTGTACCCTAATCCCTCCCCATTCCCTAACCCTAACCCTAACCCGAATCCTAACCCTGACCCTCACCTGAAGCCTTACCCTCACCCGTGCCCTAATCTTAACCAGGACACTAACACTAACCCTTGCCCTCACACGAACGCTAACCCTTAAGCACTGTCGTACCCTAAGCTGTACCCTAATCCCTCTGCATTCCTTAACCCTAACCCTAAACCGAATCCTAACCCTGACCCTCACCCGAGGCCTTACCCTCACCCGTTCCCTAATCTTAACCAGGACACCAACACTAACTCGTGCCCTCACAGGTACGCTAAACCTTAAGCGTTGTCGTACCCTAAATTGTACCCTAATCCCTCCCCATTCCTTAACCCTAACCCTAACCCCATCCCTAAACCTGACCCACTTCCGATGCCCTACCCTAACCAATGCCCTAATCTTAACCAGTACACAAACACTAACTCATGCCCTCAAACGTACACTAACCCTTAAGCATTGTCGTACCCTATCCTGTACCCTAATCCCTCCCCATTCCCTAACCTTAACCCTAAGCGAAACCCTGAACGTGACCCTTTTCCGAGGCCTTACCCTCATCGGTGCCGTTGTCTTAACCTTTACACCAACACTAACTCGTGCCCTCACACTTACGCTAACCCTTAAGCATTGTCGTACCCTAACCTGTACCCTAATCCCTCTCCATTCCCTAACCCTAACCCTAACCCGAATCCTAACCCTGACCCTCACCCGAAGCCTTACCCTCACCCGTGCCCTAATCTTAACCAGGACACCAAGACTAACTCGTGCCCTCAAACGTACGCTAACACTAAACCGCAGCGGTACCCTAATCTGTACCCTAATCCCACTCCATTCCCTAACCCTAACCCTAACCTGAAACCTAACCATGACACTCACCCGAAACTTTACCCTCACCCGTGTCCTAATTTTAACCAGTACATCAACACTAACCCATGCCCCCTAACGTACGCCAACCCTAAGCCATTGCCGTACCCTAACCTGTACCCTAATCAATCCCCATTCCCTAACCCTAACCCTAACCCTAACCCTTAACGTGACCGTCTTCCGAGGCCTTACACTCACCCGTGCCCTAATCGTAAGCAGTACACTAACACTAACTAGTGACCTCACACGTACGCTAAACCTTAAGCGTTGTGGTACCCTAATCTGTGCCCTAATATCTCCCCATTCCCTAACCCTAACCCTAACCCGAATTCTATCCCTGACCCTCACACGAAGCCTTACCCTCACCCGTGCCCTAATCTTAACCAGGACACCAAGACTAACTCGTGCCCTCAAACGTACGCTAACACTAAACCGCAGCGGTACCCTAACCTGTACCCTAATCCCTCTCCATTCCCTAACCCTAGCCCTAACCTGAAACCTAACCATGACACTCACCCGAAACTTTACCCTCACCCGTGTCCTAATTTTAACCAGTACATCAACACTAACCCATGCCCTCTAACGTACGCCAACCCTAAGCCATTGCCGTACCCTAACCTGTACCCTAATCAATCCCCATTCCCTAACACTAACCCTAACCCTAACCCTTAACGTGACCCTCTTCCGAGGCCTTACCCTCACCCGTGCCCTAATCGTAAGCAGTACACTAACACTAACTAGTGACCTCACACGTACGCTAAACCTTAAGCGTTGTGGTACCCTAAACAGTGCCCTAATATCTCCCCATTCCCTAACCCTAACCCTAAGCGAAACCCTGAACGTGACCCTTTTCCGAGGCCTTACCCTCATCGGTGCCCTTGTCTTAACCAGTACACCAACACTAACTCGTGCCCTCACACTTACGCTAACCCTTAAGCATTGTCGTACCCTAACCTGTACCTTAATCCCTCTCCATTCCCTAACCCTAACCCTAACCCGAATCCTAACCCTGACCCTCACCTGAAGCCTTACCCTCACCCGTGCCCTAATCTTAACCAGGACACCAAGACTAACTCGTGCCCTCAAACGTACGCTAACACTAAACCGCAGCGGTACCCTAACCTGTACCCTAATCCCTCTCCATTCCCTAACCCTAACCCTAACCCGAATCCTAACCCTGACCCTCACCTGAAGCCTTACCCTCACCCGTGCCCTAATCTTAACCAGGATACCAAGACTAACTCGTGCCCTCAAACGTACGCTAACACTAAACCACAGCGGTACCCTAACCTGTACCCTAATCCCTCTCCATTCCCTAACCCTAACCCTAACCTGAAACCTAACCATGACACTCACCCGAAACTTTACCCTCACCCGTGTCCTAATTTTAACCAGTACATCAACACTAACCCATGCCCTCTAACGTACGCCAACCCTAAGCCATTGCCGTACCCTAACCTGTACCCTAATCAATCCCCATTCCCTAACCCTAACCCTAACCCTAACCCTTAACGTGACCCTCTTCCGAGGCCTTACCCTCACCCGTGCCCTAATCGTAAGCAGTACACTAACACTAACTAGTGACCTCACACGTACGCTAAACCTTAAGCGTTGTGGTACTCTAAACTGTGCCCTAATATCTCCCCATTCCCTAACCCTAACCCTAACTCGAATTCTATCCCTGACCCTCACCCGAAACCTTACCCTCACCCGTGCCCTAATCTTAACCAGGACACCAACACTAACTTGTGCCTTCACACGTACGCTAAACGTTAATCGTTGTCATACCCTAAACTGTACCCTAATCCCTCCCCATTCCCTAACCCTAACCCTAACCCGAATCCTAACCCTGACCCTCACCTGAAGCCTTACCCTCACCCGTGCCCTAATCTTAACCAGGACACTAACACTAACCCTTGCCCTCACACGAACGCTAACCCTTAAGCACTGTCGTACCCTAAGCTGTACCCTAATCCCTCTGCATTCCTTAACCCTAACCCTAAACCGAATCCTAACCCTGACCCTCACCCGAGGCCTTACCCTCACCCGTGCCCTAATCTTAACCAGGACACCAACACTAACTCGTGCCCTCACAGGTACGCTAAACCTTAAGCGTTGTCGTACCCTAAATTGTACCCTAATCCCTCCCCATTCCTTAACCCTAACCCTAACCCCATCCCTAAACCTGACTCACTTCCGATGCCCTACCCTAACCAATGCCCTAATCTTAACCAGTACACAAACACTAACTCATGCCCTCAAACATACACTAACCCTAAAGCATTGTCGTACCCTATCCTGTACCCTAATCCCTCCCCATTCCCTAACCCTAACCCTAAGCGAAACCCTGAACGTGACCCTTTTCCGAGGCCTTACCCTCATCGGTGCCGTTGTCTTAACCTTTACACCAACACTAACTCGTGCCCTCACACTTACGCTAACCCTTAAGCATTGTCGTACCCTAACCTGTACCCTAATCCCTCTCCATTCCCTAACCCTAACCCTAACCCGAATCCTAACCCTGACCCTCACCCGAAGCCTTACCCTCACCCGTGCCCTAATCTTAACCAGGACACCAAGACTAACTCGTGCCCTCAAACGTACGCTAACACTAAACCGCAGCGGTACCCTAATCTGTACCCTAATCCCACTCCATTCCCTAACCCTAACCCTAACCTGAAACCTAACCATGACACTCACCCGAAACTTTACCCTCACCCGTGTCCTAATTTTAACCAGTACATCAACACTAACCCATGCCCCCTAACGTACGCCAACCCTAAGCCATTGCCGTACCCTAACCTGTACCCTAATCAATCCCCATTCCCTAACCCTAACCCTAACCCTAACCCTTAACGTGACCCTCTTCCGAGGCCTTACCCTCACCCGTGCCCTAATCGTAAGCAGTACACTAACACTAACTAGTGACCTCACACGTACGCTAAACCTTAAGCGTTGTGGTACCCTAATCTGTGCCCTAATATCTCCCCATTCCCTAACCCTAACCCTAACCCGAATTCTATCCCTGACCCTCACCCGAAACCTTACCCGCACCCGTGCCCTAATCTTAACCAGGACACCAACACTAACTTGTGCCCTCACACGTACGCTAACCCTTAATCGTTGTCGTACCCTAAACTGTACCCTAATCCCTCCCCATTCCCTAACCCTAACCCTAACCCGAATCCTAACCCTGACCCTCACCTGAAGCCTTACCCTCACCCGTGCCCTAATCTTAACCAGGACACTAACACTAACCCTTGCCCTCACACGAACGCTAACCCTTAAGCACTGTCGTACCCTAAGCTGTACCCTAATCCCTCTGCATTCCTTAACCCTAACCCTAACCCGAATCCTAACCCTGACCCTCACCCGAAACCTTACCCTCACCCGTGCCCTAAACTTAACCAGGACACCAACACTAACTTGTGCCCTCACACGTACGCTAACCCTTAATCGTTGTCGTACCCTAAACTGTACCCTAATCCCTCCCCATTCCCTAACCCTAACCCTAACCCGAATCCTAACCCTGACCCTCACCCGAAGCCTTACCCTCACCCGTGCCCTAATGTTAACCAGGACACCAACACTAACTCGTGCCCTCACACGTACGCTAAACCTTAAGCGTTGTCGTACCCTAAATTGTACCCTAATCCCTCCCCATTCCCTAACCCTAACCCTAACCCCATCCCTAAACCTGACCCACTTCCGATGCCCTACCCTAACCAATGCCCTAATCTTAACCAGTACACAAACACTAACTCATGCCCTCAAACGTACGCTAACCCTTAAGCATTGTCGTACCCTATCCTGTACCCTAATCCCTCCCCATTCCCTAACCCTAACCCTAAGCGAAACCCTGAACGTGACCCTTTTCCGAGGCCTTACCCTCATCGGTGCCCTTGTCTTAACCAGTACACCAACACTAACTCGTGCCCTCACACTTACGCTAACCCTTAAGCATTGTGGTACCCTAACCTGTACCCTAATCCCTCTCCATTCCCTAACCCTAACCCTAACCCGAATCCTAACCCTGACCCTCACCCGAAGCCTTAACCTCACCCGTGCCCTAATCTTAACCAGGACACCAAGACTAACTCGTGCCCTCAAACGTACGCTAACACTAAACCGCAGCTGTACCCTAACCTGTACCCTAATCCCTCTCCATTCCCTAACCCTAACCCTAACCTGAAACCTAACCATGACACTCACCCGAAACTTTACCCTCACCCGTGTCCTAATTTTAACCAGTACATCAACACTAACCCATGCCCTCTAACGTACGCCAACCCTAAGCCATTGCCGTACCCTAACCTGTACCCTAATCAATCCCCATTCCCTAACCCTAACCCTAACCCTAACCCTTAACGTGACCCTCTTCCGAGGCCTTACCCTCACCCGTGCCCTAATCGTAAGCAGTACACTAACACTAACTAGTGACCTCACACGTACGCTAAACCTTAAGCGTTGTGGTACCCTAAACTGTGCCCTAATATCTCCCCATTCCCTAACCCTAACCCTAACCCGAATTCTATCCCTGACCCTCACCCGAAACCTTACCCTCACCCGGGCCCTAATCTTAACCAGTACACCAACACTAACTCGTGCCCTCACACGTACGCTAACCCTTAAGCACTGTCGTACCCTAACCTGTACCCTAATCCCTCTCCATAACCTAACCCTAACCCTAAACCGAATCCTAACCCTGACCCTCACCTGAAGCCTTACCCTCACCCGTGCCCTAATCTTAACCAGGACACTAACACTAACCCTTGCCCTCACACGAAAGCTAACCCTTAAGCACTGTCGTACCCTAAGCTGTACCCTAATCCCTCTGCATTCCTTAACCGTAACCCTAACCCGAATCCTAACCCTGACCCTCACCCGAAGCCTTACCCCCACTCGTTCCCTAATCTTAACCAGGACACCAACACTAACTCATGCCCTCACACGTACGCTAAACCTTAAGCGTTGTCGTACCCTAAATTGTACCCTAATCCCTCCCCATTCCTTAACCCTAACCCTAACCCGAATCCTAACCCTGACCCTCACCTGAAGCCTTACCCTCACCCGTGCCCTAATCTTAACCAGGACACTAACACTAACCCTTGCCCTCACACGAACACTAACCCTTAAGCACTGTCGTACCCTACGCTGTACCCTAATCCCTCTGCATTCCTTAAACCTAACCCTAACCCGAATCCTAACCCTGACCCTCACCCGAAGCCTAACCCTCACCCGTGCCCTAATCTTAACCAGGACACCAACACTAACACGTGCCCTCACACGTACGCTAAACCTTAAGCGTTGTCGTACCCTAAATTGTACCCTAATCCCTCCCCATTCCTTAACCCTAACCCTAACCCCAAACCTAAACCTGACCCACTTCCGATGCCCTACCCTAACCAATGCCCTAATCTTAACCAGGACACAAACACTAACTCATGCCCTCAAACGTACGCTAACCCTTAAGCTTTGTCGTACCCTATCCTGTACCCTAATCACTCCCCATTCCCTAACCCTAACCCTAAGCGAAAACCTGAACGTGACCCTTTTCCGAGGCCTTACCCTCATCGGTGCCGTTGTCTTAACCAGTACACCAACACTAACTCGTGCCTTCACACTTACGCTAACCCTTAAGCATTGTCGTACCCTATCCTGTACCCTAATCCCTCCCCATTCCCTAACCCTAACCCTAAGCGAAGCCCTGAACGTGACCCTTTTCCGAGGCCTTACCCTCATCGGTGCCGTTGTCTTAACCAGTACACCAACACTAACTCGTGCCCTCACACTTACGCTAACCCTTAAACATTGTCGTACCCTAACCTGTACCCTAATCCCTCTCCATTCCCTAACCCTAACCCTAACCCGAATCCTAACCCTGACCCTCACCCGAAGCCTTACCCTCACCCGTGCCCTAATCTTAACCAGGACACCAAGACTAATCGTGCCCTCAAACGTACGCTAACACTAAACCGCAGCGGTACCCTTACCTGTACCCTAATCCCTCTCCATTCCCTAACCCTAACCCTAGCCTGAAACCTAACCAGGACACTCACCCGAAGCTTTACCCTCACCCGTGTCCTAATTTTAACCAGTACATCAACACTAACCCATGCCCTCTAACGTACGCCAACCCTAAGCCATTGCCGTACCCTAACCTGTACCCTAATCAATCCCCATTCCCTAACCCTAACCCTAACCCTAACCCTTAACGTGACCCTCTTCCGAGGCCTTACCCTCACCTGTGCCCTAATCGTAAGCAGTACACTAACACTAACTTGTGCTCTCACACGTACGCTAACCCTTAATCGTTGTCGTACCCTAAACTGTACCCTAATCCCTCCCCATTCCCTAACCCTAACCCTAACCCGAATCCTAACCCTGACCCTCACCTGAAGACTTACCCTCACCCGTGCCCTAATCTTAACCAGGACACTAACACTAACCCTTGCGCTCACACGAACGCTAACCCTTAAGCACTGTCGTACCCTAAGCTGTAGCCTAATACCTCTGCATTCCTTAACCCTAACCCTAACCCGAATCCTAACCCTGACCCTCACCCGAAGCCTTACTCGCACCCGTGCCCTAATCTTAACCAGGACACCAACACTAACTCGTGCCCTCACACGTACGCTAAACCTTAAGCGTTGTCGTACCCTAAATTGTACCCTAATCCCTCCCCATTCCTTAACCCTAACCCTAACCCCATCCCTAAACCTGACCCACTTCCGATGCCCTACCCTAACCAATGCCCTAATCTTAACCAGTACACAAACACTAACTCATGCCCTCAAACGTACGCTAACCCTTAAGCATTGTCGTACCCTATCCTGTACCCTAATCCCTCCCCATTCCCTAACCCTAACCCTAAGCGAAACCCTGAACGTGACCCTTTTCCGAGGCCTTACCCTCATCGGTGCCCTTGTCTTAACCAGTACACCAACACTAACTCGTGCCCTCACACTTACGCTAACCCTTAAGCATTGTCGTACCCTAACCTGTACCCTAATCCCTCTCCATTCCCTAACCCTAACCCTAACCCGAATCCTAACCCTGACCCTCATCCGAAGCCTTACCCTCACCCGTGCCCTAATCTTAACCAGGACACCAAGACTAACTCGTGCCCTCAAACGTACGCTAGCACTAAACCGCAGCGGTACCCTAACCTGTACCCTAATCCCTCTCCATTCCCTAACCCTAACCCTAACCTGAAACCTAACCATGACACTCACCCGAAACTTTACCCTCACCCGTGTCCTAATTTTAACCAGTACATCAACACTAACCCATGCCCTCTAACGTACGCCAACCCTAAGCCATTGCCGTACCCTAACCTGTACCCTAATCAATCCCCATTCCCTAACCCTAACCCTAACCCTTAACGTGACCCTCTTCCGAGGCCTTACCCTCACTCGTGCCCTAATCGTAAGGAGTACACTAACACTAACTAGTGACCTCACATGCACGCTAAACCTTAAGCGTTGTGGTACTCTAAACTGTGCCCTAATATCTCCCCATTCCCTAACCCTAACCCTAACCCGAATTCTATCCCTGACCCTCACCCGAAACCTTACCCTCACCCGTGCCCTAATCTTAACCAGGACACTAACACTAACCCTTGCCCTCACACGAACGCTAACCCTTAAGCACTGTCGTACCCTAAGCTGTACCCTAATCCCTCTTCATTCCTTAACCCTAACCCTAACCCGAATCCTAACCCGGACCCTCACCCGAAGCCTTACCCTCACCCCTGCCCTAATCTTAACCAGGACACCAACACTAACTCGTGCCCTCACACGTACGCTAAACCTTAAGCGTTGTCGTACCCTAAATTGTACCCTAATCCCTCCCCATTCCTTAACCCTAACCCTAACCCCATCCCTAAACCTGACCCACTTCCGATGCCCTACCCTAACTAATGCCCTAATCTTAACCAGTACACAAACACTAACTCATGCCCTCAAACGTATGCTAACCCTTAAGCTTTGTTGTACCCTATCCTGTACCCTAATCCCTCCCCATTCCCTAACCCTAACCCTAAGCGAAACCCTGAACGTGACCCTTTTCCGAGGCTTTACCCTCATCGGTGCCGTTGTCTTAACCAGTACACCAACACTAACTCGTGCCCTCACACTTACGCTAACACTTAAGCATTGTCGTACCCTAACCTGTACCCTAATCCCTCTCCATTCCCTAACCCTAACCCTAACCCGAATCCTAGCTCTGACCCTCACCCGAAGACTTACCCTCACCCGTGCCCTAATCTTAACCAGGACACCAAGACTAACTCGTGCCCTCAAACGTACGCTAACACTAAACCACAGCGGTACCCTAACCTGTACCCTAATCCCTCTCCATTCCCTAACCCTAACCCTAACCTGAAACCTAACCATGACACTCACCCGAAACTTTACCCTCACCCGTGTCCTAATTTTAACCAGTACATCAACACTAACCCATGCCCTCTAACGTACGGCAACCCTAAGCCATTGCCGTACCCTAACCTGTACCCTAATCAATCGCCATTCCCTAACCCTAACCCTAACCCTAACCCTTAACGTGACCCTCTTCCGAGGCCTTACCCTCACTCGTGCCCTAATCGTAAGCAGTACACTAACACTAACTAGTGACCTCACACGTACGCTAAACCTTAAGCGTTCTGGTACGCTAAACTGTGCCCAAATATCTCCCCATTCCTTAACTCTAACCCTAACCCGAATCCTAACCCTGACCCTCACCCGAAGCCTTACCCTCACCCGTGCCCTAATCTTAACCAGGATACCAACACTAACTCGTGCCCTCACACGTATGCTAAACCTTAAGCGTTGTCGTACCCTAAATTGTACCCTAATCCCTCCCCATTCCTTAACCCTAACCCTAACCCCATCCCTAAACCTGACCCACTTCCGATGCCCTACCCTAACCAATGCCCTAATCTTAACCAGTACACAAACACTAACTCATGCCCTCAAACGTACGCTAACCCTTAAGCATTGTCGTACCCTATCCTGTACCCTAATCCCTCCCCATTCCCTAACCCTAACCCTAAGCGAAACCCTGAACGTGACCCTTTTCCGAGGCCTTACCCTCATCGGTGCCGTTTTCTTAACCAGTACACCAACACTAAATCGTGCCCTCACACTTACGCTAACCCTTAAGCATTGTCGTACCCTAACCTGTACCCTAATCCCTCTCCATTCCCTAACCCTAACCCTAACCCGAATCCTAACCCTGACCCTCACCCGAAGCCTTACCCTCAACCGTGCCCTAATCTTAACCAGGACACCAAGACTAACTCGTGCCCTCACACGTACGCTAACACTAAACCGCAGTGGTACCCTAACCTGTACCCTAATCCCTCTCAATTCCCTAACCCTAACCCTAACCTGAAACCTAACCATGACACTCACCCGAAACTTTACCCTCACCCGTGTCCTAATTTTAACAGTACATCAACACTAACCCATGCCCTCTAACGTACGGCAACCCTAAGCCATTGCCGTACCCTAACCTGTACCCTAATCAATCCCCATTCCCTAACCCTAACCCTAACCCTAACCCTTAACGTGACCCTCTTCCGAGGCCTTACCCTCACCCGTGCCCTAATCGTAAGCAGTACACTAACACTAACTAGTGACCTCACACGTACGCTAAACCTTAAGCGTTGTTGTACCCTAAACTGTGCCCTAATATCTCCCCATTCCCTAACCCTAACCCTAACCCGAATTCTATCCCTGACCCTCACCCGAAACCTTACCCTCACCTGTGTCCTAATCTTAACCAGGACACCAACACTAACTTGTGCCCTCACACGTACGCTAACCCTTAATCGTTGTCGTACCCTAAACTGTACCCTAATCCTTCCCCATTCCCTTACCCTAACCCTAACCCGAATCCTAACCCTGACCCTCACCTGAAGCCTTACCCTACCCGTGCCCTAATCTTAACCAGGACATTAACACTAACACTTGCCCTCACACGAACACTAACCCTTAAGCACTGTCGTACCCTAAGCTGTACCCGAATCCCTCTGCATTCCTTAACCCTAACCCTAACCCGAATCCTAACCCTGACCCTCACTCGAAGCCTTACCCTCACCCGTGCCCTAATCTTAACCAGGACACCAACACTAACTCGTGCCGTCACACGTACGCTAACCCTTAATCGTTGTCGTACCCTAAACTGTACCCTAATCCTTCCCCATTCCCTAACCCTAACCCTAACCCGAATCCTAACCCTGACCCTCACCTGAAGCCTTACCCTCACCCGTGCCCTAATCTTAACCAGGACATTAACACTAACACTTGCCTTCACACGAACACTAACCCTTAAGCACTGTCGTACCCTAAGCTGTACCCTAATCCCTCTGCATTCCTTAACCCTTACCCTAACCCGAATCCTAACCCTGACCCTCACCCGAAGCCTTACCCTCACCCGTGCCCTAATCTTAACCAGGACACCAACACTAACTCGTGCCCTCACACGTACGCTAAACCTTAAGCGTTGTCGTACCCTAAATTGTACCCTAATCCCTCGCCATTCCTTAACCCTAACCCTAACACCATCCCTAAACCTGACCCACTTCCGATGCCCTACCCTAACCAATGCCCTAATCTTAACCAGTACACAAACACTAACTCATGCCCTCAAACGTACGCTAACCCTTAAGCATTGTCGTACCCTATCCTGTACCCTAATCCCTCCCCATTCCCTAACCCTAACCCTAAGCGAAACACTGAACGTGACCCTTTTCCGAGGCCTTACCCTCATCGGTGCCGTTGTCTTAACCAGTACACCAACACTATCTCGTGCCCTCACACTTACGCTAACCCTTAAGCATTGAAGTACCCTAACCTGTACCCTAATCCCTCTCCATTCCCTAACCCTAATCCTAACCCGAATCCTAACCCTGACCCTCACCCGAAGCCTTACCCTCACCCGTGCCCTAATCTTAACCAGGACACCAAGACTAACTCGTGCCCTCACACGTACGCTAACACTAAACCGCAGCGGTACCCTAACCTGTACCCTAATCCCTCTCCATTCCCTAACCCTAACCTTAACCTGAAACCTAACCATGACACTCACCCAAAACTTTACCCTCACCCGTGTCCTAATTTTAACCAGTACATCAACACTAACCCATGCCCTCTAACGTACGCCAACCCTAAGACATTGCCGTACCCTAACCTGTACCCTAATCAATCCCCATTCCCTAACCCTAACCCTAACCCTAACCCTTAACGTGACCCTCTTCCGAGGTCTTACCCTCACCCGTGCCCTAATCATAAGCAGTACACTAACACTAACTAGTGACCTCACACGTACGCTAAACCTTAAGCGTTGTGGTACCCTAAACTGTGCCCTAATATCTCCCCATTCCCTAACCCTAACCCGAATTCTATCCCTGACCCTCACCCGAAACCTTACCCTCACCCATGCCCTAATCTTAAACCAGGACACCAACACTAACTTGTGCCCTCACACGTACGCTAACCCTTAATCGTTGTCGTACCCTAAACTGTACCCTAATCCCTCCCCATTCCCTAACCCTAACCCTAACCCGAATCCTAACCCTGACCCTCACCTGAAGCCTTACCCTCACCCGTGCCCTAATCTTAACCAGAACACTAACAATAACCCTTGCCCTCACACGAACGCTAACCCTTAAGCACTGTCGTACCCTAAGCTGTACCCTAATCCCTCTGCATTCCTTAACACTAACCCTAACCCGAATCCTAACCCTGACCCTCACCCGAAGCCTTACCCTCACCCGTGCCCTAATCTTAACCAGGACACCAACACTAACTCGTGCCCTCACACGTACGCTAAACCTTAAGCGTTGTCGTACCCTAAATTGTACCCTAATCCCTCCCCATTCCTTAACCCTAACCCTAACCCCATCCCTAAACCTGACCCACTTCCGATGCCCTACCCTAACCAATGCCCTAATCTTAACCAGTACACAAACACTAACTCATGCCCTCAAACGTACGCTAACCCTTAAGCATTGTCGTACCCTATCCTGTACCCTAATCCCTCCCCATTCCCTAACCCTAACCCTAAGCGAAACCCTGAATGTGACCCTTTTCTGAGGCCTTACCCTCATCGTTGCCGTTGTCTTAACCAGTACACCAACACTATCTCGTGGCCTCACACTTACGCTAACCCTTAAGCATTCAAGTACCCTAACCTGTACCCTAATCCCTCTCCATTCCCTAACCCTAACCCTAACCCGAATCCTAACCCTGACCCTCACCCGAAGCCTTACCCTCACCCGTGCCCTAATCTTAACCAGGACACCAAGACTAACTCGTGCCCTCACACGTACGCTAACACTAAACCGCAGCGGTACCCTAACCTGTACCCTAATCCCTCTCCATTCCCTAACCCTAACCTTAACCTGAAACCTAACCATGACACTCACCCAAAACTTTACCCTCACCCGTGTCCTAATTTTAACCAGTACATCAACACTAACCCATGCCCTCTAACGTACGCCAACCCTAAGCCATTGCCGTACCCTAACCTGTACCCTAATCAATCCCCATTCCCTAACCCTAACCCTAACCCTAACCCTTAACGTGACCCTCTTCCGAGGTCTTACCCTCACCCGTGCCCTAATCATAAGCAGTACACTAACACTAACTAGTGACCTCACACGTACGCTAAACCTTAAGCGTTGTGGTACCCTAAACTGTGCCCTAATATCTCCCCATTCCCTAACCCTAACCCGAATTCTATCCCTGACCCTCACCCGAAACCTTACCCTCACCCATGCCCTAATCTTAAACCAGGACACCAACACTAACTTGTGCCCTCACACGTACGCTAACCCTTAATCGTTGTCGTACCCTAAACTGTACCCTAATCCCTCCCCATTCCCTAACCCTAACCCTAACCCGAATCCTAACCCTGACCCTCACCTGAAGCCTTACCCTCACCCGTGCCCTAATCTTAACCAGAACACTAACAATAACCCTTGCCCTCACACGAACGCTAACCCTTAAGCACTGTCGTACCCTAAGCTGTACCCTAATCCCTCTGCATTCCTTAACACTAACCCTAACCCGAATCCTAACCCTGACCCTCACCCGAAGCCTTACCCTCACCCGTGCCCTAATCTTAACCAGGACACCAACACTAACTCGTGCCCTCACACGTACGCTAAACCTTAAGCGTTGTCGTACCCTAAATTGTACCCTAATCCCTCCCCATTCCTTAACCCTAACCCTAACCCCATCCCTAAACCTGACCCACTTCCGATGCCCTACCCTAACCAATGCCCTAATCTTAACCAGTACACAAACACTAACTCATGCCCTCAAACGTACGCTAACCCTTAAGCATTGTCGTACCCTATCCTGTACCCTAATCCCTCCCCATTCCCTAACCCTAACCCTAAGCGAAACCCTGAATGTGACCCTTTTCTGAGGCCTTACCCTCATCGTTGCCGTTGTCTTAACCAGTACACCAACACTATCTCGTGGCCTCACACTTACGCTAACCCTTAAGCATTCAAGTACCCTAACCTGTACCCTAATCCCTCTCCATTCCCTAACCCTAACCCTAACCCGAATCCTAACCCTGACCCTCACTCGAAGCCTTACCCTCACCCGTGCCCTAATCTTAACCAGGACACCAAGACTAACTCGTGCCCTCACACGTATGCTAACACTAAACCGCAGCGGTACCCTAACCTGTACCCTAATCCCTCTCCATTCCCTAACCCTAACCCTAACCTGAAACCTAACCATGACACTCACCCGAAACTTTACCCTCACCCGTGTCCTAATTTTAACCAGTACATCTACACTAACCCATGCCCTCTAACGTACGCCAACCCTAAGCCATTGCCGTACCCTAACCTGTACCCTAATCAATCCCCATTCCCTAACCCTAACCCTAACCCTAACCCTTAACGTGACCCTCTTCCGAGGCCTTACCCTCACCCGTGCCCTAATCGTAAGCAGTACACTAACACTAACTAGTGACCTCACACGTACGCTAAACCTTAAACGTTGTGGTACCCTAAACTGTGCCCTAATATCTCCCAATTCCCTAACCCTAACCCGAATTCTATCCCTGACCCTCACCCGAAACCTTACCCTCACCCATGCCCTAATCTTAACCAGGACACCAACACTAACTTGTGCCCTCACACGTACGCTAACCCTTAATCGTTGTCGTACCCTAAACTGTACCCTAATCCCTCCCCATTCCCTAACCCTAACCCTAACCCGAATCCTAACCCTGACTCTCACCTGAAGCCTTACCCTCACCCGTGCCCTAATCTTAACCAGGATACTAACACTAACCCTTGCCCTCACACGAACGCTAACCCTTAAGCACTGTCGTACCCTAAGCTGTACCCTAATCCCTCTGCATTCCTTAACACTAACCCTAACCCGAATCCTAACCCTGACCCTCACCCGAAGCCTTACCCTCACCCGTGCCCTAATCTTAACCAGGACACCAACACTAACTCGTGCCCTCACACGTACGCTAAACCTTAAGCGTTGTCGTACCCTAAATTGTACCCTAATCCCTCCCCAATCCTTAACCCTAACCCTAACCCCATCCCTAAACCTGACCCACTTCCGATGCCCTACCCTAACCAATGCCCTAATCTTAACCAGTACACAAACACTAACTCATGCCCTCAAACGTACGCTAACCCTTAAGCATTGTCGTACCCTATCCTGTACCCTAATCCCTCCCCATTCCCTAACCCTAACCCTAAGCGAAACCCTGAACGTGACCCTTTTCCGAGGCCTTACCTTCATCGGTGCCGTTGTCTTAACCAGTACACCAACACTATCTCGTGCCCTCACACTTACGCTAAACCTTAAGCATTGAAGTACCCTAACCTGTACCCTAATCCCTCTCCATTCCCTAACCCTAACCCTAACCCGAATCCTAACCCTGACCCTCACCCAAAGCCTTACCCTCACCCGTGCCCTAATCTTAACCAGGACACCAAGACTAACTCGTGCCCTCACACGTACGCTAACACTAAACCGCAGCGGTACCCTAACCTGTACCCTAATCCCTCTCCATTCCCTAACCCTAACCCTAACCTGAAACCTAACCATGACACTCACCCGAAACTTTACCCTCACCCGTGTCCTAATTTTAACCAGTACATCTACACTAACCCATGCCCTCTAACGTACGCCAACCCTAAGCCATTGCCGTACCCTAACCTGTACCCTAATCAATCCCCATTCCCTAACCCTAACCCTAACCCTAACCCTTAACGTGACCCTCTTCCGAGGCCTTACCCTCACCCGTGCCCTAATCGTAAGCAGTACACTAACACTAACTAGTGACCTCACACGTACGCTAAACCTTAAGCGTTGTGGTACCCTAAACTGTGCCCTAATATCTCCCAATTCCCTAACCCTAACCCGAATTCTATCCCTGACCCTCACCCGAAACCTTACCCTCACCCATGCCCTAATCTTAACCAGGACACCAACACTAACTTGTGCCCTCACACGTACGCTAACCCTTAATCGTTGTCGTACCCTAAACTGTACCCTAATCCCTCCCCATTCCCTAACCCTAACCCTAACCCGAATCCTAACCCTGACTCTCACCTGAAGCCTTACCCTCACCCGTGCCCTAATCTTAACCAGGACACTAACACTAACCCTTGCCCTCACACGAACGCTAACCCTTAAGCACTGTCGTACCCTAAGCTGTACCCTAATCACTCTGCATTCCTTAACACAAACCCTAACCCGAATCCTAACCCTGACCCTCACCCGAAGCCTTACCCTCACCCGTGCCCTAAACTTAACCAGGACACCAACACTAACTCGTGCCCTCACACGTACGCTAAACCTTAAGCGTTGTCGTACCCTAAATTGTACCCTAATCCCTACCCAATCCTTAACCCTAACCCTAACCCCATCCCTAAACCTGACCCACTTCCGATCCCCTACCCTAACCAATGCCCTAATCTTAACCAGTACACAAACACTAACTCATGCCCTCAAACGTACGCTAACCCTTAAGCATTGTCGTACCCTATCCTGTACCCTAATCCCTCCCCATTCCCTAACCCTAACCCTAAGCGAAACCCTGAACGTGACCCTTTTCCGAGGCCTTACCCTCATCGGTGCCGTTGTCTTAACCAGTACACCAACACTATCTCGTGCCCTCACACTTACGCTAACCCTTAAGCATTGAAGTACCCTAACCTGTACCATAATTCCTCTCCATTCCCTAACCCTAACCCTAACCCGAATCCTAAACCTGACCCTCACCCGAAGCCTTACCCTCACCCGTGCCCTAATCTTCACCAGGACACAAAGACTAACTCGTTCCCTCACACGTACGCTAACACTAAACCGCAGCGGTACCCTAACCTGTACCCTAATCCCTCTCCATTCCCTAACCCTAACCCTAACCTGAAACCTAACCATGACACTCACCCGAAACTTTACCCTCACCCGTGTCCTAATTTTAACCAGTACATCAACACTAACCCATGCCCTCTAACGTACGCCAACCCTAAGCCATTGCTGTACCCTAACCTGTACCCTAATCAATCCCCATTCCCTAACCCTAACCCTAACCCTAACCCTTAAAGTGACCCTCTTCCGAGGCCTTACCCTCACCCGTGCCCTAATCGTAAGCAGTACACTAACACTAACTAGTGACCTCACACGTACGCTAAACCTTAAGCGTTGTGGTACCCTAAACTGTGCCCTAATATCTCCCCATTCCCTAACCCTAACCCGAATTCTATCCCTGACCCTCACCCGAAACCTTACCCTCACCCATGCCCTAATCTTAACCAGGACACCAACACTAACTTGTGCCCTCACACGTACGCTAACCCTTAATCGTTGTCGTACCCTAAACTGTACCCTAATCCCTCCCCATTCCCTAACCCTAACCCTAACCCGAATCCTAACCCTGACCCTCACCTGAAGCCTTACCCTCACCCGTGCCCTAATCTTAACCAGAACACTAACAATAACCCTTGCCCTCACACGAACGCTAACCCTTAAGCACTGTCGTACCCTAAGCTGTACCCTAATCCCTCTGCATTCCTTAACACTAACCCTAACCCGAATCCTAACCCTGACCCTCACCCGAAGCCTTACCCTCACCCGTGCCCTAATCTTAACCAGGACACCAACACTAACTCGTGCCCTCACACGTACGCTAAACCTTAAGCGTTGTCGTACCCTAAATTGTACCCTAATCCCTCCCCATTCCTTAACCCTAACCCTAACCCCATCCCTAAACCTGACCCACTTCCGATGCCCTACCCTAACCAATGCCTTAATCTTAACCAGTACACAAACACTAACTCATGCCCTCAAACGTACGCTAACCCTTAAGCATTGTCGTACCCTATCCTGTACCCTAATCCCTCCCCATTCCCTAACCCTAACCCTAAGCGAAACCCTGAACGTGACCCTTTTCCGAGGCCTTACCCTCATCGGTGCCGTTGTCTTAACCAGTACACCAACACTATCTCGTGCCCTCACACTTACGCTAACCCTTAAGCATTGAAGTACCCTAACCTGTACCCTAATCTCTCTCCATTCCCTAACCCTAACCCTAACCCGAATCCTAACCCTGACCCTCACCCGAAGCCTTACCCTCACCCGTGCCCTAATCTTAACCAGGACACGAAGACTAACTCGTGCCCTCACACGTACGCTAACACTAAACCGCAGCGGTACCCTAACCTGTACCCTAATACCTCTCCATTACCTAACCCTAACCCTAACCTGAAACCTAACCATGACACTCACCCGAAACTTTACCCTCACCCGTGTCCTAATTTTAACCAGTACATCAACACTAACCCATACCCTCTAACGTACGCCAACCCGAAGCCATTGCCGTACACTAACCTGTACCCTAATCAATTCCCATTCCCTAACCCTAACCCTAACCCTAACCCTTAACGTGACCCTCTTCCGAGGCCTTACCCTCACCCGTGCCCTAATCGTAAGCAGTACACTAACACTAACTAGTGACCTCACACGTACGCTAAACCTTAAGCGTTGTGGTACCCTAAACTGTGCCCTAATATCTCCCCATTCCCTAACCCTAACCCGAATTCTATCCCTGACCCTCACCCGAAACCTTACCCTCACCCATGCCCTAATCTTAACCAGGACACCAACACTAACTTGTGCCCTCACACGTACGCTAACCCTTAATCGTTGTCGTACCCTAAATTGTACCCTAATCCCTCCCCATTCCCTAACCCTAACCCTAACCCGAATCCTAACCCTGACCCTCACCTGAAGCCTTACCCTCACCCGTGCCCTAATCTTAACCAGGACACTAACACTAACCTTTACCCTCACACGAACGCTAACCCTTAAGCACTGTCGTACCCTAAGCTGTACCCTAATCCCTCTGCATTCCTTAACCCTAACCCTAACCCGAATCCTAACCCTGACCCTCACCCGAAGCCTTACCCTCACCCGTGCCCTAATCTTAACCAGGACACCAACACTAACTCGTGCCCTCACACGTACGCTAAACCTTAAGCGTTGTCGTACCCTAAATTGTACCCTAATCCCTCCCCATTCCTTAACCCTAACCCTAACCCCATCCCTAAACCTGACCCACTTCCGATGCCCTACCCTAACCAATGCCCTAATCTTAACCAGTACACAAACACTAACTCATGCCCTCAAACGTACGCTAACCCTTAAGCATTGTCGTACCCTATCCTGTACCCTAATCCCTCCCCATTCCCTAACCCTAACCCTAAGCGAAACCCTGAACGTGACCCTTTTCCGAGGCCTTACCTTCATCGGTGCCGTTGTCTTAACCAGTACACCAACACTATCTCGTGCCCTCACACTTACGCTAAACCTTAAGCATTGAAGTACCCTAACCTGTACCCTAATCCCTCTCCATTCCCTAACCCTAACCCTAACCCGAATCCTAACCCTGACCCTCACCCAAAGCCTTACCCTCACCCGTGCCCTAATCTTAACCAGGACACCAAGACTAACTCGTGCCCTCACACGTACGCTAACACTAAACCGCAGCGGTACCCTAACCTGTACCCTAATCCCTCTCCATTCCCTAACCCTAACCCTAACCTGAAACCTAACCATGACACTCACCCGAAACTTTACCCTCACCCGTGTCCTAATTTTAACCAGTACATCTACACTAACCCATGCCCTCTAACGTACGCCAACCCTAAGCCATTGCCGTACCCTAACCTGTACCCTAATCAATCCCCATTCCCTAACCCTAACCCTAACCCTAACCCTTAACGTGACCCTCTTCCGAGGCCTTACCCTCACCCGTGCCCTAATCGTAAGCAGTACACTAACACTAACTAGTGACCTCACACGTACGCTAAACCTTAAGCGTTGTGGTACCCTAAACTGTGCCCTAATATCTCCCAATTCCCTAACCCTAACCCGAATTCTATCCCTGACCCTCACCCGAAACCTTACCCTCACCCATGTCCTAATCTTAACCAGGATACCAACACTAACTTGTGCCCTCACACGTACGCTAACCCTTAATCGTTGTCGTACCCTAAACTGTACCCTAATCCCTCCCCATTCCCTAACCCTAACCCTAACCCGAATCCTAACCCTGACTCTCACCTGAAGCCTTACCCTCACCCGTGCCCTAATCTTAACCAGGACACTAACACTAACCCTTGCCCTCACACGAACGCTAACCCTTAAGCACTGTCGTACCCTAAGCTGTACCCTAATCACTCTGCATTCCTTAACACAAACCCTAACCCGAATCCTAACCCTGACCCTCACCCGAAGCCTTACCCTCACCCGTGCCCTAAACTTAACCAGGACACCAACACTAACTCGTGCCCTCACACGTACGCTAAACCTTAAGCGTTGTCGTACCCTAAATTGTACCCTAATCCCTCCCCAATCCTTAACCCTAACCCTAACCCCATCCCTAAACCTGACCCACTTCCGATCCCCTACCCTAACCAATGCCCTAATCTTAACCAGTACACAAACACTAACTCATGCCCTCAAACGTACGCTAACCCTTAAGCATTGTCGTACCCTATCCTGTACCCTAATCCCTCCCCATTCCCTAACCCTAACCCTAAGCGAAACCCTGAACGTGACCCTTTTCCGAGGCCTTACCCTCATCGGTGCCGTTGTCTTAACCAGTACACCAACACTATCTCGTGCCCTCACACTTACGCTAACCCTTAAGCATTGAAGTACCCTAACCTGTACCATAATTCCTCTCCATTCCCTAACCCTAACCCTAACCCGAATCCTAAACCTGACCCTCACCCGAAGCCTTACCCTCACCCGTGCCCTAATCTTAACCAGGACACAAAGACTAACTCGTTCCCTCACACGTACGCTAACACTAAACCGCAGCGGTACCCTAACCTGTACCCTAATCCCTCTCCATTCCCTAACCCTAACCCTAACCTGAAACCTAACCATGACACTCACCCGAAACTTTACCCTCACCCGTGTCCTAATTTTAACCAGTACATCAACACTAACCCATGCCCTCTAACGTACGCCAACCCTAAGCCATTGCTGTACCCTAACCTGTACCCTAATCAATCCCCATTCCCTAACCCTAACCCTAACCCTAACCCTTAAAGTGACCCTCTTCCGAGGCCTTACCCTCACCCGTGCCCTAATCGTAAGCAGTACACTAACACTAACTAGTGACCTCACACGTACGCTAAACCTTAAGCGTTGTGGTACCCTAAACTGTGCCCTAATATCTCCCCATTCCCTAACCCTAACCCGAATTCTATCCCTGACCCTCACCCGAAACCTTACCCTCACCCATGCCCTAATCTTAACCAGGACACCAACACTAACTTGTGCCCTCACACGTACGCTAACCCTTAATCGTTGTCGTACCCTAAACTGTACCCTAATCCCTCCCCATTCCCTAACCCTAACCCTAACCCGAATCCTAACCCTGACCCTCACCTGAAGCCTTACCCTCACCCGTGCCCTAATCTTAACCAGAACACTAACAATAACCCTTGCCCTCACACGAACGCTAACCCTTAAGCACTGTCGTACCCTAAGCTGTACCCTAATCCCTCTGCATTCCTTAACACTAACCCTAACCCGAATCCTAACCCTGACCCTCACCCGAAGCCTTACCCTCACCCGTGCCCTAATCTTAACCAGGACACCAACACTAACTCGTGCCCTCACACGTACGCTAAACCTTAAGCGTTGTCGTACCCTAAATTGTACCCTAATCCCTCCCCATTCCTTAACCCTAACCCTAACCCCATCCCTAAACCTGACCCACTTCCGATGCCCTACCCTAACCAATGCCTTAATCTTAACCAGTACACAAACACTACCTCATGCCCTCAAACGTACGCTAACCCTTAAGCATTGTCGTACCCTATCCTGTACCCTAATCCCTCCCCATTCCCTAACCCTAACCCTAAGCGAAACCCTGAACGTGACCCTTTTCCGAGGCCTTACCCTCATCGGTGCCGTTGTCTTAACCAGTACACCAACACTATCTCGTGCCCTCACACTTACGCTAACCCTTAAGCATTGAAGTACCCTAACCTGTACCCTAATCCCTCTCCATTCCCTAACCCTAACCCTAACCCGAATCCTAACCCTGACCCTCACCCGAAGCCTTACCCTCACCCGTGCCCTAATCTTAACCAGGACACGAAGACTAACTCGTGCCCTCACACGTACGCTAACACTAAACCGCAGCGGTACCCTAACCTGTACCCTAATACCTCTCCATTACCTAACCCTAACCCTAACCTGAAACCTAACCATGACACTCACCCGAAACTTTACCCTCACCCGTGTCCTAATTTTAACCAGTACATCAACACTAACCCATACCCTCTAACGTACGCCAACCCGAAGCCATTGCCGTACACTAACCTGTACCCTAATCAATCCCCATTCCCTAACCCTAACCCTAACCCTAACCCTTATCGTGACCCTCTTCCGAGGCCTTACCCTCACCCGTGCCCTAATCGTAAGCAGTACACTAACACTAACTAGTGACCTCACACGTACGCTAAACCTTAAGCGTTGTGGTACCCTAAACTGTGCCCTAATATCTCCCAATTCCCTAACCCTAACCCGAATTCTATCCCTGACCCTCACCCGAAACCTTACCCTCACCCATGCCCTAATCTTAACCAGGACACCAACACTAACTTGTGCCCTCACACGTACGCTAACCCTTAATCGTTGTCGTACCCTAAACTGTACCCTAATCCCTCCCCTTTCCCTAACCCTAACCCTAACCCGAATCCTAACCCTGACCCTCACATGAAGCCTTACCCTCACCCGTGCCCTAATCTTAACCAGGACACTAACACTAACCCTTGCCCTCACACGAACGCTAACCCTTAAGCACTGTCGTACCCTAAGCTGTACCCTAATCCCTCTGCATTCCTTAACACTAACCCTAACCCGAATCCTAACCCTGACCCTCACCCGAAGCCTTACCCTCACCTGTGCCCTAATCTTAACCAGGACACCAACACTAACTCGTGCCCTCACACGTACGCTAAACCTTAAGCGTTGTCGTACCCTAAATTGTACCCTAATCCCTCCCCATTCCTTAACCCTAACCCTAACCCCATCCCTAAACCTGACCCACTTCCGATGCCCTACCCTAACCAATGCCCTAATCTTAACCAGTACACAAACACTAACTCATGCCCTCAAACGTACGCTAACCCTTAAGCATTGTCGTACCCTATCCTGTACCCTAATCCCTCCCCATTCCCTAACCCTAACCCTAAGCGAAACCCTGAACGTGACCCTTTTCCGAGGCTTTACCGTCATCGGTGCCGTTGTCTTAACCATTACACCAACACTATCTCGTGCACTCACACTTACGCTAACCCTTAAGCATTGAAGTACCCTAACCTGTACCCTAATCCCTCTCCATTCCCTAACCCTAACCCTAACCCGAATCCTAACCCTGACCCTCACCGGAAGCCTTACCCTCACCCGTGTCCTAATCTTAACCAGGACACCAAGACTAACTCGTGCCCTCACACGTACGCTAACACTAAACCGCAGCGGTACCCTAACCTGTACCCTAATCCCTCTCCATTCCCTAACCCTAACCCTAACCTGAAACCTAACCATGACACTCACCCGAAACTTTACCCTCACCCGTGTCCTAATTTTAACCAGTACATCAACACTACTCCATGCCCTCTAACGTACGCCAACCCTAAGCCATTGCCGTACCCTAACCTGTACCCTAATCAATCCCCATTCCCTAACCCTAACCCTAACCCTAACCCTTAACGTGACCCTCTTCCGAGGCCTTACCCTCACCCGTGCCCTAATCGTAAGCAGTACACTAACACTAACTAGTGACCTCACACGTACGCTAAACCTTAAGCGTTGTGGTACCCTAAACTGTGCCCTAATATCTCCCCATTCCCTAACCCTAACCCGAATTCTATCCCTGACCCTCACCCGAAACCTTACCCTCACCCATGCCCTAATCTTAACCAGGACACCAACACTAACTTGTGCCCTCACACGTACGCTGACCCTTAATCGTTGTCGTACCCTAACCTGTACCCTAATCCCTCCCTATTCCCTAACCCTAACCCTAACCCGAATCCTAACCCTGACCCTCACCTGAAGCCTTACCCTCACCCGTGCCCTAATCTTAACCAGAACACTAACAATAACCCTTGCCCTCACACGAACGCTAACCCTTAAGCACTGTCGTACCCTAAGCTGTACCCTAATCCCTCTGCATTCCTTAACACTAACCCTAACCCGAATCCTAACCGTGACCCTCACCCGAAGCCTTACCCTCACCCGTGCCCTAATCTTAACCAGGACACCAACACTAACTCGTGCCCTCACACGTACGCTAAACCTTAAGCGTTGTCGTACCCTAAATTGTACCCTAATCCCTCCCCATTCCTTAACCCTAACCCTAACCCCATCCCTAAACCTGACCCACTTCCGATGCCCTACCCTAACCAATGCCCTAATCTTAACCAGTACACAAACACTAACTCATGCCCTCAAACGTACGCTAACCCTTAAGCATTGTCGTACCCTATCCTGTACCCTAATCCCTCCCCATTCCCTAACCCTAACCCTAAGCGAAACCCTGAACGTGACCCTTTTCCGAGGCCTTACCCTCATCGGTGCCGTTGTCTTAACCAGTACACCAACACTATCTCGTGCCCTCACACTTACGCTAACCCTTAAGCATTGAAGTACCCTAATCTGTACCCTAATCCCTCTCCATTCCCTAACCCTAACCTTAACCTGAACCCTAACCATGACACTCACCCGAAACTTTACCCTCACCCGTGTCCTAATTTTAACCAGTACATCAACACTAACCCATGCCCTCTAACGTACGCCAACCCTAAGCCATTGCCGTACCCTAACCTGTACCCTAATCAATCCCCATTCCCTAACCCTAACCCTAACCCTAACCCTTAACGTGACCCTCTTCCGAGGCCTTACCCTCACCCGTGCCCTAATCGTAAACAGTACACTAACACTAACTAGTGACCTCACACGTACGCTAAACCTTAAGCGTTGTGGTACCCTAAACTGTGCCCTAATATCTCCCAATTCCCTAACCCTAACCCGAATTCTATCCCTGACCCTCACCCGAAACCTTACCCTCACCCATGCCCTAAGCTTAACCAGGACACCAACACTAACTTGTGCCCTCACACGTACGCTAACCCTTAATCATTGTCGTACCCTAAACTGTACCCTAATCCCTCCCCATTCCCTAACCCTAACCCTAACCGAATCCTAACACTGACCCTCACCTGAAGCCTTACCCTCACCCGTGCCCTAATCTTAACCAGGACACTAACACTAACCCTTGCCCTCACACGAACGCTAACCCTTAAGCACTGTCGTACCCTAAGCTGTACCCTAATCCCTCTGCATTCCTTAACACTAACCCTAACCCGAATCCTAACCCTGACCCTCACCCGAAGCCTTACCCTCACCCGTGCCCTAATCTTAACCAGGACACCAACACTAACTCGTGCCCTCACACGTACGCTAAACCTTAAGCGTTGTCGTACCCTAATCCCTCCCCATTCCTTAACCCTAACCCTAACCCCATCCCTAAACCTGACCCACTTCCGATGCCCTACCCTAACCAATGCCCTAATCTTAACCAGGACACAAACACTAACTCATGCCCTCAAACGTACGCTAACCCTTAAGCATTGTCGTACCCTATCCTGTACCCTAATCCCTCCCCATTCCCTAACCCTAACCCTAAGCGAAACCCTGAACGTGACCATTTTCCGAGGCCTTACCCTCATCGGTGCCGTTGTCTTAACCAGTACACCAACACTATCTCGTGCCCTCACACTTACGCTAACCCTTAAGCATTGAAGTACCCTAACCTGTACCCTAATCCCTCTCCATTCCGTAACCCTAACCCTAACCCGAATCCTAACCCTGACCCTCACCCGAAGCCTTACCCTCACCCGTGCCCTAATCTTAACCAGGACACCAAGACTAACTCGTGCCCTCACACGTACGCTAACACTAAACCGCAGCGGTACCCTAACCTGTACCCTAAACCCTCTCCATTCCCTAACCCTAACCCTAACCTGAAACCTAACCATGACACTAACCCGAAACTTTACCCTCACCCGTGTCCTAATTTTAACCAGTACATCAAAACTAACCCATGCCCTCTAATGTACGCCAACCCTAAGCCATTGCCGTACCCTAACCTGTACCCTAATCAATCCCCATTCTCTAACCCTAACCCTAACCCTAACCCTTAACGTGACCCTATTCCGAGGCCTTACCCTCACCCGTGCCCTAATCGTAAGCAGTACACTAACACTAACTAGTGACCTCACACGTACGCCAAACCTTAAGCGTTGTGGTACCCTAAACTGTGCCCTAATATCTCCCCATTCCCTAACCCTAACCCTAACCCGAATTCTATCCCTGACCCTCACCCGAAACCTTACCCTCACCCGTGCCCTAATCTTAACCAGGACACCAACACTAACTTGTGCCCTCACACGTACGCTAACCCTTAATCGTTGTCGTACCCTAAACTGTACCCTAATTCCTCCACATTCCCTAACCCTAACCCTAACCCGAATCCTAACCCTGACCCTCACCTGAAGCCTTACCCTCACCCGTGCCCTAATCTTAACCAGGACACTAACACTAACCCTTGCCCTCACACGAAGGCTAACCCTTAAGTACTGTCGTACCCTAAGCTGTACCCTAATCCCTCTGCATTCCTTAACCCTAACCCTAACACGAATCCTAACCCTGACCCTCACCCGAAGCCTTACCCTCACCCGTGCCCTAATCTTAACCAGGACACCAACACTAACTCGTGGCCTCACACGTACGCTAAACCTTAAGCGTTGTCGTACCCTAAATTGTACCCTAATCCCTCCCCATTCCTTAACCCTAACCCTAACCCCATCCCTAAACCTGACCCACTTCCGATGCCCTACCCTAACCAATGCCCTAATCTTAACCAGTACACAAACACTAACTCATGCCCTCAAACGTACGCTAACCCTTAAGCATTGTCGTACCCTATCCTGTACCCTAATCCCTCCCCATTCCCTAACCCTAACCCTAAGCGAAACCCTGAACGTGACCCTTTTCCGAGGCCTTACCCTCATCGGTGCCGTTGTCTTAACCAGTACACCAACACTAACTCGTGCCCTCACACTTACGCTAACCCTTAAGCATTGTCGTACCCTAACCTGTACCCTAATCCCTCTCCATTCCCTAACCCTAACCCTAACCCGAATCCTAACCCTGACCCTCACCCGAAACCTTACCCTCACCCGTGCCCTAATCTTAACCAGGACACCAAGACTAACTCGTGCCCTCACACGTACGCTAACACTAAACCGCAGCGGTACCCTAACCTGTACCCTAATACCTCTCCATTCCCTAACCCTAACCCTAACCTGAAACCTAACCATGACACTCACCCGAAACTTTACCCTCACCCGTGTCCTAATTTTAACCAGTACATCAACACTAACCCATGCCCTCTAACGTACGCCAACCCTAAGCCATTGCCGTACCCTAACCTGTACCCTAATCAATCCCCATTCCCTAACCCTAACCCTAACCCTAACCCTTAACGTGACCCTCTTCCGAGGCCTTACCCTCACCCATGCCCTAATCGTAAGCAGTACACTAACACTAACTAGTGACCTCACACGTACGCTAAACCTTAAGCGTTGTGGTACCCTAAACTGTGCCCTAATATCTCCCCATTCCCTAACCCTAACCCTAACCCGAATTCTATCCCTGACCCTCACCCGAAACCTTACCCTCACCCGTGCCCTAATCTTAACCAGGACACCAACACTAACTTGTGCCCTCACACGTACGCTAACCCTTAATCGTTGTCGTACCCTAAACTGTACCCTAATCCCTCCCCATTCCCTAACCCTAACCCTAACCCGAATCCTAACCCTGACCCTCACCTGAAGCCTTACCCTCACCCGTGCCCTAATCTTAACCAGGACACTAACACTAACCCTTGCCCTCACACGAAGGCTAACCCTTAAGTACTGTCGTACCCTAAGCTGTACCCTAATCCCTCTGCATTCCTTAACCCTAACCCTAACCCGAATCCTAACCCTGACCCTCACCCGAACCCTTACCCTCACCCGTGCCCTAATCTTAACCAGGACACCAACACTAACTCATGCCCTCAAACGTACGCTAAACCTTAAGCCTTGTCGTACCCTAAATTGTACCCTAATCCCTCCCCATTCCTTAACCCTAACCCTAACCCCATCCCTAAACCTGACCCACTTCCGATGCCCTACCCTAACCAATGCCCTAATCTTAACCAGTACACAAACACTAACTCATGCCCTCAAACGTACGCTAACCCTTAAGCATTGTCGTACCCTATCCTGTACCCTAATCCCTCCCCATTCCCTAACCCTAACCCTAAGCGAAACCCTAAACGTGACCCTTTTCCGAGGCCTTACCCTCATCGGTGCCGTTGTCTTAACCAGTACACCAACACTAACTCGTGCCCTCACACTTACGCTAACCCTTAAGCATTGTCGTACCCTAACCTGTACCCTAATCCCTCTCCATTCCCTAACCCTAACCCTAACCCGAATCCTAACCCTGACCCTCACCCGAAGCCTTACCCTCACCCGTGCCCTAATCTTAACCAGGACACCAAGACTAACTCGTGCCCTCACACGTACGCTGACACTAAACCACAGCGGTACCCTAACCTGTACCCTAATCCCTCTCCATTCCCTAACCCTAACCCTAACCTGAAACCTAACCATGACACTCACCCGAAACTTTACCCTCACCCGTGTCCTAATTTTAACCAGTACATCAACGCTAACCCATGCCCTCTAACGTACGCCAACCCTAAGCCATTGCCGTACCCTAACCTGTACCCTAATCAATCCCCATTCCCTAACCCTAACCCTAACCCTAACCCTTAACGTGACCCTCTTCCGAGGCCTTACCCTCACCCGTGCCCTAATCGTAAGCAGTACACTAACACTAACTAGTGACCTCACACGTACGCTAAACCTTATGCGTTGTGGTACCCTAAACTGTGCCTTAATATCTCCCCATTCCCTAAACCTAACCCTAACCCGAATTCTATCCCTGACCCTCACCCGAAACCTTACCCTCACCTGTGTCCTAATCTTAACCAGGACACCAACACTAACTTGTGCCCTCACACGTACGCTAACCCTTAATCGTTGTCGTACCCTAAACTGTACCCTAATCCCTCCCCATTCCCTAACCCTAACCCTAACCCGAATCCTAACCGTGACCCTCACCTGAAGCCTTACCCTCACCCGGGCCCTAATCTTAACCAGGACACTAACACTAACCCTTGCCCTCACACGAACGCTAACCCTTAAGCACTGTCGTACCCTAAGCTGTAGCCTAATCCCTCTGCATTCCTTAACCCTAACCCTAAGCCGAATCCTGACCCTGACCCTCACCCGAAGCCTTACCCTCACCCGTGCCCTAATCTTAACCATGACACCAAGACTAACTCGTGCCCTCAAACGTACGTTAACACTAAACCGCAGCGGTACCCTAACCTGTACCCTAATCCCTCTCCATTCCCTAACCCTAACCCTAACCTGAAACCAAACCATGACACTCACCCGAAACTTTACTCTCACCCGTGTCCTAACTTTAACCAGTACATCAACACTAACCCATGCCCTCTAACGTACGCCAACCCTAAGCCATTGCCGTACCCTAACCTGTACAATAATCAATCCCCATTCCCTAACCCTAACCCTAACCCTAACCCTTAACGTGACCCTCTTCCGAGGCCTTACCCTCACCTGTGCCCTAATCGTAAGCAGTACACTAACACTAACTTGTGCCCTCACACGTACGCTAACCCTTAATCGTTGTCGTACCCTAAACTGTACCCTAATCCCTCCCCATTCCCTAACCCTAACCCTAACCCGAATCCTAACCCTGACCCTCACCTGAAGCCTTACCCTCACCCGTGCCCTAATCTTAACCAGGACACTAACACTAACCCTTGCGCTCACACGAACGCTAACCCTTAAGCACTGTCGTACCCTAAGCTGTAGCCTAATACCTCTGCATTCCTTAACCCTAACCCTAACCCGAATCCTAACCCTGACCCTCACCCGAAGCCTTACTCGCACCCGTGCCCTAATCTTAACCAGGACACCAACACTAACTCGTGCCCTCACACGTACGCTAAACCTTAAGCGTTGTCGTACCCTAAATTGTACCCTAATCCCTCCCCATTCCTTAACCCTAACCCTAACCCCATCCCTAAACCTGACCCACTTCCGATGCCCTACCCTAACCAATGCCCTAATCTTAACCAGTACACAAACACTAACTCATGCCCTCAAACGTACGCTAACCCTTAAGCATTGTCGTACCCTATCCTGTACCCTAATCCCTCCCCATTCCCTAACCCTAACCCTAAGCGAAACCCTGAACGTGACCCTTTTCCGAGGCCTTACCCTCATCGGTGCCCTTGTCTTAACCAGTACACCAACACTAACTCGTGCCCTCACACTTACGCTAACCCTTAAGCATTGTCGTACCCTAACCTGTACCCTAATCCCTCTCCATTCCCTAACCCTAACCCTAACCCGAATCCTAACCCTGACCCTCACCCGAAGCCTTACCCTCACCCGTGCCCTAATCTTAACCAGGACACCAAGACTAACTCGTGCCCTCAAACGTACGCTAACACTAAACCGCAGCGGTACCCTAACCTGTACCCTAATCCCTCTCCATTCCCTAACCCTAACCCTAACCTGAAACCTAACCATGACACTCACCCGAAACTTTACCCTCACCCGTGTCCTAATTTTAACCAGTACATCAACACTAACCCATGCCCTCTAACGTACGCCAACCCTAAGCCATTGCCGTACCCTAACCTGTACCCTAATCAATCCCCATTCCCTAACCCTAACCCTAACCCTTAACGTGACCCTCTTCCGAGGCCTTACCCTCACTCGTGCCCTAATCGTAAGCAGTACACTAACACTAACTAGTGACCTCACATGCACGCTAAACCTTAAGCGTTGTGGTACTCTAAACTGTGCCCTAATATCTCCCCATTCCCTAACCCTAACCCTAACCCGAATTCTATCCCTGACCCTCACCCGAAACCTTACCCTCACCCGTGCCCTAATCTTAACCAGGACACCAACACTAACTTGTGCCCTCACACGTACGCTAACCCTTAATCGTTGTCGTACCCTAAACTGTACCCTAATCCCTCCCCATTCCCTAACCCTAACCCTAACCCGAATCCTAACCCTGACCCTCACCTGAAGCCTTACCCTCACCCGTGCCCTAATCTTAACCAGGACACTAACACTAACCCTTGCCCTCACACGAACGCTAACCCTTAAGCACTGTCGTACCCTAAGCTGTACCCTAATCCCTCTGCATTCCTTAACCCTAACCCTAACCCGAATCCTAACCCTGACCCTCACCCGAAGACTTACCCTCACCGGTGCCCTAATCTTAACCAGGACACCAAGACTAACTCGTGCCCTCACACGTACGCTAACACTAAACCGCAGCGGTACCCTAACCTGTACCTTAATACCTCTCCATTAACTAACCCTAACCCTAACCTGAAACCTAACCATGACACTCACCCGAAACTTTACCCTCACCCGTGTCCTAATTTTAACCAGTACATCAACACTAACCCATGCGCTCTAACGTACGCCAACCCTAAGCCATTGCCGTACTCTAACCTGTACCCTAATCAATCCCCATTCCCTAACCCTAACCCTTAACGTGACCCTCTTCCGAGGCCTTACCCTCACCCATGCCCTAATCGTAAGCAGTACACTAACACTAACTAGTGACCTCACACGTACGCTAAACCTTAAGCGTTGTGGTACCCTAAACTGTGCCCTAATATCTCCCCATTCCCTAACCCTAACCCTAACCCGAATTCTATCCCTGACCCTCACCCGAAACCTTACCCTCACCCGTGCCCTAATCTTAACCAGGACACCAACACTAACTTGTGCCCTCACACGTACGCTAACCCTTAATCGTTGTCGTACCCTAAACTGTACCCTAATCCCTCCCCATTCCCTAACCCTAACCCTAACCCGAATCCTAACCCTGACCCTCACCTGAAGCCTTACCCTCACCCGTGCCCTAATCTTAACCAGGACACTAACACTAACCCTTGCCCTCACACGAAGGCTAACCCTTAAGTACTGTCGTACCCTAAGCTGTACCCTAATCCCTCTGCATTCCTTAACCCTAACCCTAACCCGAATCCTAACCCTGACCCTCACCCGAAGCCTTACCCTCACCCGTGCCCTAATCTTAACCAGGACACCAACACTAACTCGTGCCCTCACACGTACGCTAAACCTTAAGCCTTGTCGTACCCTAAATTGTACCCTAATCCCTCCCCATTCCTTAACCCTAACCCTAACCCCATCCCTAAACCTGACCCACTTCCGATGCACTACCCTAACCAATGCCCTAATCTTAACCAGTACACAAACACTAACTCATGCCCTCAAACGTACGCTAACCCTTAAGCATTGTCGTACCCTATCCTGTACCCTAATCCCTCCCCATTCCCTAACCCTAACCCTAAGCGAAACCCTGAACGTGACCCTTTTCCGAGGCCTTACCCTCATCGGTGCCGTTGTCTTAACCAGTACACCAACACTAACTCGTGCCCTCACACTTACGCTAACCCTTAAGCATTGTCGTACCCTAACCTGTACCCTAATCCCTCTCCATTCCCTAACCCTAACCCTAACCCGAATCCTAACCCTGACCCTCACCCGAAGCCTTACCCTCACCCGTGCCCTAATCTTAACCAGGACACCAAGACTAACTCGTGCCCTCACACGTACGCTGACACTAAACCACAGCGGTACCCTAACCTGTACCCTAATCCCTCTCCATTCCCTAACCCTAACCCTAACCTGAAACCTAACCATGACACTCACCCGAAACTTTACCCTCACCCGTGTCCTAATTTTAACCAGTACATCAACGCTAACCCATGCCCTCTAACGTACGCCAACCCTAAGCCATTGCCGTACCCTAACCTGTACCCTAATCAATCCCCATTCCCTAACCCTAACCCTAACCCTAACCCTTAACGTGACCCTCTTCCGAGGCCTTACCCTCACCCGTGCCCTAATCGTAAGCAGTACACTAACACTAACTAGTGACCTCACACGTACGCTAAACCTTATGCGTTGTGGTACCCTAAACTGTGCCTTAATATCTCCCCATTCCCTAAACCTAACCCTAACCCGAATTCTATCCCTGACCCTCACCCGAAACCTTACCCTCACCTGTGTCCTAATCTTAACCAGGACACCAACACTAACTTGTGCCCTCACACGTACGCTAACCCTTAATCGTTGTCGTACCCTAAACTGTACCCTAATCCCTCCCCATTCCCTAACCCTAACCCTAACCCGAATCCTAACCGTGACCCTCACCTGAAGCCTTACCCTCACCCGGGCCCTAATCTTAACCAGGACACTAACACTAACCCTTGCCCTCACACGAACGCTAACCCTTAAGCACTGTCGTACCCTAAGCTGTAGCCTAATCCCTCTGCATTCCTTAACCCTAACCCTAAGCCGAATCCTGACCCTGACCCTCACCCGAAGCCTTACCCTCACCCGTGCCCTAATCTTAACCATGACACCAAGACTAACTCGTGCCCTCAAACGTACGTTAACACTAAACCGCAGCGGTACCCTAACCTGTACCCTAATCCCTCTCCATTCCCTAACCCTAACCCTAACCTGAAACCAAACCATGACACTCACCCGAAACTTTACTCTCACCCGTGTCCTAACTTTAACCAGTACATCAACACTAACCCATGCCCTCTAACGTACGCCAACCCTAAGCCATTGCCGTACCCTAACCTGTACCCTAATCAATCCCCATTCCCTAACCCTAACCCTAACCCTAACCCTTAACGTGACCCTCTTCCGAGGCCTTACCCTCACCTGTGCCCTAATCGTAAGCAGTACACTAACACTAACTTGTGCCCTCACACGTACGCTAACCCTTAATCGTTGTCGTACCCTAAACTGTACCCTAATCCCTCCCCATTCCCTAACCCTAACCCTAACCCGAATCCTAACCCTGACCCTCACCTGAAGCCTTACCCTCACCCGTGCCCTAATCTTAACCAGGACACTAACACTAACCCTTGCGCTCACACGAACGCTAACCCTTAAGCACTGTCGTACCCTAAGCTGTAGCCTAATACCTCTGCATTCCTTAACCCTAACCCTAACCCGAATCCTAACCCTGACCCTCACCCGAAGCCTTACTCGCACCCGTGCCCTAATCTTAACCAGGACACCAACACTAACTCGTGCCCTCACACGTACGCTAAACCTTAAGCGTTGTCGTACCCTAAATTGTACCCTAATCCCTCCCCATTCCTTAACCCTAACCCTAACCCCATCCCTAAACCTGACCCACTTCCGATGCCCTACCCTAACCAATGCCCTAATCTTAACCAGTACACAAACACTAACTCATGCCCTCAAACGTACGCTAACCCTTAAGCATTGTCGTACCCTATCCTGTACCCTAATCCCTCCCCATTCCCTAACCCTAACCCTAAGCGAAACCCTGAACGTGACCCTTTTCCGAGGCCTTACCCTCATCGGTGCCCTTGTCTTAACCAGTACACCAACACTAACTCGTGCCCTCACACTTACGCTAACCCTTAAGCATTGTCGTACCCTAACCTGTACCCTAATCCCTCTCCATTCCCTAACCCTAACCCTAACCCGAATCCTAACCCTGACCCTCACCCGAAGCCTTACCCTCACCCGTGCCCTAATCTTAACCAGGACACCAAGACTAACTCGTGCCCTCAAACGTACGCTAACACTAAACCGCAGCGGTACCCTAACCTGTACCCTAATCCCTCTCCATTCCCTAACCCTAACCCTAACCTGAAACCTAACCATGACACTCACCCGAAACTTTACCCTCACCCGTGTCCTAATTTTAACCAGTACATCAACACTAACCCATGCCCTCTAACGTACGCCAACCCTAAGCCATTGCCGTACCCTAACCTGTACCCTAATCAATCCCCATTCCCTAACCCTAACCCTAACCCTTAACGTGACCCTCTTCCGAGGCCTTACCCTCACTCGTGCCCTAATCGTAAGCAGTACACTAACACTAACTAGTGACCTCACATGCACGCTAAACCTTAAGCGTTGTGGTACTCTAAACTGTGCCCTAATATCTCCCCATTCCCTAACCCTAACCCTAACCCGAATTCTATCCCTGACCCTCACCCGAAACCTTACCCTCACCCGTGCCCTAATCTTAACCAGGACACCAACACTAACTTGTGCCCTCACACGTACGCTAACCCTTAATCGTTGTCGTACCCTAAACTGTACCCTAATCCCTCCCCATTCCCTAACCCTAACCCTAACCCGAATCCTAACCCTGACCCTCACCTGAAGCCTTACCCTCACCCGTGCCCTAATCTTAACCAGGACACTAACACTAACCCTTGCCCTCACACGAACGCTAACCCTTAAGCACTGTCGTACCCTAAGCTGTACCCTAATCCCTCTGCATTCCTTAACCCTAACCCTAACCCGAATCCTAACCCTGACCCTCACCCGAAGACTTACCCTCACCGGTGCCCTAATCTTAACCAGGACACCAAGACTAACTCGTGCCCTCACACGTACGCTAACACTAAACCGCAGCGGTACCCTAACCTGTACCTTAATACCTCTCCATTAACTAACCCTAACCCTAACCAGAAACCTAACCATGACACTCACCCGAAACTTTACCCTCACCCGTGTCCTAATTTTAACCAGTACATCAACACTAACCCATGCGCTCTAACGTACGCCAACCCTAAGCCATTGCCGTACTCTAACCTGTACCCTAATCAATCCCCATTCCCTAACCCTAACCCTTAACGTGACCCTCTTCCGAGGCCTTACCCTCACCCATGCCCTAATCGTAAGCAGTACACTAACACTAACTAGTGACCTCACACGTACGCTAAACCTTAAGCGTTGTGGTACCCTAAACTGTGCCCTAATATCTCCCCATTCCCTAACCCTAACCCTAACCCGAATTCTATCCCTGACCCTCACCCGAAACCTTACCCTCACCCGTGCCCTAATCTTAACCAGGACACCAACACTAACTTGTGCCCTCACACGTACGCTAACCCTTAATCGTTGTCGTACCCTAAACTGTACCCTAATCCCTCCCCATTCCCTAACCCTAACCCTAACCCGAATCCTAACCCTGACCCTCACCTGAAGCCTTACCCTCACCCGTGCCCTAATCTTAACCAGGACACTAACACTAACCCTTGCCCTCACACGAAGGCTAACCCTTAAGTACTGTCGTACCCTAAGCTGTACCCTAATCCCTCTGCATTCCTTAACCCTAACCCTAACCCGAATCCTAACCCTGACCCTCACCCGAAGCCTTACCCTCACCCGTGCCCTAATCTTAACCAGGACACCAACACTAACTCGTGCCCTCACACGTACGCTAAACCTTAAGCCTTGTCGTACCCTAAATTGTACCCTAATCCCTCCCCATTCCTTAACCCTAACCCTAACCCCATCCCTAAACCTGACCCACTTCCGATGCACTACCCTAACCAATGCCCTAATCTTAACCAGTACACAAACACTAACTCATGCCCTCAAACGTACGCTAACCCTTAAGCATTGTCGTACCCTATCCTGTACCCTAATCCCTCCCCATTCCCTAACCCTAACCCTAAGCGAAACCCTGAACGTGACCCTTTTCCGAGGCCTTACCCTCATCGGTGCCGTTGTCTTAACCAGTACACCAACACTAACTCGTGCCCTCACACTTACGCTAACCCTTAAGCATTGTCGTACCCTAACCTGTACCCTAATCCCTCTCCATTCCCTAACCCTAACCCTAACCCGAATCCTAACCCTGACCCTCACCCGAAGCCTTACCCTCACCCGTGCCCTAATCTTAACCAGGACACCAAGACTAACTCGTGCCCTCACACGTACGCTGACACTAAACCACAGCGGTACCCTAACCTGTACCCTAATCCCTCTCCATTCCCTAACCCTAACCCTAACCTGAAACCTAACCATGACACTCACCCGAAACTTTACCCTCACCCGTGTCCTAATTTTAACCAGTACATCAACACTAACCCATGCCCTCTAACGTACGCCAACCCTAAGCCATTGCCGTACCCTAACCTGTACCCTAATCAATCCCCATTCCCTAACCCTAACCCTAACCCTAACCCTTAACGTGACCCTCTTCCTAGGCCTTACCCTCACCCGTGCCCTAATCGTAAGCAGTACACTAACACTAACTAGTGACCTCACACGTACGCTAAACCTTAAGCGTTGTGGTACCCTAAACTGTGCCTTAATATCTCCCCATTCCCTAACCCTAACCGTAACCCGAATTCTATCCCTGACCCTCACCCGAAACCTTACCCTCACCTGTGTCCTAATCTTAACCAGGACACCAACACTAACTTGTGCCCTCACACGTACGCTAACCCTTAATCGTTGTCGTACCCTAAACTGTACCCTAATCCCTCCCCATTCCCTAACCCTAACCCTAACCCGAATCCTAACCGTGACCCTCACCTGAAGCCTTACCCTCACCCGTGCCCTAATCTTAACCAGGACACTAACACTAACCCTTGCCCTCACACGAACGCTAACCCTTAAGCACTGTCGTACCCTAAGCTGTAGCCTAATCCCTCTGCATTCCTTAACCCTAACCCTAAGCCGAATCCTGACCCTGACACTCACCCGAAGCCTTACCCTCACCCGTGCCCTAATCTTAACCATGACACCAAGACTAACTCGTGCCCTCAAACGTACGTTAACACTAAACCGCAGCGGTACCCTAACCTGTACCCTAATCCCTCTCCATTCCCTAACCCTAACCCTAACCTGAAACCAAACCATGACACTCACCCGAAACTTTACTCTCACCCGTGTCCTAATTTTAACCAGTACATCAACACTAACCCATGCCCTCTAACGTACGCCAACCCTAAGCCATTGCCGTACCCTAACCTGTACCCTAATCAATCCCCATTCCCTAACCCTAACCCTAACCCTAACCCTTAACGTGACCCTCTTCCGAGGCCTTACCCTCACCTGTGCCCTAATCGTAAGCAGTACACTAACACTAACTTGTGCCCTCACACGTACGCTAACCCTTAATCGTTGTCGTACCCTAAACTGTACCCTAATCCCTCCCCATTCCCTAACCCTAACCCTAACCCGAATCCTAACCCTGACCCTCACCTGAAGCCTTACCCTCACCCGTGCCCTAATCTTAACCAGGACACTAACACTAACCCTTGCGCTCACACGAACGCTAACCCTTAAGCACTGTCGTACCCTAAGCTGTAGCCTAATACCTCTGCATTCCTTAACCCTAACCCTAACCCGAATCCTAACCCTGACCCTCACCCGAAGCCTTACTCGCACCCGTGCCCTAATCTTAACCAGGACACCAACACTAACTCGTGCCCTCACACGTACGCTAAACCTTAAGCGTTGTCGTACCCTAAATTGTACCCTAATCCCTCCCCATTCCTTAACCCTAACCCTAACCCCAACCCTAAACCTGACCCACTTCCGATGCCCTACCCTAACCAATGCCCTAATCTTAACCAGTACACAAACACTAACTCATGCCCTCAAACGTACGCTAACCCTTAAGCATTGTCGTACCCTATCCTGTACCCTAATCCCTCCCCATTCCCTAACCCTAACCCTAAGCGAAACCCTGAACGTGACCCTTTTCCGAGGCCTTACCCTCATCGGTGCCCTTGTCTTAACCAGTACACCAACACTAACTCGTGCCCTCACACTTACGCTAACCCTTAAGCATTGTCGTACCCTAACCTGTACCCTAATCCCTCTCCATTCCCTAACCCTAACCCTAACCCGAATCCTAACCCTGACCCTCACCCGAAGCCTTACCCTCACCCGTGCCCTAATCTTAACCAGGACACTAACACTAACCCTTGCGCTCACACGAACGCTAACCCTTAAGCACTGTCGTACCCTAAGCTGTAGCCTAATACCTCTGCATTCCTTAACCCTAACCCTAACCCGAATCCTAACCCTGACCCTCACCCGAAGCCTTACTCGCACCCGTGCCCTAATCTTAACCAGGACACCAACACTAACTCGTGCCCTCACACGTACGCTAAACCTTAAGCGTTGTCGTACCCTAAATTGTACCCTAATCCCTCCCCATTCCTTAACCCTAACCCTAACCCCAACCCTAACCTGACCCACTTCCGATGCCCTACCCTAACCAATGCCCTAATCTTAACCAGTACACAAACACTAACTCATGCCTCAAACGTACGCTAACCCTTAAGCATTGTCGTACCCTATCCTGTACCCTAATCCCTCCCCATTCCCTAACCCTAACCCTAAGCGAAACCCTGAACGTGACCCTTTTCCGAGGCCTTACCCTCATCGGTGCCCTTGTCTTAACCAGTACACCAACACTAACTCGTGCCCTCACACTTACGCTAACCCTTAAGCATTGTCGTACCCTAACCTGTACCCTAATCCCTCTCCATTCCCTCTAACCCTAACCCGAATCCTAACCCTGACCCTCACCTGAAGCCTTACCCTCACCCGTGCCCTAATCTTAACCAGGACACTAACACTAACCCTTGCCCTCACACGAACGCTAACCCTTAAGCACTGTCGTACCCTAAGCTGTACCCTAATCCCTCTTCATTCCTTAACCCTAACCCTAACCCGAATCCTAACCCTGACCCTCACCCGAAGCCTTACCCTCACCCCTGCCCTAATCTTAACCAGGACACCAACACTAACTCGTGCCCTCACACGTACGCTAAACCTTAAGCGTTGTCGTACCCTAAATTGTACCCTAATCCCTCCCCATTCCTTAACCCTAACCCTAACCCCATCCCTAAACCTGACCCACTTCCGATGCCCTACCCTAACCAATGCCCTAATCTTAACCAGTACACAAACACTAACTCATGCCCTCAAACGTATGCTAACCCTTAAGCTTTGTTGTACCCTATCCTGTACCCTAATCCCTCCCCATTCCCTAACCCTAACCCTAAGCGAAACCCTGAACGTGACCCTTTTCCGAGGCTTTACCCTCATCGGTGCCGTTGTCTTAACCAGTACACCAACACTAACTCGTGCCCTCACACTTACGCTAACCCTTAAGCATTGTCGTACCCTAACCTGTACCCTAATCCCTCTCCATTCCCTAACCCTAACCCTAACCCGAATCCTAACTCTGACCCTCACCCGAAGACTTACCCTCACCCGTGCCCTAATCTTAACCAGGACACCAAGACTAACTCGTGCCCTCAAACGTACGCTAACACTAAACCACAGCGGTACCCTAACCTGTACCCTAATCCCTCTCCATTCCCTAACCCTAACCCTAACCTGAAACCTAACCATGACACTCACCCGAAACTTTACCCTCACCCGTGTCCTAATTTTAACCAGTACATCAACACTAACCCATGCCCTCTAACGTACGGCAACCCTAAGCCATTGCCGTACCCTAACCTGTACCCTAATCAATCGCCATTCCCTAACCCTAACCCTAACCCTAACCCTTAACGTGACCCTCTTCCGAGGCCTTACCCTCACTCGTGCCCTAATCGTAAGCAGTACACTAACACTAACTAGTGACCTCACACGTACGCTAAACCTTAAGCGTTCTGGTACCCTAAACTGTGCCCAAATATCTCCCCATTCCTTAACCCTAACCCTAACCCGAATCCTAACCCTGACCCTCACCCGAAGCCTTACCCTCACCCGTGCCCTAATCTTAACCAGGACACCAACACTAACTCGTGCCCTCACACGTACGCTAAATCTTAATCGTTGTCGTACCCTAAACTGTACCCTAATCCCTCCCCATTCCCTAACCCTAACCCTAACCCGAATCCTAACCGTGACCCTCACCTGAAGCCTTACCCTCACCCGGGCCCTAATCTTAACCAGGACACTAACACTAACCCTTGCCCTCACACGAACGCTAACCCTTAAGCACTGTCATACCCTAAGCTGTAGCCTAATCCCTCTGCATTCCTTAACCCTAACCCTAAGCCGAATCCTGACCCTGACCCTCACCCGAAGCCTTACCCTCACCCGTGCCCTAATCTTAACCATGACACCAAGACTAACTCGTGCCCTCAAACGTACGTTAACACTAAACCGCAGCGGTACCCTAACCTGTACCCTAATCCCTCTCCATTCCCTAACCCTAACCCTAACCTGAAACCAAACCATGACACTCACCCGAAACTTTACTCTCACCCGTGTCCTAATTTTAACCAGTACATCAACACTAACCCATGCCCTCTAACGTACGCCAACCCTAAGCCATTGCCGTACCCTAACCTGTACCCTAATCAATCCCCATTCCCTAACCCTAACCCTAACCCTAACCCTTAACGTGACCCTCTTCCGAGGCCTTACCCTCACCTGTGCCCTAATCGTAAGCAGTACACTAACACTAACTTGTGCCCTCACACGTACGCTAACCCTTAATCGTTGTCGTACCCTAAACTGTACCCTAATCCCTCCCCATTCCCTAACCCTAACCCTAACCCGAATCCTAACCCTGACCCTCTCCTGAAGCCTTACCCTCACCCGTGCCCTAATCTTAACCAGGACACTAACACTAACCCTTGCGCTCACACGAACGCTAACCCTTAAGCACTGTCGTACCCTAAGCTGTAGCCTAATACCTCTGCATTCCTTAACCCTAACCCTAACCCGAATCCTAACCCTGACCCTCACCCGAAGCCTTACTCGCACCCGTGCCCTAATCTTAACCAGGACACCAACACTAACTAGTGCCCTCACACGTACGCTAAACCTTAAGCGTTGTCGTACCCTAAATTGTACCCTAATCCCTCCCCATTCCTTAACCCTAACCCTAACCCCATCCCTAAACCTGACCTACTTCCGATGCCCTACCCTAACCAATGCCCTAATCTTAACCAGTACACAAACACTAACTCATGCCCTCAAACGTACGCTAACCCTTAAGCATTGTCGTACCCTATCCTGTACCCTAATCCCTCCCCATTCCCTAACCCTAACCCTAAGCGAAACCCTGAACGTGACCCTTTTCCGAGGCCTTACCCTCATCGGTGCCCTTGTCTTAACCAGTACACCAACACTAACTCGTGCCCTCACACTTACGCTAACCCTTAAGCATTGTCGTACCCTAACCTGTACCCTAATCCCTCTCCATTCCCTAACCCTAACCCTAACCCGAATCCTAACCCTGACCCTCACCCGAAGCCTTACCCTCACCCGTGCCCTAATCTTAACCAGGACACCAAGACTAACTCGTGCCCTCAAACGTACGCTAACACTAAACCGCAGCGGTACCCTAACCTGTACCCTAATCCCTCTCCATTCCCTAACCCTAACCCTAACCTGAAACCTAACCATGACACTCACCCGAAACTTTACCCTCACCCGTGTCCTAATTTTAACCAGTACATCAACACTAACCCATGCCCTCTAACGTACGCCAACCCTAAGCCATTGCCGTACCCTAACCTGTACCCTAATCAATCCCCATTCCCTAACCCTAACCCTAACCCTTAACGCGACCCTCTTCCGAGGCCTTACCCTCACTCGTGCCCTAATCGTAAGCAGTACACTAACACTAACTAGTGACCTCACATGCACGCTGAACATTAAGCGTTGTGGTACTCTAAACTGTGCCCTAATATCTCCCCATTCCCTAACCCTAACCCTAACCCGAATTCTATCCCTGACCCTCACCCGAAACCTTACCCTCACCCGTGCCCTAATCTTAACCAGGACACCAACACTAACTTGTGCCCTCACACGTACGCTAACCCTTAATCGTTGTCGTACCCTACACTGTACCCTAATCCCTCCCCATTCCCTAACCCTAACCCTAACCCGAATCCTAACCCTGACCCTCACCTGAAGCCTTACCCTCACCCGTGCCCTAATCTTAACCAGGACACTAACACTAACCCTTGCACTCACACGAACGCTAACCCTTAAGCACTGTCGTACCCTAAGCTGTACCCTAATCCCTCTTCATTCCTTAACCCTAACCCTAACCCGAATCCTAACCCTGACCCTCACCCGAAGCCTTACCCTCACCCCTGCCCTAATCTTAACCAGGACACCAACACTAACTCGTGCCCTCACACGTACGCTAAACCTTAAGCGTTGTCGTACCCTAAATTGTACCCTAATCCCTCCCCATTCCTTAACCCTAACCCAAACCCCATCCCTAAACCTGACCCACTTCCGATGCCCTACCCTAACCAATGCCCTAATCTTAACCAGTACACAAACACTAACTCATGCCCTCAAACGTATGCTAACCCTTAAGCTTTGTTGTACCCTATCCTGTACCCTAATCCCTCCCCATTCCCTAACCCTAACCCTAAGCGAAACCCTGAACGTGACCCTTTTCCGAGGCTTTACCCTCATCGGTGCCGTTGTCTTAACCAGTACACCAACACTAACTCGTGCCCTCACACTTACGCTAACCCTTAAGCATTGTCGTACCCTAACCTGTACCCTAATCCCTCTCCATTCCCTAACCCTAACCCTAACCCGAATCCTAACTCTGACCCTCACCCGAAGACTTACCCTCACCCGTGCCCTAATCTTAACCAGGACACCAAGACTAACTCGTGCCCTCAAACGTACGCTAACACTAAACCACAGCGGTACCCTAACCTGTACCCTAATCCCTCTCCATTCCCTAACCCTAACCCTAACCTGAAACCTAACCATGACACTCACCCGAAACTTTACCCTCACCCGTGTCCTAATTTTAACCAGTACATCAACACTAACCCATGCCCTCTAACGTACGGCAACCCTAAGCCATTGCCGTACCCTAACCTGTACCCTAATCAATCGCCATTCCCTAACCCTAACCCTAACCCTAACCCTTAACGTGACCCTCTTCCGAGGCCTTACCCTCACTCGTGCCCTAATCGTAAGCAGTACACTAACACTAACTAGTGACCTCACACGTACGCTAAACCTTAAGCGTTCTGGTACCCTAAACTGTTCCCAAATATATCCCCATTCCTTAACCCTAACCCTAACCCGAATCCTAACCCTGACCCTCACCCGAAGCCTTACCCTCACCCGTGCCCTAATCTTAACCAGGACACCAACACTAACTCGTGCCCTCACACGTATGCTAAACCTTAAGCGTTGTCGTACCCTAAATTGTACCCTAATCCCTCCCCATTCCTTAACCCTAACCCTAACCCCATCGCTAAACCTGACCCACTTCCGATGCCCTACCGTAACCAATGCCCTAATCTTAACCAGTACACAAACACTAACTCATGCCCTCAAACGTACGCTAACCCTTAAGCATTGTCGTACCCTATCCTGTACCCTAATCCCTCCCCATTCCCTAACCCTAACCCTAAGCGAAACCCTGAACGTGACCCTTTTCCGAGGCCTTACCCTCATCGGTGCCGTTTTCTTAACCAGTACACCAACACTAAATCGTGCCCTCACACTTACGCTAACCCTTAAGCATTGTCGTACCCTAACCTGTACCCTAATCCCTCTCCATTCCCTAACCCTAACCCTAACCCGAATCCTAACCCTGACCCTCACCCGAAGCCTTACCCTCACCCGTGCCCTAATCTTAACCAGGACACCAAGACTAACTCGTGCCCTCACACGTACGCTAACACTAAACCGCAGTGGTACCCTAACCTGTACCCTAATCCCTCTCAATTCCCTAACCCTAACCCTAACCTGAAACCTAACCATGACACTCACCCGAAACTTCACCCTCACCCGTGTCCTAATTTTAACAGTACATCAACACTAACCCATGCCCTCTAACGTACGGCAACCCTAAGCCATTGCCGTACCCTAACCTGTACCCTAATCAATCCCCATTCCCTAACCCTAACCCTAACCCTAACCCTTAACGTGACCCTCTTCCGAGGCCTTACCCTCACCCGTGCCCTAATCGTAAGCAGTACACTAACACTAACTAGTGACCTCACACGTACGCTAAACCTTAAGCGTTGTTGTACCCTAAACTGTGCCCTAATATCTCCCCATTCCCTAACCCTAACCCTAACCCGAATTCTATCCCTGACCCTCACCCGAAACCTTATCCTCACCTGTGTCCTAATCTTAACCAGGACACCAACACTAACTTGTGCCCTCACACGTACGCTAACCCTTAATCGTTGTCGTACCCTAAACTGTACCCTAATCCTTCCCCATTCCCTAACCCTAACCCTAACCCGAATCCTAACCCTGACCCTCACCTGAAGCCTTACCCTCACCCGTGCCCTAATCTTAACCAGGACATTAACACTAACACTTGCCCTCACACGAACACTAACCCTTAAGCACTGTCGTACCCTAAGCTGTACCCGAATCCCTCTGCATTCCTTAACCCTAACCCTAACCCGAATCCTAACCCTGACCCTCACCCGAAGCCTTACCCTCATCCGTGCCCTAATCTTAACCAGGACACCAACACTAACTCGTGCCGTCACACGTACGCTAACCCTTAATCGTTGTCGTACCCTAAACTGTACCCTAATCCTTCCCCATTCCCTAACCCTAACCCTAACCCGAATCCTAACCCTGACCCTCACCTGAAGCCTTACCCTCACCCGTGCCCTAATCTTAACCAGGACATTAACACTAACACTTGCCCTCACACGAACACTAACCCTTAAGCACTGTCGTACCCTAAGCTGTACCCTAATCCCTCTGCATTCCTTAACCCTAACCCTAACCCGAATCCTAACCCTGACCCTCACCCGAAGCCTTACCCTCACCCGTGCCCTAATCTTAACCAGGACACCAACACTAACTCGTGCCCTCACACGTACGCTAAACCTTAAGCGTTGTCGTACCCTAAATTGTACCCTAATCCCTCGCCATTCCTTAACCCTAACCCTAACCCCATCCCTAAACCTGACCCACTTCCGATGCCCTACCCTAACCAATGCCCTAATCTTAACCAGTACACAAACACTAACTCATGCCCTCAAACGTACGCTAACCCTTAAGCATTGTCGTACCCTATCCTGTACCCTAATCCCTCCCCATTCCCTAACCCTAACCCTAAGCGAAACCCTGAACGTGACCCTTTTCCGAGGCCTTACCCTCATCGGTGCCGTTGTCTTAACCAGTACACCAACACTATCTCGTGCCCTCACACTTACGCTAACCCTTAAGCATTGAAGTACCCTAACCTGTACCCTAATCCCTCTCCATTCCCTAACCCTAACCCTAACCTGAATCCTAACCCTGACCCTCACCCGAAGCCTTACCCTCACCCGTGCCCTAATCTTAACCAGGACACCAAGACTAACTCGTGCCCTCACACGTACGCTAACACTAAACCGCAGCGGTACCCTAACCTGTACCCTAATCCCTCTCCATTCCCTAACCCTAACCTTAACCTGAAACCTAACCATGACACTCACCCGAAACTTTACCCTCACCCGTGTCCTAATTTTAACCAGTACATCAACACTAACCCATGCCCTCTAACGTACGCCAACCCTAAGCCATTGCCGTACCCTAACCTGTACCCTAATCAATCCCCATTCCCTAAACCTAACCCTAACCCTAACCCTTAACGTGACCCTCTTCCGAGGCCTTACCCTCACCCGTGCCCTAATCATAAGCAGTACACTAACACTAACTAGTGACCTCACACGTACGCTAAACCTTAAGCGTTGTGGTACCCTAAACTGTGCCCTAATATCTCCCCATTCCCTAACCCTAACCCGAATTCTATCCCTGACCCTCACCCGAAACCTTACCCTCACCCATGCCCTCATCTTAACCAGGACACCAACACTAACTTGTGCCCTCACACGTACGCTAACCCTTAATCGTTGTCGTACCCTAAACTGTACCCTAATCCCTCCCCATTCCCTAACCCTAACCCTAACCCGAATCCTAACCCTGACCCTCACCTGAAGCCTTACCCTCACCCGTGCCCTAATCTTAACCAGAACTCTAACAATAACCCTTGCCCTCACACGAACGCTAACCCTTAAGCACTGTCGTACCCTAAGCTGTACCCTAATCCCTCTGCATTCCTTAACACTAACCCTAACCCGAATCCTAACCCTGACCCTCACCCGAAGCCTTACCCTCACCCGTGCCCTAATCTTAACCAGGACACCAACACTAACTCGTGCCCTCACACGTACGCTAAACCTTAAGCGTTGTCGTACCCTAAATTGTACCCTAATCCCTCCCCATTCCTTAACCCTAACCCTAACCCCATCCCTAAACCTGACCCACTTCCGATGCCCTACCCTAACCAATGCCCTAATCTTAACCAGTACACAAACACTAACTCATGCCCTCAAACGTACTCTAACCCTTAAGCATTGTCGTACCCTATCCTGTACCCTAATCCCTCCCCATTCCCTAACCCTAACCCTAAGCGAAACCCTGAATGTGACCCTTTTCTGAGGCCTTACCCTCATCGGTGCCGTTGTCTTAACCAGTCCACCAACACTATCTCGTGGCCTCACACTTACGCTAACCCTTAAGCATTCAAGTACCCTAACCTGTACCCTAATCCCTCTCCATTCCCTAACCCTAACCCTAACCTGAAACCAAACCATGACACTCACCCGAAACTTTACTCTCACCCGTGTCCTAACTTTAACCAGTACATCAACACTAACCCATGCCCTCTAACGTACGCCAACCCTAAGCCATTGCCGTACCCTAACCTGTACCCTAATCAATCCCCATTCCCTAACCCTAACCCTAACCCTAACCCTTAACGTGACCCTCTTCCGAGGCCTTACCCTCACCTGTGCCCTAATCGTAAGCAGTACACTAACACTAACTTGTGCCCTCACACGTACGCTAACCCTTAATCGTTGTCGTACCCTAAACTGTACCCTAATCCCTCCCCATTCCCTAACCCTAACCCTAACCCGAATCCTAACCCTGACCCTCACCTGAAGCCTTACCCTCACCCGTGCCCTAATCTTAACCAGGACACTAACACTAACCCTTGCGCTCACACGAACGCTAACCCTTAAGCACTGTCGTACCCTAAGCTGTAGCCTAATACCTCTGCATTCCTTAACCCTAACCCTAACCCGAATCCTAACCCTGACCCTCACCCGAAGCCTTACTCGCACCCGTGCCCTAATCTTAACCAGGACACCAACACTAACTCGTGCCCTCACACGTACGCTAAACCTTAAGCGTTGTCGTACCCTAAATTGTACCCTAATCCCTCCCCATTCCTTAACCCTAACCCTAACCCCATCCCTAAACCTGACCCACTTCCGATGCCCTACCCTAACCAATGCCCTAATCTTAACCAGTACACAAACACTAACTCATGCCCTCAAACGTACGCTAACCCTTAAGCATTGTCGTACCCTATCCTGTACCCTAATCCCTCCCCATTCCCTAACCCTAACCCTAAGCGAAACCCTGAACGTGACCCTTTTCCGAGGCCTTACCCTCATCGGTGCCCTTGTCTTAACCAGTACACCAACACTAACTCGTGCCCTCACACTTACGCTAACCCTTAAGCATTGTCGTACCCTAACCTGTACCCTAATCCCTCTCCATTCCCTAACCCTAACCCTAACCCGAATCCTAACCCTGACCCTCACCCGAAGCCTTACCCTCACCCGTGCCCTAATCTTAACCAGGACACCAAGACTAACTCGTGCCCTCAAACGTACGCTAACACTAAACCGCAGCGGTACCCTAACCTGTACCCTAATCCCTCTCCATTCCCTAACCCTAACCCTAACCTGAAACCTAACCATGACACTCACCCGAAACTTTACCCTCACCCGTGTCCTAATTTTAACCAGTACATCAACACTAACCCATGCCCTCTAACGTACGCCAACCCTAAGCCATTGCCGTACCCTAACCTGTACCCTAATCAATCCCCATTCCCTAACCCTAACCCTAACCCTTAACGTGACCCTCTTCCGAGGCCTTACCCTCACTCGTGCCCTAATCGTAAGCAGTACACTAACACTAACTAGTGACCTCACATGCACGCTAAACCTTAAGCGTTGTGGTACTCTAAACTGTGCCCTAATATCTCCCCATTCCCTAACCCTAACCCTAACCCGAATTCTATCCCTGACCCTCACCCGAAACCTTACCCTCACCCGTGCCCTAATCTTAACCAGGACACCAACACTAACTTGTGCCCTCACACGTACGCTAACCCTTAATCGTTGTCGTACCCTAAACTGTACCCTAATCCCTCCCCATTCCCTAACCCTAACCCTAACCCGAATCCTAACCCTGACCCTCACCTGAAGCCTTACCCTCACCCGTGCCCTAATCTTAACCAGGACACTAACACTAACCCTTGCCCTCACACGAACGCTAACCCTTAAGCACTGTCGTACCCTAAGCTGTACCCTAATCCCTCTGCATTCCTTAACCCTAACCCTAACCCGAATCCTAACCCTGACCCTCACCCGAAGACTTACCCTCACCGGTGCCCTAATCTTAACCAGGACACCAAGACTAACTCGTGCCCTCACACGTACGCTAACACTAAACCGCAGCGGTACCCTAACCTGTACCTTAATACCTCTCCATTAACTAACCCTAACCCTAACCTGAAACCTAACCATGACACTCACCCGAAACTTTACCCTCACCCGTGTCCTAATTTTAACCAGTACATCAACACTAACCCATGCGCTCTAACGTACGCCAACCCTAAGCCATTGCCGTACTCTAACCTGTACCCTAATCAATCCCCATTCCCTAACCCTAACCCTTAACGTGACCCTCTTCCGAGGCCTTACCCTCACCCATGCCCTAATCGTAAGCAGTACACTAACACTAACTAGTGACCTCACACGTACGCTAAACCTTAAGCGTTGTGGTACCCTAAACTGTGCCCTAATATCTCCCCATTCCCTAACCCTAACCCTAACCCGAATTCTATCCCTGACCCTCACCCGAAACCTTACCCTCACCCGTGCCCTAATCTTAACCAGGACACCAACACTAACTTGTGCCCTCACACGTACGCTAACCCTTAATCGTTGTCGTACCCTAAACTGTACCCTAATCCCTCCCCATTCCCTAACCCTAACCCTAACCCGAATCCTAACCCTGACCCTCACCTGAAGCCTTACCCTCACCCGTGCCCTAATCTTAACCAGGACACTAACACTAACCCTTGCCCTCACACGAAGGCTAACCCTTAAGTACTGTCGTACCCTAAGCTGTACCCTAATCCCTCTGCATTCCTTAACCCTAACCCTAACCCGAATCCTAACCCTGACCCTCACCCGAAGCCTTACCCTCACCCGTGCCCTAATCTTAACCAGGACACCAACACTAACTCGTGCCCTCACACGTACGCTAAACCTTAAGCCTTGTCGTACCCTAAATTGTACCCTAATCCCTCCCCATTCCTTAACCCTAACCCTAACCCCATCCCTAAACCTGACCCACTTCCGATGCACTACCCTAACCAATGCCCTAATCTTAACCAGTACACAAACACTAACTCATGCCCTCAAACGTACGCTAACCCTTAAGCATTGTCGTACCCTATCCTGTACCCTAATCCCTCCCCATTCCCTAACCCTAACCCTAAGCGAAACCCTGAACGTGACCCTTTTCCGAGGCCTTACCCTCATCGGTGCCGTTGTCTTAACCAGTACACCAACACTAACTCGTGCCCTCACACTTACGCTAACCCTTAAGCATTGTCGTACCCTAACCTGTACCCTAATCCCTCTCCATTCCCTAACCCTAACCCTAACCCGAATCCTAACCCTGACCCTCACCCGAAGCCTTACCCTCACCCGTGCCCTAATCTTAACCAGGACACCAAGACTAACTCGTGCCCTCACACGTACGCTGACACTAAACCACAGCGGTACCCTAACCTGTACCCTAATCCCTCTCCATTCCCTAACCCTAACCCTAACCTGAAACCTAACCATGACACTCACCCGAAACTTTACCCTCACCCGTGTCCTAATTTTAACCAGTACATCAACACTAACCCATGCCCTCTAACGTACGCCAACCCTAAGCCATTGCCGTACCCTAACCTGTACCCTAATCAATCCCCATTCCCTAACCCTAACCCTAACCCTAACCCTTAACGTGACCCTCTTCCTAGGCCTTACCCTCACCCGTGCCCTAATCGTAAGCAGTACACTAACACTAACTAGTGACCTCACACGTACGCTAAACCTTAAGCGTTGTGGTACCCTAAACTGTGCCTTAATATCTCCCCATTCCCTAACCCTAACCGTAACCCGAATTCTATCCCTGACCCTCACCCGAAACCTTACCCTCACCTGTGTCCTAATCTTAACCAGGACACCAACACTAACTTGTGCCCTCACACGTACGCTAACCCTTAATCGTTGTCGTACCCTAAACTGTACCCTAATCCCTCCCCATTCCCTAACCCTAACCCTAACCCGAATCCTAACCGTGACCCTCACCTGAAGCCTTACCCTCACCCGTGCCCTAATCTTAACCAGGACACTAACACTAACCCTTGCCCTCACACGAACGCTAACCCTTAAGCACTGTCGTACCCTAAGCTGTAGCCTAATCCCTCTGCATTCCTTAACCCTAACCCTAAGCCGAATCCTGACCCTGACACTCACCCGAAGCCTTACCCTCACCCGTGCCCTAATCTTAACCATGACACCAAGACTAACTCGTGCCCTCAAACGTACGTTAACACTAAACCGCAGCGGTACCCTAACCTGTACCCTAATCCCTCTCCATTCCCTAACCCTAACCCTAACCTGAAACCAAACCATGACACTCACCCGAAACTTTACTCTCACCCGTGTCCTAATTTTAACCAGTACATCAACACTAACCCATGCCCTCTAACGTACGCCAACCCTAAGCCATTGCCGTACCCTAACCTGTACCCTAATCAATCCCCATTCCCTAACCCTAACCCTAACCCTAACCCTTAACGTGACCCTCTTCCGAGGCCTTACCCTCACCTGTGCCCTAATCGTAAGCAGTACACTAACACTAACTTGTGCCCTCACACGTACGCTAACCCTTAATCGTTGTCGTACCCTAAACTGTACCCTAATCCCTCCCCATTCCCTAACCCTAACCCTAACCCGAATCCTAACCCTGACCCTCACCTGAAGCCTTACCCTCACCCGTGCCCTAATCTTAACCAGGACACTAACACTAACCCTTGCGCTCACACGAACGCTAACCCTTAAGCACTGTCGTACCCTAAGCTGTAGCCTAATACCTCTGCATTCCTTAACCCTAACCCTAACCCGAATCCTAACCCTGACCCTCACCCGAAGCCTTACTCGCACCCGTGCCCTAATCTTAACCAGGACACCAACACTAACTCGTGCCCTCACACGTACGCTAAACCTTAAGCGTTGTCGTACCCTAAATTGTACCCTAATCCCTCCCCATTCCTTAACCCTAACCCTAACCCCAACCCTAAACCTGACCCACTTCCGATGCCCTACCCTAACCAATGCCCTAATCTTAACCAGTACACAAACACTAACTCATGCCCTCAAACGTACGCTAACCCTTAAGCATTGTCGTACCCTATCCTGTACCCTAATCCCTCCCCATTCCCTAACCCTAACCCTAAGCGAAACCCTGAACGTGACCCTTTTCCGAGGCCTTACCCTCATCGGTGCCCTTGTCTTAACCAGTACACCAACACTAACTCGTGCCCTCACACTTACGCTAACCCTTAAGCATTGTCGTACCCTAACCTGTACCCTAATCCCTCTCCATTCCCTAACCCTAACCCTAACCCGAATCCTAACCCTGACCCTCACCCGAAGCCTTACCCTCACCCGTGCCCTAATCTTAACCAGGACACCAAGACTAACTCGTGCCCTCAAACGTACGCTAACACTAAACCGCAGCGGTACCCTAACCTGTACCCTAATCCCTCTCCATTCCCTAACCCTAACCCTAACCTGAAACCTAACCATGACACTCACCCGAAACTTTACCCTCACCCGTGTCCTAATTTTAACCAGTGCATCAACACTAACCCATGCCCTCTAACGTACGCCAAACCTAAGCCATTGCCGTACCCTAACCTGTATCCTAATCAATCCCCATTCCCTAACCCTAACCCTAACCCTTAACGTGACCCTCTTCCGAGGCCTTACCCTCACTCGTGCCCTAATCGTAAGCAGTACACTAACACTAACTAGTGACCTCACATGCACGCTAAACCTTAAGCGTTGTGGTACTCTAAACTGTGCCCTAATATCTCCCCATTCCCTAACCCTAACCCTAACCAGAATTCTATCCCTGACCCTCACCCGAAACCTTACCCTCACCCGTGCCCTAATCTTAACCAGAACACCAACACTAACTTGTGCCCTCACACGTACGCTAACCCTTAATCGTTGTCGTACCCTACACTGTACCCTAATCCCTCCCCATTCCCTAACCCTAACCCTAACCCGAATCCTAACCCTGACCCTCACCTGAAGCCTTACCCTCACCCGTGCCCTAATCTTAACCAGGACACTAACACTAACCCTTGCCCTCACACGAACGCTAACCCTTAAGCACTGTCGTACCCTAAGCTGTACCCTAATCCCTCTTCATTCCTTAACCCTAACCCTAACCCGAATCCTAACCCTGACCCTCACCCGAAGCCTTACCCTCACCCCTGCCCTAATCTTAACCAGGACACCAACACTAACTCGTGCCCTCACACGTACGCTAAACCTTAAGCGTTGTCGTACCCTAAATTGTACCCTAATCCCTCCCCATTCCTTAACCCTAACCCTAACCCCATCCCTAAACCTGACCCACTTCCGATGCCCTACCCTAACCAATGCCCTAATCTTAACCAGTACACAAACACTAACTCATGCCCTCAAACGTATGCTAACCCTTAAGCTTTGTTGTACCCTATCCTGTACCCTAATCCCTCCCCATTCCCTAACCCTAACCCTAAGCGAAACCCTGAACGTGACCCTTTTCCGAGGCTTTACCCTCATCGGTGCCGTTGTCTTAACCAGTACACCAACACTAACTCGTGCCCTCACACTTACGCTAACCCTTAAGCATTGTCGTACCCTAACCTGTACCCTAATCCCTCTCCATTCCCTAACCCTAACCCTAACCCGAATCCTAACTCTGACCCTCACCCGAAGACTTACCCTCACCCGTGCCCTAATCTTAACCAGGACACCAAGACTAACTCGTGCCCTCAAACGTACGCTAACACTAAACCACAGCGGTACCCTAACCTGTACCCTAATCCCTCTCCATTCCCTAACCCTAACCCTAACCTGAAACCTAACCATGACACTCACCCGAAACTTTACCCTCACCCGTGTCCTAATTTTAACCAGTACATCAACACTAACCCATGCCCTCTAACGTACGGCAACCCTAAGCCATTGCCGTACCCTAACCTGTACCCTAATCAATCGCCATTCCCTAACCCTAACCCTAACCCTAACCCTTAACGTGACCCTCTTCCGAGGCCTTACCCTCACTCGTGCCCTAATCGTAAGCAGTACACTAACACTAACTAGTGACCTCACACGTACGCTAAACCTTAAGCGTTCTGGTACCCTAAACTGTGCCCAAATATCTCCCCATTCCTTAACCCTAACCCTAACCCGAATCCTAACCCTGACCCTCACCCGAAGCCTTACCCTCACCCGTGCCCTAATCTTAACCAGGACACCAACACTAACTCGTGCCCTCACACGTACGCTAAATCTTAATCGTTGTCGTACCCTAAACTGTACCCTAATCCCTCCCCATTCCCTAACCCTAACCCTAACCCGAATCCTAACCGTGACCCTCACCTGAAGCCTTACCCTCACCCGGGCCCTAATCTTAACCAGGACACTAACACTAACCCTTGCCCTCACACGAACGCTAACCCTTAAGCACTGTCATACCCTAAGCTGTAGCCTAATCCCTCTGCATTCCTTAACCCTAACCCTAAGCCGAATCCTGACCCTGACCCTCACCCGAAGCCTTACCCTCACCCGTGCCCTAATCTTAACCATGACACCAAGACTAACTCGTGCCCTCAAACGTACGTTAACACTAAACCGCAGCGGTACCCTAACCTGTACCCTAATCCCTCTCCATTCCCTAACCCTAACCCTAACCTGAAACCAAACCATGACACTCACCCGAAACTTTACTCTCACCCGTGTCCTAATTTTAACCAGTACATCAACACTAACCCATGCCCTCTAACGTACGCCAACCCTAAGCCATTGCCGTACCCTAACCTGTACCCTAATCAATCCCCATTCCCTAACCCTAACCCTAACCCTAACCCTTAACGTGACCCTCTTCCGAGGCCTTACCCTCACCTGTGCCCTAATCGTAAGCAGTACACTAACACTAACTTGTGCCCTCACACGTACGCTAACCCTTAATCGTTGTCGTACCCTAAACTGTACCCTAATCCCTCCCCATTCCCTAACCCTAACCCTAACCCGAATCCTAACCCTGACCCTCTCCTGAAGCCTTACCCTCACCCGTGCCCTAATCTTAACCAGGACACTAACACTAACCCTTGCGCTCACACGAACGCTAACCCTTAAGCACTGTCGTACCCTAAGCTGTAGCCTAATACCTCTGCATTCCTTAACCCTAACCCTAACCCGAATCCTAACCCTGACCCTCACCCGAAGCCTTACTCGCACCCGTGCCCTAATCTTAACCAGGACACCAACACTAACTAGTGCCCTCACACGTACGCTAAACCTTAAGCGTTGTCGTACCCTAAATTGTACCCTAATCCCTCCCCATTCCTTAACCCTAACCCTAACCCCATCCCTAAACCTGACCTACTTCCGATGCCCTACCCTAACCAATGCCCTAATCTTAACCAGTACACAAACACTAACTCATGCCCTCAAACGTACGCTAACCCTTAAGCATTGTCGTACCCTATCCTGTACCCTAATCCCTCCCCATTCCCTAACCCTAACCCTAAGCGAAACCCTGAACGTGACCCTTTTCCGAGGCCTTACCCTCATCGGTGCCCTTGTCTTAACCAGTACACCAACACTAACTCGTGCCCTCACACTTACGCTAACCCTTAAGCATTGTCGTACCCTAACCTGTACCCTAATCCCTCTCCATTCCCTAACCCTAACCCTAACCCGAATCCTAACCCTGACCCTCACCCGAAGCCTTACCCTCACCCGTGCCCTAATCTTAACCAGGACACCAAGACTAACTCGTGCCCTCAAACGTACGCTAACACTAAACCGCAGCGGTACCCTAACCTGTACCCTAATCCCTCTCCATTCCCTAACCCTAACCCTAACCTGAAACCTAACCATGACACTCACCCGAAACTTTACCCTCACCCGTGTCCTAATTTTAACCAGTACATCAACACTAACCCATGCCCTCTAACGTACGCCAACCCTAAGCCATTGCCGTACCCTAACCTGTACCCTAATCAATCCCCATTCCCTAACCCTAACCCTAACCCTTAACGCGACCCTCTTCCGAGGCCTTACCCTCACTCGTGCCCTAATCGTAAGCAGTACACTAACACTAACTAGTGACCTCACATGCACGCTGAACATTAAGCGTTGTGGTACTCTAAACTGTGCCCTAATATCTCCCCATTCCCTAACCCTAACCCTAACCCGAATTCTATCCCTGACCCTCACCCGAAACCTTACCCTCACCCGTGCCCTAATCTTAACCAGGACACCAACACTAACTTGTGCCCTCACACGTACGCTAACCCTTAATCGTTGTCGTACCCTACACTGTACCCTAATCCCTCCCCATTCCCTAACCCTAACCCTAACCCGAATCCTAACCCTGACCCTCACCTGAAGCCTTACCCTCACCCGTGCCCTAATCTTAACCAGGACACTAACACTAACCCTTGCACTCACACGAACGCTAACCCTTAAGCACTGTCGTACCCTAAGCTGTACCCTAATCCCTCTTCATTCCTTAACCCTAACCCTAACCCGAATCCTAACCCTGACCCTCACCCGAAGCCTTACCCTCACCCCTGCCCTAATCTTAACCAGGACACCAACACTAACTCGTGCCCTCACACGTACGCTAAACCTTAAGCGTTGTCGTACCCTAAATTGTACCCTAATCCCTCCCCATTCCTTAACCCTAACCCAAACCCCATCCCTAAACCTGACCCACTTCCGATGCCCTACCCTAACCAATGCCCTAATCTTAACCAGTACACAAACACTAACTCATGCCCTCAAACGTATGCTAACCCTTAAGCTTTGTTGTACCCTATCCTGTACCCTAATCCCTCCCCATTCCCTAACCCTAACCCTAAGCGAAACCCTGAACGTGACCCTTTTCCGAGGCTTTACCCTCATCGGTGCCGTTGTCTTAACCAGTACACCAACACTAACTCGTGCCCTCACACTTACGCTAACCCTTAAGCATTGTCGTACCCTAACCTGTACCCTAATCCCTCTCCATTCCCTAACCCTAACCCTAACCCGAATCCTAACTCTGACCCTCACCCGAAGACTTACCCTCACCCGTGCCCTAATCTTAACCAGGACACCAAGACTAACTCGTGCCCTCAAACGTACGCTAACACTAAACCACAGCGGTACCCTAACCTGTACCCTAATCCCTCTCCATTCCCTAACCCTAACCCTAACCTGAAACCTAACCATGACACTCACCCGAAACTTTACCCTCACCCGTGTCCTAATTTTAACCAGTACATCAACACTAACCCATGCCCTCTAACGTACGGCAACCCTAAGCCATTGCCGTACCCTAACCTGTACCCTAATCAATCGCCATTCCCTAACCCTAACCCTAACCCTAACCCTTAACGTGACCCTCTTCCGAGGCCTTACCCTCACTCGTGCCCTAATCGTAAGCAGTACACTAACACTAACTAGTGACCTCACACGTACGCTAAACCTTAAGCGTTCTGGTACCCTAAACTGTTCCCAAATATATCCCCATTCCTTAACCCTAACCCTAACCCGAATCCTAACCCTGACCCTCACCCGAAGCCTTACCCTCACCCGTGCCCTAATCTTAACCAGGACACCAACACTAACTCGTGCCCTCACACGTATGCTAAACCTTAAGCGTTGTCGTACCCTAAATTGTACCCTAATCCCTCCCCATTCCTTAACCCTAACCCTAACCCCATCGCTAAACCTGACCCACTTCCGATGCCCTACCGTAACCAATGCCCTAATCTTAACCAGTACACAAACACTAACTCATGCCCTCAAACGTACGCTAACCCTTAAGCATTGTCGTACCCTATCCTGTACCCTAATCCCTCCCCATTCCCTAACCCTAACCCTAAGCGAAACCCTGAACGTGACCCTTTTCCGAGGCCTTACCCTCATCGGTGCCGTTTTCTTAACCAGTACACCAACACTAAATCGTGCCCTCACACTTACGCTAACCCTTAAGCATTGTCGTACCCTAACCTGTACCCTAATCCCTCTCCATTCCCTAACCCTAACCCTAACCCGAATCCTAACCCTGACCCTCACCCGAAGCCTTACCCTCACCCGTGCCCTAATCTTAACCAGGACACCAAGACTAACTCGTGCCCTCACACGTACGCTAACACTAAACCGCAGTGGTACCCTAACCTGTACCCTAATCCCTCTCAATTCCCTAACCCTAACCCTAACCTGAAACCTAACCATGACACTCACCCGAAACTTCACCCTCACCCGTGTCCTAATTTTAACAGTACATCAACACTAACCCATGCCCTCTAACGTACGGCAACCCTAAGCCATTGCCGTACCCTAACCTGTACCCTAATCAATCCCCATTCCCTAACCCTAACCCTAACCCTAACCCTTAACGTGACCCTCTTCCGAGGCCTTACCCTCACCCGTGCCCTAATCGTAAGCAGTACACTAACACTAACTAGTGACCTCACACGTACGCTAAACCTTAAGCGTTGTTGTACCCTAAACTGTGCCCTAATATCTCCCCATTCCCTAACCCTAACCCTAACCCGAATTCTATCCCTGACCCTCACCCGAAACCTTATCCTCACCTGTGTCCTAATCTTAACCAGGACACCAACACTAACTTGTGCCCTCACACGTACGCTAACCCTTAATCGTTGTCGTACCCTAAACTGTACCCTAATCCTTCCCCATTCCCTAACCCTAACCCTAACCCGAATCCTAACCCTGACCCTCACCTGAAGCCTTACCCTCACCCGTGCCCTAATCTTAACCAGGACATTAACACTAACACTTGCCCTCACACGAACACTAACCCTTAAGCACTGTCGTACCCTAAGCTGTACCCGAATCCCTCTGCATTCCTTAACCCTAACCCTAACCCGAATCCTAACCCTGACCCTCACCCGAAGCCTTACCCTCATCCGTGCCCTAATCTTAACCAGGACACCAACACTAACTCGTGCCGTCACACGTACGCTAACCCTTAATCGTTGTCGTACCCTAAACTGTACCCTAATCCTTCCCCATTCCCTAACCCTAACCCTAACCCGAATCCTAACCCTGACCCTCACCTGAAGCCTTACCCTCACCCGTGCCCTAATCTTAACCAGGACATTAACACTAACACTTGCCCTCACACGAACACTAACCCTTAAGCACTGTCGTACCCTAAGCTGTACCCTAATCCCTCTGCATTCCTTAACCCTAACCCTAACCCGAATCCTAACCCTGACCCTCACCCGAAGCCTTACCCTCACCCGTGCCCTAATCTTAACCAGGACACCAACACTAACTCGTGCCCTCACACGTACGCTAAACCTTAAGCGTTGTCGTACCCTAAATTGTACCCTAATCCCTCGCCATTCCTTAACCCTAACCCTAACCCCATCCCTAAACCTGACCCACTTCCGATGCCCTACCCTAACCAATGCCCTAATCTTAACCAGTACACAAACACTAACTCATGCCCTCAAACGTACGCTAACCCTTAAGCATTGTCGTACCCTATCCTGTACCCTAATCCCTCCCCATTCCCTAACCCTAACCCTAAGCGAAACCCTGAACGTGACCCTTTTCCGAGGCCTTACCCTCATCGGTGCCGTTGTCTTAACCAGTACACCAACACTATCTCGTGCCCTCACACTTACGCTAACCCTTAAGCATTGAAGTACCCTAACCTGTACCCTAATCCCTCTCCATTCCCTAACCCTAACCCTAACCTGAATCCTAACCCTGACCCTCACCCGAAGCCTTACCCTCACCCGTGCCCTAATCTTAACCAGGACACCAAGACTAACTCGTGCCCTCACACGTACGCTAACACTAAACCGCAGCGGTACCCTAACCTGTACCCTAATCCCTCTCCATTCCCTAACCCTAACCTTAACCTGAAACCTAACCATGACACTCACCCGAAACTTTACCCTCACCCGTGTCCTAATTTTAACCAGTACATCAACACTAACCCATGCCCTCTAACGTACGCCAACCCTAAGCCATTGCCGTACCCTAACCTGTACCCTAATCAATCCCCATTCCCTAAACCTAACCCTAACCCTAACCCTTAACGTGACCCTCTTCCGAGGCCTTACCCTCACCCGTGCCCTAATCATAAGCAGTACACTAACACTAACTAGTGACCTCACACGTACGCTAAACCTTAAGCGTTGTGGTACCCTAAACTGTGCCCTAATATCTCCCCATTCCCTAACCCTAACCCGAATTCTATCCCTGACCCTCACCCGAAACCTTACCCTCACCCATGCCCTCATCTTAACCAGGACACCAACACTAACTTGTGCCCTCACACGTACGCTAACCCTTAATCGTTGTCGTACCCTAAACTGTACCCTAATCCCTCCCCATTCCCTAACCCTAACCCTAACCCGAATCCTAACCCTGACCCTCACCTGAAGCCTTACCCTCACCCGTGCCCTAATCTTAACCAGAACTCTAACAATAACCCTTGCCCTCACACGAACGCTAACCCTTAAGCACTGTCGTACCCTAAGCTGTACCCTAATCCCTCTGCATTCCTTAACACTAACCCTAACCCGAATCCTAACCCTGACCCTCACCCGAAGCCTTACCCTCACCCGTGCCCTAATCTTAACCAGGACACCAACACTAACTCGTGCCCTCACACGTACGCTAAACCTTAAGCGTTGTCGTACCCTAAATTGTACCCTAATCCCTCCCCATTCCTTAACCCTAACCCTAACCCCATCCCTAAACCTGACCCACTTCCGATGCCCTACCCTAACCAATGCCCTAATCTTAACCAGTACACAAACACTAACTCATGCCCTCAAACGTACTCTAACCCTTAAGCATTGTCGTACCCTATCCTGTACCCTAATCCCTCCCCATTCCCTAACCCTAACCCTAAGCGAAACCCTGAATGTGACCCTTTTCTGAGGCCTTACCCTCATCGGTGCCGTTGTCTTAACCAGTCCACCAACACTATCTCGTGGCCTCACACTTACGCTAACCCTTAAGCATTCAAGTACCCTAACCTGTACCCTAATCCCTCTCCATTCCCTAACCCTAACCCTAACCCGAATCCTAACCCTGACCCTCACTCGAAGCCTTACCCTCACCCGTGCCCTAATCTTAACCAGGACACCAAGACTAACTCGTGCCCTCACACGTACGCTAGCACTAAACCGCAGCGGTACCCTAACCTGTACCCTAATCCCTCTCCATTCCCTAACCCTAACCCTAACCTGAAACCTAACCATGACACTCACCCGAAATTTTACCCTCACCCGTGTCCTAATTTTAACCACTACATCTACACTAACCCATGCCCTCTAACGTACGCCAACCCTAAGCCATTGCCGTACCCTAACCTGTACCCTAATCAATCCCCATTCCCTAACCCTAACCCTAACCCTAACCCTTAACGTGACCCTCTTCCGAGGCCTTACCCTCACCCGGGCCCTAATCGTAAGCAGTACACTAACACTAACTAGTGACCTCACACGTACGCTAAACCTTAAACGTTGTGGTACCCTAAACTGTGCCCTAATATCTCCCAATTCCCTAACCCTAACCCGAATTCTATCCCTGACCCTCACCCGAAACCTTACCCTCACCCATGCCCTAATCTTAACCAGGACACCAACACTAACTTGTGCCCTCACACGTACGCTAACCCTTAATCGTTGTCGTACCCTAAACTGTACCCTAATCCCTCCCCATTCCCTAACCCTAACCCTAACCCGAATCCTAACCCTGACTCTCACCTGAAGCCTTACCCTCACCCGTGCCCTAATCTTAACCAGGACACTAACACTAACCCTTGCCCTCACACGAACGCTAACCCTTAAGCACTGTCGTACCCTAAGCTGTACCCTAATCCCTCTGCATTTCTTAACACTAACCCTAACCCGAATCCTAACCCTGACCCTCACCCGAAGCCTTACCCTCACCCGTGCCCTAATCTTAACCAGGACACCAACACTAACTCGTGCCCTCACACGTACGCTAAACCTTAAGCGTTGTCGTACCCTAAATTGTACCCTAATCCCTCCCCAATCCTTAACCCTAACCCTAACCCCATCCCTAAACCTGACCCACTTCCGATCCCCTACCCTAACCAATGCCCTAATCTTAACCAGTACACAAACACTAACTCATGCCCTCAAACGTACGCTAACCCTTAAGCATTGTCGTACCATATCCTGTACCCTAATCCCTCCCCATTCCCTAACCCTAACCCTAAGCGAAACCCTGAACGTGACCCTTTTCCGAGGCCTTACCCTCATCGGTGCCGTTGTCTTAACCAGTACACCAACACTATCTCGTGCCCTCACACTTACGCTAACCCTTAAGCATTGAAGTACCCTAACCTGTACCCTAATCCCTCTCCATTCCCTTACCCTAACCCTAACCCGAATCCTAAACCTGACCCTCACCCGAAGCCTTACCCTCACCCGTGCCCTAATCTTAACCAGGACACGAAGACTAACTCGTGCCCTCACACGTACGCTAACACTAAACCGCAGCGGTACCCTAACCTGTACCCTAATCCCTCTCCATTCCCTAACCCTAACCCTAACCTGAAACCTAACCATGACACTCACCCGAAACTTTACCCTCACCCGTGTCCTAATTTTAACCAGTACATCAACACTAACACATGCCCTCTAACGTACGCCAACCCTAAGCCATTGTCGTACCCTAACCTGTACCCTAATCAATCCCCATTCCCTAACCCTAACCCTAACCCTAACCCTTAACGTGACCCTCTTCCGAGGCCTTACCCTCACCCGTGCCCTAATCATAAGCAGTACACTAACACTAACTAGTGACCTCACACGTACGCTAAACCTTAAGCGTTGTGGTACCCTAAACTGTGCCCTAATATCTCCCCATTCCCTAACCCTAACCCGAATTCTATCCCTGACCCTCACCCGAAACCTTACCCTCACCCATGCCCTAATCTTAACCAGGACAGCAACACTAACTTGTGCCCTCACACGTACGCTAACCCTTAATCGTTGTCGTACCCTAAACTGTACCCTAATCCCTCCCCATTCCCTAACCCTAACCCTAACCCGAATCCTAACCCTGACCCTCACCTGAAGCCTTACCCTCACCCGTGTCCTAATCTTAACCAGAACACTAACAATAACCCTTGCCCTCACACGAACGCTAACCCTTAAGCACTGTCGTACCCTAAGCTGTACCCTAATCCCTCTGCATTCCTTAACACTAACCCTAACCCGAATCCTAACCCTGACCCTCACCCGAAGCCTTACCCTCACCCGTGCCCTAATCTTAACCAGGACACCAACACTAACTCGTGCCCTCACACGTACGCTAAACCTTAAGCGTTGTCGTACCCTAAATTGTACCCTAATCCCTCCCCATTCCTTAACCCTAACCCTAACCCCATCCCTAAACCTGACCCACTTCCGATGCCCTACCCTAACCAATGCCCTAATCTTAACCAGTACACAAACACTAACTCATGCCCTCAAACGTACGCTAACCCTTAAGCATTGTCGTACCCTATCCTGTACCCTAATCCCTCCCCATTCCCTAACCCTAACCCTAAGCGAAACCCTGAATGTGACCCTTTTCTGAGGCCTTACCCTCATCGGTGCCGTTGTCTTAACCAGTACACCAACACTATCTCGTGGCCTCACACTTACGCTAACCCTTAAGCATTGAAGTACCCTAACCTGTACCGTAATCCCTCTCCATTCCCTAACCCTAACCCTAACCCGAATCCTAACCCTGACCCTCACTCGAAGCCTTACCCTCACCCGTGCCCTAATCTTAACCAGGACACCAAGACTAACTCGTGCCCTCACACGTACGCTAACACTAAACCGCAGCGGTACCCTAACCTGTACCCTAATCCCTCTCCATTCCCTAACCCTAACCCTAACCTGAAACCTAACCATGACACTCACCCGAAACTTTACCCTCACCCGTGTCCTAATTTTAACCAGTACATCAACACTAACCCATGCCCTCTAACGTACGCCAACCCTAAACCATTGCCGTACCCTAACCTGTACCCTAATCAATCCCCATTCCCTAACCCTAACCCTAACCCTAACCCTTAACGTGACCCTCTTCCGAGGCCTTACCCTCACCCGTGCCCTAATCGTAAGCAGTACACTAACACTAACTAGTGACCTCACACGTACGCTAAACCTTAAGCGTTGTGGTACCCTAAACTGTGCCCTAATATCTCCCCATTCCCTAACCCTAACCCGAATTCTATCCCTGACCCTCACCCGAAACCTTACCCTCACCCATGCCCTAATCTTAACCAGGACACCAACACTAACTTGTGCCCTCACACGTACGCTAACCCTTAATCGTTGTCGTACCCTAAACTGTACCCTAATCCCTCCCCATTCCCTAACCCTAACCCTAACCCGAATCCTAACCCTGACCCTCACCTGAAGCCTTACCCTCACCCGTGCCCTAATCTTAACCAGGACACTAACACTAACCCTTACCCTCACACGAACGCTAACCCTTAAGCACTGTCGTACCCTAAGCTGTACCCTAATCCCTCTGCATTCCTTAACCCTAACCCTAACCCGAATCCTAACCCTGACCCTCACCCGAAGCCTTACCCTCACCCGTGCCCTAATCTTAACCAGGACACCAACACTAACTCGTGCCCTCACACGTACGCTAAACCTTAAGCGTTGTCGTACCGTAAATTGTACCCTAATCCCTCCCCATTCCTTAACCCTAACCCTAACCCCATCCCTAAACCTGACCCACTTCCGATGCCCTACCCTAACCAATGCCCTAATCTTAACCAGTACACAAACACTAACTCATGCCCTCAAACGTACGCTAACCCTTAAGCATTGTCGTACCCTATCCTGTACCCTAATCCCTCCCCATTCCCTAACCCTAACCCTAAGCGAAACCCTGAACGTGACCCTTTTCCGAGGCCTTACCTTCATCGGTGCCGTTGTCTTAACCAGTACACCAACACTATCTCGTGCCCTCACACTTACGCTAACCCTTAAGCATTGAAGTACCCTAACCTGTACCCTAATCCCTCTCCATTCCCTAACCCTAACCCTAACCCGAATCCTAACCCTGACCCTCACCCGAAGCCTTACCCTCACCCGTGCCCTAATCTTAACCAGGACACGAAGACTAACTCGTGCCCTCACACGTACGCTAACACTAAACCGCAGCGGTACCCTAACCTGTACCCTAATACCTCTCCATTCCCTAACCCTAACCCTAAGCTGAAACCTAACCATGACACTCACCCGAAACTTTACCCTCACCCGTGTCCTAATTTTAACCAGTACATCAACACTAACCCATGCCCTCTAACGTACGCCAACCCTAAGCCATTGCCGTACCCTAACCTGTACCCTAATCAATCCCCATTCCCGAACCCTAACCCTAACCCTAACCCTTAACGTGACCCTCTTCCGAGGCCTTGCCCTCACCCGTGCCCTAATCGTAAGCAATACACTAACACTAACTAGTGACCTCACACGTACGCTAAACCTTAAGCGTTGTGATACCCTAAACTGTGCCCTAATATCTCCCAATTCCCTAACCCTAACCCGAATTCTATCCCTGACCCTCACCCGAAACCTTACCCTCACCCATGCCCTAATCTTAACCAGGACACCAACACTAACTTGTGCCCTCACACGTACGCTAACCCTTAATCGTTGTCGTACCCTAAACTGTACCCTAATCCCTCCCCATTCCCTAACCCTAACCCTAACCCGAATCCTAACCCTGACCCTCACCTGAAGCCTTACCCTCACCCGTGCCCTAATCTTAACCAGGACACTAACACTAACCCTTGTCCTCACACGAACGCTAACCCTTAAGCACTGTCGTACCCTAAGCTGTACCCTAATCCCTCTGCATTCCTTAACACTAACCCTAACCCGAATCCTAACCCTGACCCTCACCCGAAGCCTTAACCTCACCCGTGCCCTAATCTTAACCAGGACACCAACACTGACTCGTGCCCTCACACGTACGCTAAACCTTAAGCGTTGTCGTACCCTAAATTGTACCCTAATCCCTCCCCATTCCTTAACCCTAACCCTAACCCCATCCCTAAACCTGACCCACTTCCGATGCCCTACCCTAACCAATGCCCTAAACTTAACCAGTACACAAACACTAACTCATGCCCTCAAACGTACGCTAACCCTTAAGCATTGTCGTACCCTATCCTGTACCCTAATCCCTCCCCATTCCCTAACCCTAACCCTAAGCGAAACCCTGAACGTGACCCTTTTCCGAGGCCTTACCCTCATCGGTGCCGTTGTCTTAACCATTACACCAACACTATCTCGTGCACTCACACTTACGCTAACCCTTAAGCATTGAAGTACCCTAACCTGTACCCTAATCCCTCTCCATTCCCTAACCCTAACCCTAACCCGAATCCTAACCCTGACCCTCACCCGAAGCCTTACCCTCACCCGTGCCCTAATCTTAACCAGGACACCAAGACTAACTCGTGCCCTCACACATACGCTAACACTAAACCGCAGCGGTACCCTAACCTGTACCCTAATCCCTCTCCATTCCCTAACCCTAACCCTAACCTGAAACCTAACCATGACACTCACCCGAAACTTTACCCTCACCCGTGTCCTAATTTTAACCAGTACATCAACACTAACCCATGCCCTCTAACGTATGCCAACCCTAAGCCATTGCCGTACCCTAACCTGTACCCTAATCAATCCCCATTCCCTAACCCTAACCCTAACCCTAACCCTTAACGTGACCCTCTTCCGAGGCCTTACCCTCACCCGTGCCGTAATCGTAAGCAGTACACTAACACTAACTAGTGACCTCACACGTACGCTAAACCTTAAGCGTTGTGGTACCCTAAACTGTGCCCTAATATCTCCCCATTCCCTAACCCTAACCCGAATTCTATCCCTGACCCTCACCCGAAACCTTACCCTCACCCATGCCCTAATCTTAACCAGGACACCAACACTAACTTGTGCCCTCACACGTACGCTAACCCTTAATCGTTGTCGTACCCTAACCTGTACCCTAATCCCTCCCTATTCCCTAACCCTAACCCTAACCCGAATCCTAACCCTGACCCTCACCTGAAGCCTTACCCTCATCCGTGCCCTAATCTTAACCAGAACACTAACAATAACCCTTGCCCTCACACGAACGCTAACCCTTAAGCACTGTCGTACCCTAAGCTGTACCCTAATCCCTCTGCATTCCTTAACACTAACCCTAACCCGAATCCTAACCCTGACCCTCACCCGAAGCCTTACCCTCACCCGTGCCCTAATCTTAACCAGGACACCAACACTAACTCGTGCCCTCACACGTACGCTAAACCTTAAGCGTTGTCGTACCCTAATCCCTCCCCATTCCTTAACCCTAACCCTAACCCCATCCCTAAACCTGACCCACTTCCGATGCCCTACCCTAACCAATGCCCTAATCTTAACCAGTACACAAACACTAACTCATGCCCTCAAACGTACGCTAACCCTTAAGCATTGTCGTACCCTATCCTGTACCCTAATCCCTCCCCATTCCCTAACCCTAACCCTAAGCGAAACCCTGAACGTGACCATTTTCCGAGGCCTTACCCTCATCGGTGCCGTTGTCTTAACCAGTACACCAACACTATCTCGTGCCCTCACACTTACGCTAACCCTTAAGCATTGAAGTACCCTAACCTGTACCCTAATCCCTCTCCATTCCGTAACCCTAACCCTAACCCGAATCCTAACCCTGACCCTCACCCGAAGCCTTACCCTCACCCGTGCCCTAATCTTAACCAGGACACCAAGACTAACTCGTGCCCTCACACGTACGCTAACACTAAACCGCAGCGGTACCCTAACCTGTACCCTAATCCCTCTCCATTCCCTAACCCTAACCCTAACCTGAAACCTAACCATGACACTAACCCGAAACTTTACCCTCACCCGTGTCCTAATTTTAACCAGTACATCAAAACTAACCCATGCCCTCTAACGTACGCCAACCCTAAGCCATTGCCGTACCCTAACCTGTACCCTAATCAATCCCCATTCCCTAACCCTAACCCTAACCCTAACCCTTAACGTGACCCTCTTCCGAGGCCTTACCCTCACCCGTGCCCTAATCGTAAGCAGTACACTAACACTAACTAGTGACCTCACACGTACGCCAAACCTTAAGCGTTGTGGTACCCTAAACTGTGCCCTAATATCTCCCCATTCCCTAACCCTAACCCTAACCCGAATTCTATCCCTGACCCTCACCCGAAACCTTACCCTCACCCGTGCCCTAATCTTAACCAGGACACCAACACTAACTTGTGCCCTCACACGTACGCTAACCCTTAATCGTTGTCGTACCCTAAACTGTACCCTAATCCCTCCCCATTCCCTAACCCTAACCCTAACCCGAATCCTAACCCTGACCCTCACCTGAAGCCTTACCCTCACCCGTGCCCTAATCTTAACCAGGACACTAACACTAACCCTTGCCCTCACACGAACGCTAACCCTTAAGCACTGTCGTACCCTAAGCTGTACCCTAATCCCTCTGCATTCCTTAACCCTAACCCTAACCCGAATCCTAACCCTGACCCTCACCCGAAGCCTTACCCTCACCGGTGCCCTAATCTTAACCAGGACACCAAGACTAACTCGTGCCCTCACACGTACGCTAACACTAAACCGCAGCGGTACCCTAACCTGTACCCTAATACCTCTCCATTCCCTAACCCTAACCTGAAACCTAACCATGACACTCACCCGAAACTTTACCCTCACCCGTGTCCTAATTTTAACCAGTACATCAACACTAACCCATGCCCTCTAACGTACGCCAACCCTAAGCCATTGCCGTACCCTAACCTGTACCCTAATCAATCCCCATTCCCTAACCCTAACCCTAACCCTAACCCTTAACGTGACCCTCTTCCGAGGCCTTACCCTCACCCATGCCCTAATCGTAAGCAGTACACTAACACTAACTAGTGACCTCACACGTACGCTAAACCTTAAGCGTTGTGGTACCCTAAACTGTGCCCTAATATCTCCCCATTCCCTAACCCTAACCCTAACCCGAATTCTATCCCTGACCCCCACCCGAAACCTTACCCTCACCCGTGCCCTAATCTTAACCAGGACACCAACACTAACTTGTGCCCTCACACGTACGCTAACCCATAATCATTGTCGTACCCTAAACTGTACCCTAATCCCTCCCCATTCCCTAACACTAACCCTAACCCGAATCCTCACCCTGACCCTCACCTGAAGCCTTACCCTCACCCGTGCCCTAATCTTAACCAGGACACTAACACTAACCCTTGCCCTCACACGAAGGCTAACCCTTAAGTACTGTCGTACCCTAAGCTGTACCCTAATCCCTCTGCATTCCTTAACCCTAACCCTAACCCGAATCCTAACCCTGACCCTCACCCGAAGCCTTACCCTCACCCGTGCCCTAATCTTAACCAGGACACCAACACTAACTCGTGCCCTCACACGTACGCTAAACCTTAAGCGTTGTCGTACCCTAAATTGTACCCTAAACCCTCCCCATTCCTTAACCCTAACCCTAACACCATCCCTAAACCTGACCCACTTCCGATGCCCTACCCTAACCAATGCCCTAATCTTAACCAGGACACAAACACTAACTCATGCCCTCAAACGTACGCTAACCCTTAAGCATTGTCGTACCCTAACCTGTACCCTAATCCCTCTCCATTCCCTAACCCTAACCCTAACCCGAATCCTAACCCTGACCCTCACCCGAAGCCTTACCCTCACCCGTGCCCTAATCTTAACCAGGACACCAAGACTAACTCGTGCCCTCAAAGGTACGCTAACACTAAACCGCAGCGGTACCCTAACCTGTACCCTAATCCCTCTCCATTTCCTAACCCAAACCCTATCCTGAAACCAAACCATGACACTCACCCGAAACTTTACCCGCACCCGTGTCCTAATTTTAACCAGTACATCAACACTAACCCATGCCCTCTAACGTACGCCAACCCTAAGCCATTGCCGTACCCTAACCTGTACCCTAATCAATCCCCATTCCCTAACCCTAACCCTAACCCTAACCCTTAACGTGACCCTCTTCCGAGGCCTTACCCTCACCCGTGCCCTAATCGTAAGCAGTACACTAACACTAACTAGTGACCTCACACGTACGCCAAACCTTAAGCGTTGTGGTACCCTAAACTGTGCCCTAATATCTCCCCATTCCCTAACCCTAACCCTAACCCGAATTCTATCCCTGACCCTCACCCGAAACCTAACCCTCACCCGTGCCCTAATCTTAACCAGGACACCAACACTAACTTGTGCCCTCACACGTACGCTAACCCTTAATCGTTGTCGTACCCTAAACTGTACCCTAATCCCTCCCCATTCCCTAACCCTAACCCTAAGCGAAACCCTGAACGTGACCCTTTTCCGAGGCCTTACCCTCATCGGTGCCGTTGTCTTAACCAGTACACCAACACTAACTCGTGCCTTCACACTTACGCCAACCCTTAAGCATTGTCGTACCCTAACCTGTACCCTAATCCCTCTCCATTCCCTAACCCTAACCCTAACCCGAATCCTAACCCTGACCCTCACCCGAAGCCTTACCCTCACCCGTGCCCTAATCTTAACCAGGACACCAAGACTAACTCGTGCCCTCACACGTACGCTAACACTAAACCGCAACGGTACCCTAACCTGTACCCTAATCCCTCTCCATTCCCTAACCCTAACCCTAACCTGAAACCTAACCATGACACTCACCCGAAACTTTACCCTCACCCGTGTCCTAATTTTAACCAGTACATCAACACTAACCCATGCCCTCTAACGTACGCCAACCCTAAGCCATTGCCGTGCCCTAACCTGTACCCTAATCAATCCCCATTCCCTAACCCTAACCCTAACCCTAACCCTTAACGTGACCCTCTTCCGAGGCCTTACCCTCACCCGTGCCCTAATCGTAAGCAGTACACTAACACTAACTAGTGACCTCACACGTACGCTAAACCTTAAGCGTTGTGGTACCCTAAACTGTGCCCTAATATCTCCCCATTCCCTAACCCTAACCCTAACCCGAATTCTATCCCTGACCCTCACCCGAAACCTTACCCTCACATGTGCCCTAAACTTAACCAGGACACCAACACTAACTTGTGCCCTCACACGTACGCTAACCCTTAATCGTTGTCGTACCCTAAACTGTACCCTAATCAATCCCCATTCCCTAACCCTAACCCTAACCCGAATCCTAACCCTGACCCTCACCCGAAGCCTTACCCTCACCCGTGCCCTAATCTTAACCAGGACACCAACACTAACTCGTGCCCTCACACGTACGCTAAACCTTAAGCGTTGTCGTACCCTAAATTGTACCCTAATCCGTCCCCATTCCCTAACCCTAACCCTAACCCCATCCCTAAACCTGACCCACTTCCGATGCCCTACCCTAACCAATGCCCTAATCTTAACGAGTACACAAACACTAACTCATGCCCTCAAACGTACGCTAACCCTTAAGCATTGTCGTACCCTATCCTGTACCCTAATCCCTCCCCATTCCCTAACCCTAACCCTAAGCGAAACCCTGAACGTGACCCTTTTCCGAGGCCTTACCCTCATCGGTGCCCTTGTCTTAACCAGTACACCAACACTAACTCGTGCCCTCACACTTACGCTAACCCTTAAGCATTGTCGTACCCTAACCTGTACCCTAATCCCTCTCCATTCCCTAACCCTAACCCTAACCCGAATCCTAACCCTGACCCTCACCCGAAGCCTTACCCTCACCCGTGCCCTAATCTTAACCAGGACACCAAGACTAACTCGTGCCCTCAAACGTACGCTAACACTAAACCGCAACTGTACCCTAACCTGTACCCTAATCCCTCTCCATTCCCTAACCCTAACCCTAACCTGAAACCTAACCATGACACTCACCCGAAACTTTACCGTCACCCGTGTCCTAATTTTAACCAGTACATCAACACTAACCCATGCCCTCTAACGTACGCCAACCCTAAGCCATTGCCGTACCCTAACCTGTACCCTAATCAATCCCCATTCCCTAACCCTAACCCTAACCCTAACCCTTAACGTAACCCTCTTCCGAGGCCTTACCCTCACCCGTGCCCTAATCGTAAGCAGTACACTAACACTAACTAGTGACCTCACACGTACGCTAAACCTTAAGCGTTGTGGTACCCTAAACAGTGCCCTAATATCTCCCCATTCCCTAACCCTAACCCTAACCCGAATTCTATCCCTGACCCTCACCCGAAACCTTACCCTCACCCGTGCCCTAATCTTAACCAGGACACCAACACTAACTTGTGCCCTCACACGTACGCTAACCCTTAATCGTTGTCGTACCCTAAACTGTACCCTAATCCCTCCCCATTCCCTAACCCTAACCCTAACCCGAATCCTAACCCTGACCCTCACCTGAAGCCTTACCCTCACCTGTGCCCTAATCTTAACCAGGACACTAACACTAACCCTTGCCCTCACACGAACGCTAACCCTTAAGCACTGTCGTACCCTAAGCTGTACCCTAATCCCTCTGCATTCCTTAACCGTAACCCTAACCCGAATCCTAACCCTGACCCTCACCCGAAGCCTTACCCTCACCCGTTCCCTAATCTTAACCAGGACACCAACACTAACTCGTGCCCTCACACGTATGCTAAACCTTAAGCGTTGTCGTACCCTAAATTGTACCCTAATCCCTCCCCATTCCTTAACCCTAACCCTAACCCTATCCCTAAACCTGACCCACTTCCGATGCCCTACCCTAACCAATGCCCTAATCTTAACCAGTACACAAACACTAACTCATGCCCTCAAACGTACGCTAACCCTTAAGCATTGTCGTATCCTATCCTGTACCCTAAGCGCGCCCCATTCCCTAACCCTAACCCTAAGCGAAACCCTGAACGTGACCCTTTTCCGAGGCCTTACCCTCATCGGTGCCGTTGTCTTAACCAGTACACCAACACTAACTCGTGCCCTCACACTTACGCTAACCCTTAAGCATTGTCGTACCCTAACCTGTACCCTAATCCCTCTCCATTCCCTCACCCTAACCCTAACCAGAATCCTAACCCTGACCCTCACCCGAAGCCTTACCCTCACCCGTGCCCTAATCTTAACCAGGACACCAAGACTAACTCGTGCCCTTAAACGTACGCTAACACTAAACCGCAGCGGTACCCTAACCTGTACCCTAATCCCTCTCCATTCCCTAACCCTAACCCTAACCTGAAACCTAACCATGACACTCACCCGAAACTTTACCCTCACCCGTGTCCTAATTTTAACCAGTACATCAACACTAACCCATGCCCTCTAACGTACGCCAACCCTAAGCCATTGCCGTGCCCTAACCTGTACCCTAATCAATCCCCATTCCCTAACCCTAACCCTAACCCTAACCCTTAACGTGACCCTCTTCCGAGGCCTTACCCTCACCCGTGCCCTAATCTTAACCAGGACACTACTACTAACCCTTGCCCTCACACGAACGCTAACCCTTAAGCACTGTCGTACCCTAAGCTGTACCCTAATCCCTCTGCATTCGTTAACCCTTACCCTAACCCGAATCCTAACCCTGACCCTCACCCGAAGCCTTACCCTCACCCGTGCCCTAATCTTAACCAGGATACCAACACTAACTCGTGCCCTCACACGTACGCTAAACCTTAAGCGTTGTCGTACTCTAAATTGTACCCTAATCCTTCCCCATTCCTTAACCCTAACCCTAACCCCATCCCTAAACCTGACCCACTTCCGATGCCCAAGCCTAACCAATGCCCTAATCTTAACCAGTACACAAACACTAACTCATGCCCTCAAACGTATGCTAACCCTTAAGCATTGTCGTACCCTATCCTGTACCCTAATCCCTCCCCATTCACTAACCCTAACCCTAAGCGAAACCCTGAACGTGACCCTTTTCCGAGGCCTTACCCTCATCGGTGCCGTTGTCTTAACCAGTACACCAACACTAACTCGTGCCCTCACACTTACGCTAACCCTTAAGCATTGTCGTACACTAACCTGTACCCTAATCGCTCTCCATTCCCTAACCCTAACCCTAACCCGAATCCCAGCCCTGACCCTCACCCGAAGCCTTACCCTCACCCGTGCCCTAATCTTAACCAGGACACCAAGACTAACTCGTGCCCTCAAACATACGCTAACACTAAACTGCAGCGGTACCCTAACCTGTACCCTAATCCCTCTCCATTCCCTAACCCTAACCCTAACCCTAACCCTTAACGTGACCCTCTTCCGAGGCCTTACCCTCACCCGTGCCCTAATCGTAAGCAGTACACTAACACTAACTAGTGACCTCACACGTACGCCAAACCTTAAGCGTTGTGGTACCCTAAACTGTGCCCTAATATCTCCCCATTCCCTAACCCTAACCCTAACCCGAATTCTATCCCTGACCCTCACCCGAAACCTTACCCTCACCCGTGCCCTAACCTTAACCAGGACACCAACACTAACTTGTGCCCTGACACGTACGCTAACCCTTAATCGTTGTCGTACCCTAAACTGTACCCTAATCCCTCCCCATTCCCTAACCCTAACCCTAACCCGAATCCTAACCCTGACCCTCACCCGAAGCCTTACCCTCACCCGTGCCCTAATCTTAACCAGGACACCAACACTAACTCGTGCCCTCACACGTACGCTAAACCTTAAGCGCTGTCGTACCCTTAATTGTACCCTAATCCCTGCCCATTCCTTAACCCTAACCCTAACCCCATCCCTAAACCTGACTAACTATCGATGCCCTACCCTAACCAATGCCCTAATCTTAACCGGTACACAAACACTAACTCATGCTCTCAAACGTACGCTAACCCTTAAGCATTGTCGTACCCTAACCTGTACCCTAATCCCTCTCCATTCCCTAACCCTAACCCTTAAGCCTTGTCGTACCCTATCCTGTACCCTAATCCCTCCCCATTCCCTAACCCTAACCCTAAGCGAAACCCTGAACGTGACCCTTCTCCGTGGCCTTACCCTCATCGGTGCCGTTGTCTTAACCATTACACCAACACTAACTCGTGCCCTCACACTTACGCTAACCCTTAAGCATTTTTGTACCCTAACATGTACCCTAATCCCTCTCCATTCCCTAACCCTAACCCTAACCCGAATCCTAACCCTGACCCTCACCCGAAGCCTTACCCTCACCCGTGCCCTAATCTTAACCAGGACACCAAGACTAACTCGTGCCCTCAAACGTACGCTAACACTACACAGCAGCGGTACCCTAACCTGTACCCTAATCCCTCTTCTTTCCCTAAACCTAACCCTAACCTGAAACCTAACCATGACACTCACCCGAAACTTTACCCTCACCCGTGCCCTAATCTTAACCTGGACACCAACACTAACTCGTGCCCTCACACGTACGCTAAACCTTATGAATTGTCGTACCCTTAATTGTACCCTAATCCCTCCCCATTCCTTAACCCTAACCCTAACCCCATCCCTAAACCTGACCCACTTCCGATGCCCTACCCTAACCAATGCCCTAATCTTAACCAGTACACAAACATTAACTCATGCCCTCAAACGTACGCTAACCCTTAAGCATTGTCGTACCCTATCCTGTACCCTAATCCCTCCCCATTCCCTAACCCTAACCCTAAGCGAAACCCTGAACGTGACCCTTTTCCGAGGCCTTACCCTCATCGGTGCCATTGTCGTAACCAGTACACCAACACTAACTCGTGCCCTCACACTTACGCTAACCCTTAAGCATTTTTGTACCCTAACATGTACCCTAATCCCTCTCCATTCCCTAACCCTAACCCTAACCCGAATCCTAATCCTGACCCTCACCCGAAGCCTTACCCTCACCCGTGCCCTAATCTTAACCAGGACACCAAGACTAACTCGTGCCCTCAAACGTACGCTAACACTAAACCGCAGCGGTACCCTAACCTGTACCCTAATCCCTCTCCATTCCCTAACCCTAACCCTAACCTGAAACCTAACCATGACACTCACCCGAAACTTTACCCTCACCTGTGTCCTAATTTTAACAAGTACATCAACACTAACCCATGCCCTCTAACGTACGCCAACCCTAAGCCACTGCTGTACCCTAACCTGTACCCTAATCAATCCCCATTCCCTAACCCTGACCCTAAACCTAACCCTTAACGTGACCGTCTTCCGAGGCCTTACCCTCACCCGTGCCCTAATCGTAAGCAGTACACTAACACTAACTGGTGACCTCACACGTACGCTAAACCTTAAGCGTTGTGGTACCCTAAACTGTGCCCTAACATCTCCCCATTCCCTAACCCTAACCCTAACCCGAATTCTATCCCTGACCCTCACCCGAAACCTTACCCTCACCCGTGCCCTAATCTTAACCAGGACACCAACACTAACTTGTGCCCTCACACGTACGCTAACCCTTAATCGTTGTCGTACCCTAAACTGTACCCTAATCCCTCCCCATTCCCTAACCCTAACCCTAACCCGAATCCTAACCCTGACCCTCACCTGAAGCCTTACCCTCACCCGTGCCCTAATCTTAACCAGGACTCTAACACTAACCCTTGCCCTCACACGAACGCTAACCCTTAAGCACTGTCGTACCCTAAGCTGTATCCTAATCCCTCTGCATTCCTTAACCCTAATCCTAACCCGAATCCTAACCCTGACCCTCACACGAACCCTTACCCTCACCCGTGCCCTAATCTTAACCAGGACACCAACACTAACTCGTGCCCTCACAGGTACGCTAAACCTTAAGCGTTGTCGTACCCTAAATTGTACCCTAATTCCTCCCCATTCCTTAACCCAAACCCTAACCCCATCCCTAAACCTGACCCACTTCCGATGCCCTACCCTAACCAATGCCCTAATCTTAACCAGGACACAAACACTAACTCATGCCCTCAAACGTACGCTAACCCTTATGCATTGTCGTACCCTATCCTGTACCCTAATCCCTCCCCATTCCCTAACCCTAACCCTAAGCGAAACCCTGAACGTGACCCTTTTCCGAGGCCTTACCCGCATCGGTGCCATTGTCTTAACCAGTACACCAACACTAACTCGTGCCCTCACACTTACGCTAACCGTTAAGCATTGTCGTACCCTAACCTGTATCCTAATCCCTCTCCATTCCCTAACACTAACCCTAACCCGAATCCTAACCCTGACCGTCACCCGAAGCCTTACCCTCACCCGTGCCCTAATCTTAACCAGGACACCAAGACTAACTCGTGCCCTGAAACGTACGCTAACACTACACCGCAGCGGTACCCTAACCTGTACCCTAATCCCTCTTCATTCCCTAAACCTAACCCTAACCTGAAACCTAACCATGACACTCACCCGAAACTTTACCCTCACCCGTGCCCTAATCTTAACCTGGACACCAACACTAACTCGTGCCCTCACACGTACGCTAAACCTTTTGAATTGTCGTACCCTAAATTGTACCCTAATCCCTCCCCATTCCTTAACCCTAACCCTAACCCCATCCCTAAACCTGACCCACTTCCGATGCCCTACCCTAACCAATGCCCTAATCTTAACCAGTACACAAACACTAACTCATGCCCTCAAACGTACGCTAACCCTTAAGCATTGTCGTACCCTATCCTGTACCCTAATCCTTCCCCATTCCCTAACCCTAACCCTAAGCGAAACCCTGAACGTGACCCTTTTCCGAGGCCTTACCCTCATCGGTGCCATTGTCTTAACCAGTACACCAACACTAACTCGTGCCCTCACACTTACGCTAACCCTTAAGCATTTTTGTACCCTAACATGTACCCTATTCCCTCTCCATTCCCTAACCCTAACCCTAACCCGAATCCTAACCCTGACCCTCACCCGAAGCCTTACCCTCACCCGTGCCCTAATCTTAACCAGGACACCAAGACTAACTCGTGCCCTCAAACGTACGCTAACACTAAACCGCAGCGGTACCCTAACCTGTACCCTAATCCCTCTCCATTCCCTAACCCTAACCCTAACCTGAAACCTAACCATGACACTCACCCGAAACTTTACCCTCACCTGTGTCCTAATTTTAACCAGTATATCAACACTAACCCATGCCCTCTAACGTACGCCAACCCTAAGCCACTGCTGTACCCTAACCTGTACCCTAATCAATCCCCATTCCCTAACCCTAACCCTAACCCTAACCCTTAACGTGACCGTCTTCCGAGGCCTTACCCTCACCCGTGCCCTAATCGTAAGCAGTACACTAACACTAACTGTTGACCTCACACGTACGCTAAACCTTAAGGGTTGTGGTACCCTAAACTGTGCCGAAACATCTCCCCATTCCCTAACCCTAACCCTAACCCGAAATCTATCCCTGACCCTCACCCGAAACCTTACCCTCACCCGTGCCCTAATCTTAACCAGGACACCAACACTAACTTGTCCCCTCACACGTACGCTAACCCTTAATCGTTGTCGTACCCTAACCTGTACCCTAATCAATCCCCATTCCCTAACCCTAACCCTAACCCTAACCCTTAACGTGACCCTCTTCCGAGGCCTTACCCTCACCCGTGCCCTAATCATAAGCAGTACACTAACACAAACTAGTGACCTCACACGTACGCTAAACCTTAAGCGTTGTGGTACTCTAAACTGTGCCCTAATATCTCCCCATTCCCTAACCCTAACCCTAACTCGAATTCTATCCCTGACCCTCACCCGAAACCTTACCCTCACCCGTGCCCTAATCTTAACCAGGACACCAACACTAACTTGTGCCTTCACACGTACGCTAAACGTTAATCGTTGTCGTACCCTAAACTGTACCCTAATCCCTCCCCATTCCCTAACCCTAACCCTAACCCGAATCCTAACCCTGACCCTCACCTGAAGCCTTACCCTCACCCGTGCCCTAATCTTAACCAGGACACTAACACTAACCCTTGCCCTCACACGAACGCTAACCCTTAAGCACTGTCGTACCCTAAGCTGTACCCTAATCCCTCTGCATTCCTTAACCCTAACCCTAAACCGAATCCTAACCCTGACCCTCACCCGAGGCCTTACCCTCACCCGTGCCCTAATCTTAACCAGGACCCCAACACTAACTCGTGCCCTCACAGGTACGCTAAACCTTAAGCGTTGTCGTACCCTAAATTGTACCCTAATCCCTCCCCATTCCTTAACCCTAACCCTAACCCCATCCCTAAACCTGACCCACTTCCGATGCCCTACCCTAACCAATGCCCTAATCTTAACCAGGACACAAACACTAACTCATGCCCTCAAACGTACGCTAACCCTTAAGCATTGTCGTACCCTATCCTGTACCCTAATCCCTCCCCATTCCCTAACCCTAACCCTAAGCGAAACCCTGAACGTGACCCTTTTCCGAGGCCTTACCCTCATCGGTGCCGTTGTCTTAACCAGTACACCAACACTAACTCGTGCCCTCACACTTACGCTAACCCTTAAGCATTGTCGTACCCTAACCTGTACCCTAATCCCTCTCCATTCCATAACCCTAACCCTAACCCGAATCCTAACCCTGACCCTCACCCGAAGCCTTACCCTCACCCGTGCCCTAATCTTAACCAGGACACCAAGACTAACTCGTGCCCTCAAACGTACGCTAACACTAAACCGCAGCGGTACCCTAACCTGTACCCTAATCCCACTCCATTCCCTAACCCTAACCCTAACCTGAAACCTAACCATGACACTCACCCGAAACTTTACCCTCACCCGTGTCCTAATTTTAACCAGTACATCAAAACTAACCCATGCCCTCTAACGTACGCCAACCCTAAGCCATTGCCATACCCTAACCTGTACCCTAATCAATCCCCATTCCCTAACCCTAACCCTAACCCTAACCCTTAACGTGACCCTCTTCCGAGGCCTTACCCTCACCCGTGCCCTAATCGTAAGCAGTACACTAACACTAACTAGTGACCTCACACGTACGCTAAACCTTAAGCGTTGTGGTACCCTAATCTGTGCCCTAATATCTCCCCATTCCCTAACCCTAACCCTAACCCGAATTCTATCCCTGACCCTCACCCGAAACCTTACCCGCACCCGTGCCCTAATCTTAACCAGGACACCAACACTAAATTGTGCCCTCACACGTACGCTAACCCTTAATCGTTGTAGTACCCTAAACTGTACCCTAATCCCTCCCCATTCCCTAACCCTAACCCTAACCCGAATCCTAACCCTGACCCTCACCTGAAGCCTTACCCTCACCCGTGCCCTAATCTTAACCAGGACACTAACACTAACCCTTGCCCTCACACGAACGCTAACCCTTAAGCACTGTCGTACCCTAAGCTGAACCCTAATCCCTCTGCATTCCTTAACCCTAACCCTAACCCGAATCCTAACCCTGACCCTCACCCGAAACCTTACCCTCACCCGTGCCCTAAACTTAACCAGGACACCAACACTAACTTGTGCCCTCACACGTACGCTAACCCTTAATCGTTGTCGTACCCTAAACTGTACCCTAATACCTCCCCATTCCCTAACCCTAACCCTAACCCGAATCCTAACCCTGACCCTCACCCGAAGCCTTACCCTCACCCGTGCCCTAATCTTAACCAGGACACCAACACTAACTCGTGCCCTCACACGTACGCTAAACCTTAAGCGTTGTCGTACCCTAAATTGTACCCTAATCCCTCCCCATTCCCTAACCCTAACCCTAACCCCATCCCTAAAGCTGACCCACTTCCGATGCCCTACCCTAACCAATGCCCTAATCTTAACGAGTACACAAACACTAACTCATGCCCTCAAACGTACGCTAACCCTAAAGCATTGTCGTACCCTATCCTGTACCCTAATCCCTCCCCATTCCCTAACCCTAACCCTAAGCGAAAACCTGAACGTGACCCTTTTCCGAGGCCTTACCCTCATCGGTGCCCTTGTCTTAACCAGTACACCAACACTAACTCGTGCCCTCACACTTACGCTAACCCTTAAGCATTGTCGTACCCTAACCTGTACCCTAATCCCTCTCCATTCCCTAACCCTAACCCTAACCCGAAACCTAACCCTGACCCTCACCCGAAGCCTTACCCTCACCCGTGCCCTAATCTTAACCAGGACACCAAGACTAACTCGTGCCCTCAAACGTACGCTAACACTAAACCGCAGCTGTACCCTAACCTGTACCCTAATCCCTCTCCATTCCCTAACCCTAACCCTAACCTGAAACCTAACCATGACACTCACCCGAAACTTTACCGTCACCCGTGTCCTAATTTTAACCAGTACATCAACACTAACCCATGCCCTCTAACGTACGCCAACCCTAAGCCATTGCCGTACCCTAACCTGTACCCTAATCAATCCCCATTCCCTAACCCTAACCCTAACCCTAACCCTTAACGTGACCCTCTTCCGAGGCCTTACCCTCACCCGTGCCCTAATCGTAAGCAGTACACTAACACTAACTAGTGACCTCACACGTACGCTAAACCTTAAGCGTTGTGGTACCCTAAACAGTGCCCTAATATCTCCCCATTCCCTAACCCTAACCCTAACCCGAATTCTATCCCTGACCCTCACCCGAAACCTTACCCTCACCCGTGCCCTAATCTTAACCTGGACACCAACACTAACTTGTGCCCTCACACGTACGCTAACCCTTAATCGTTGTCGTACCCTAAACTGTACCCTAATCCCTCCCCATTCCCTAACCCTAACCCTAACCCGAATCCTAACCCTGACCCTCACCTGAAGCCTTACCCTCACCTGTGCCCTAATCTTAACCAGGACACTAACACTAACCCTTGCCCTCACACGAACGCTAACCCTTAAGCACTGTCGTACCCTAAGCTGTACCCTAATCCCTCTGCATTCCTTAACCGTAACCCTAACCCGAATCCTAACCCTGACCCTCACCCGAAGCCTTACCCTCACCCGTTCCCTAATCTTAACCAGGACACCAACACTAACTCGTGCCCTCACACATATGCTAAACCTTAAGCGTTGTCGTACCCTAAATTGTACCCTAATCCCTCCCCATTCCTTAACCCTAACCCTAACCCTATCCCTAAACCTGACCCACTTCCGATGCCCTACCCTAACCAATGCCCTAATCTTAACCAGTACACAAACACTAACTCATGCCCTCAAACGTACGCTAACCCTTAAGCATTGTCGTACCCTATCCTGTACCCTAAGCGCGCCCCATTCCCTAACCCTAACCCTAAGCGAAACCCTGAACGTGACCCTTTTCCGAGGCCTTACCCTCATCGGTGCCGTTGTCTTAACCAGTACACCAACACTAACTCGTGCCCTCACACTTACGCTAACCCTTAAGCATTGTCGTACCCTAACCTGTACCCTAATCCCTCTCCATTCCCTCACCCTAACCCTAACCAGAATCCTAACCCTGACCCTCAGCCGAAGCCTTACCCTCACCCGTGCCCTAATCTTAACCAGGACACCAAGACTAACTCGTGCCCTTAAACGTACGCTAACACTAAACCGCAGCGGTACCCTAACCTGTACCCTAATCCCTCTCCATTCCCTAACCCTAACCCTAACCTGAAACCTAACCATGACACTCACCCGAAACTTTACCCTCACCCGTGTCCTAATTTTAACCAGTACATCAACACTAACCCATGCCCTCTAACGTACGCCAACCCTAAGCCATTGCCGTGCCCTAACCTGTACCCTAATCAATCCCCATTCCCTAACCCTAACCCTAACCCTAACCCTTAACGTGACCCTCTTCCGAGGCCTTACCCTCACCCGTGCCCTAATCGTAAGCAGTACACTAACACTAACTAGTGACCTCACACGTACGCTAAACCTTAAGCGTTGTGGTACCCTAAACTGTGCCCTAATATCTCCCCATTCCCTAACCCTAACCCTAACCCGAATTCTATCCCTGACCCTCACCTGAAACCTTACCCTCACATGTGCCCTAAACTTAACCAGGACACCAACACTAACTTGTGCCCTCACACGTACGCTAACCCTTAATCGTTGTCGTACCCTAAACTGTACCCTAATCAATCCCCATTCCCTAACCCTAACCCTAACCCGAATCCTAACCCTGACCCTCACCCGAAGCCTTACCCTCACCCATGCCCTAATCTTAACCAGGACACCAACACTAACTCGTGCCCTCACACGTACGCTAAACCTTAAGCGTTGTCGTACCCTAAATTGTACCCTAATCCCTCCCCATTCCCTAACCCTAACCCTAACCCCATCCCTAAACCTGACCCACTTCCGATGCCCTACCCTAACCAATGCCCTAATCTTAACGAGTACACAAACACTAACTCATGCCCTCAAACGTACGCTAACCCTTAAGCATTGTCGTACCCTATCCTGTACCCTAATCCCTCCCCATTCCCTAACCCTAACCCTAAGCGAAACCCTGAACGTGACCCTTTTCCGAGGCCTTACCCTCATCGGTGCCCTTGTCTTAACCAGTACACCAACACTAACTCGTGCCCTCACACTTACGCTAACCCTTAAGCACTGTCGTACCCTAAGCTGTACCCTAATCCCTCTGCATTCCTTAACCGTAACCCTAACCCGAATCCTAACCCTGACCCTCACCCGAAGCCTTACCCTCACCCGTTCCCTAATCTTAACCAGGACACCAACACTAACTCGTGCCCTCACACGTATGCTAAACCTTAAGCGTTGTCGTACCCTAAATTGTACCCTAATCCCTCCCCATTCCTTAACCCTAACCCTAACCCTATCCCTAAACCTGACCCACTTCCGATGCCCTACCCTAAACAATGCCCTAATCTTAACCAGTACACAAACACTAACTCATGCCCTCAAACGTACGCTAACCCTTAAGCATTGTCGTATCCTATCCTGTACCCTAAGCGCGCCCCATTCCCTAACCCTAACCCTAAGCGAAACCCTGAACGTGACCCTTTTCCGAGGCCTTACCCTCATCGGTGCCGTTGTCTTAACCAGTACACCAACACTAACTCGTGCCCTCACACTTACGCTAACCCTTAAGCATTGTCGTACCCTAACCTGTACCCTAATCCCTCTCCATTCCCTCACCCTAACCCTAACCAGAATCCTAACCCTGACCCTCACCCGAAGCCTTACCCTCACCCGTGCCCTAATCTTAACCAGGACACCAAGACTAACTCGTGCCCTTAAACGAACGCTAACACTAAACCGCAGCGGTACCCTAACCTGTACCCTAATCCCTCTCCATTCCCTAACACTAACCCTAACCTGAAACCTAACCATGACACTCACCCGAAACTTTACCCTCACCCGTGTCCTAATTTTAACCAGTACATCAACACTAACCCATGCCCTCTAACGTACGCCAACCCTAAGCCATTGCCGTGCCCTAACCTGTACCCTAATCAATCCCCATTCCCTAACCCTAACCCTAACCCTAACCCTTAACGTGACCCTCTTCCGAGGCCTTACCCTCACCCGTGCCCTAATCGTAAGCAGTACACTAACACTAACTAGTGACCTCACACGTACGCTAAACCTTAAGCGTTGTGGTACCCTAAACTGTGCCCTAATATCTCCCCATCCCTAACCCTAACCCTAACCCGAATTCTATCCCTGACCCTCACCCGAAACCTTACCCTCACATGTGCCCTAAACTTAACCAGGACACCAACACTAACTTGTGCCCTCACACGTACGCTAACCCTTAATCGTTGTCGTACCCTAAACTGTACCCTAATCAATCCCCATTCCCTAACCCTAACCCTAACCCGAATCCTAACCCTGACCCTCACCCGTGCCCTATTCTTAACCAGGACACCAACACTAACTCGTGCCCTCACACGTACGCTAAACCTTAAGCGTTGTCGTACCCTAAATTGTACCCTAATCCCTCCCCATTCCCTAACCCTAACCCTAACCCCATCCCTAAACCTGACCCACTTCCGATGCCCTACCCTAACCAATGCCCTAATCTTAACCAGTACACAAACACTAACTCATGCCCTCAAACGTACGCTAACCCTTAAGCATTGTCGTACCCTATCCTGTACCCTAATCCCTCCCCATTCCCTAACCCTAACCCTAAGCGAAACCCTGAACGTGACCCTTTTCCGAGGCCTTACCCTCATCGGTGCCCTTGTCTTAACCAGTACACCAACACTAACTCGTGCCCTCACACTTACGCTAACCCTTAAGCATTGTCGTACCCTAACCTGTACCCTAATCCCTCTCCATTCCCTAACCCTAACCCTAACCCGAATCCTAACCCTGACCCTCACCCGAAGCCTTACCCTCACCCGTGCCCTAATCTTAACCAGGACACCAAGACTAACTCGTGCCCTCAAACGTACGCTAACACTAAACCGCAGCGGTACCCTAACCTGTACCCTAATCCCTCTCCATTCCCTAACCCTAGCCCTAACCTGAAACCTAACCATGACACTCACCCGAAACTTGACCCTCACCCGTGTCCTAATTTTAACCAGTACATCAACACTAACCCATGCCCTCTAACGTACGCCAACCCTAAGCCATTGCCGTACCCTAACCTGTACCCTAATCAATCCCCATTCCCTAACACTAACCCAAACCCTAACCCTTAACGTGACCCTCTTCCGAGGCCTTACCCTCACCCGTGCCCTAATCGTAAGCAGTACACTAACACTAACTAGTGACCTCACACGTACGCTAAACCTTAAGCGTTGTGGTACCCTAAACAGTGCCCTAATATCTCCCCATTCCCTAACCCTAACCCTAAGCGAAACCCTGAACGTGACCCTTTTCCGAGGCCTTACCCTCATCGGTGCCCTTGTCTTAACCAGTACACCAACACTAACTCGTGCCCTCACACTTACGCTAACACTTAAGCATTGTCGTACCCTAACCTGTACCTTAATCCCTCTCCATTCCCTAACCCTAACCCTAACCCGAATCCTAACCCTGACCCTCACCTGAAGCCTTACCCTCACCCGTGCCCTAATCTTAACCAGGACACCAAGACTAACTCGTGCCCTCAAACGTACGCTAACACTAAACCGCAGCGGTACCCTAACCTGTACCCTAATCCCTCTCCATTCCCTAACCCTAACCCTAACCCGAATCCTAACCCTGACCCTCACCTGAAGCCTTACCCTCACCCGTGCCCTAATCTTAACCAGGATACCAAGACTAACTCGTGCCCTCAAACGTACGCTAACACTAAACCGCAGCGGTACCCTAACCTGTACCCTAATCCCTCTCCATTCCCTAACCCTAACCCTAACCTGAAACCTAACCATGACACTCACCCGAAACTTTACCCTCACCCGTGTCCTAATTTTAACCAGTACATCAACACTAACCCATGCCCTCTAACGTACGCCAACCCTAAGCCATTGCCGTACTCTAACCTGTACCCTAATCAATCCCCATTCCCTAACCCTAACCCTAACCCTAACCCTTAACGTGACCCTCTTCCGAGGCCTTACCCTCACCCGTGCCCTAATCGTAAGCAGTACACTAACACTAACTAGTGACCTCACACGTACGCTAAACCTTAAGCGTTGTGGTACTCTAAACTGTGCCCTAATATCTCCCCATTCCCTAACCCTAACCCTAACTCGAATTCTATCCCTGACCCTCACCCGAAACCTTACCCTCACCCGTGCCCTAATCTTAACCAGGACACCAACACTAACTTGTGCCTTCACACGTACGCTAAACGTTAATCGTTGTCATACCCTAAACTGTACCCTAATCCCTCCCCATTCCCTAACCCTAACCCTAACCCGAATCCTAACCCTGACCCTCACCTGAAGCCTTACCCTCACCCGTGCCCTAATCTTAACCAGGACACTAACACTAACCCTTGCCCTCACACGAACGCTAACCCTTAAGCACTGTCGTACCCTAAGCTGTACCCTAATCCCTCTGCATTCCTTAACCCTAACCCTAAACCGAATCCTAACCCTGACCCTCACCCGAGGCCTTACCCTCACCCGTGCCCTAATCTTAACCAGGACACCAACACTAACTCGTGCCCTCACAGGTACGCTAAACCTTAAGCGTTGTCGTACCCTAAATTGTACCCTAATCCCTCCCCATTCCTTAACCCTAACCCTAACCCCATCCCTAAACCTGACCCACTTCCGATGCCCTACCCTAACCAATGCCCTAATCTTAACCAGTACACAAACACTAACTCATGCCCTCAAACGTACACTAACCCTTAAGCATTGTCGTACCCTATCCTGTACCCTAATCCCTCCCCATTCCCTAACCCTAACCCTAAGCGAAACCCTGAACGTGACCCTTTTCCGAGGCCTTACCCTCATCGGTGCCGTTGTCTTAACCTTTACACCAACACTAACTCGTGCCCTCACACTTACGCTAACCCTTAAGCATTGTCGTACCCTAACCTGTACCCTAATCCCTCTCCATTCCCTAACCCTAACCCTAACCCGAATCCTAACCCTGACCCTCACCCGAAGCCTTACCCTCACCCGTGCCCTAATCTTAACCAGGACACCAAGACTAACTCGTGCCCTCAAACGTACGCTAACACTAAACCGCAGCGGTACCCTAATCTGTACCCTAATCCCACTCCATTCCCTAACCCTAACCCTAACCTGAAACCTAACCATGACACTCACCCGAAACTTTACCCTCACCCGTGTCCTAATTTTAACCAGTACATCAACACTAACCCATGCCCCCTAACGTACGCCAACCCTAAGCCATTGCCGTACCCTAACCTGTACCCTAATCAATCCCCATTCCCTAACCCTAACCCTAACCCTAACCCTTAACGTGACCGTCTTCCGAGGCCTTACCCTCACCCGTGCCCTAATCGTAAGCAGTACACTAACACTAACTAGTGACCTCACACGTACGCTAAACCTTAAGCGTTGTGGTACCCTAATCTGTGCCCTAATATCTCCCCATTCCCTAACCCTAACCCTAACCCGAATTCTATCCCTGACCCTCACACGAAGCCTTACCCTCACCCGTGCCCTAATCTTAACCAGGACACCAAGACTAACTCGTGCCCTCAAACGTACGCTAACACTAAACCGCAGCGGTACCCTAACCTGTACCCTAATCCCTCTCCATTCCCTAACCCTAGCCCTAACCTGAAACCTAACCATGACACTCACCCGAAACTTTACCCTCACCCGTGTCCTAATTTTAACCAGTACATCAACACTAACCCATGCCCTCTAACGTACGCCAACCCTAAGCCATTGCCGTACCCTAATCTGTACCCTAATCAATCCCCATTCCCTAACACTAACCCTAACCCTAAACCTTAACGTGACCCTCTTCCGAGGCCTTACCCTCACCCGTGCCCTAATCGTAAGCAGTACACTAACACTAACTAGTGACCTCACACGTACGCTAAACCTTAAGCGTTGTGGTACCCTAAACAGTGCCCTAATATCTCCCCATTCCCTAACCCTAACCCTAAGCGAAACCCTGAACGTGACCCTTTTCCGAGGCCTTACCCTCATCGGTGCCCTTGTCTTAACCAGTACAACAACACTAACTCGTGCCCTCACACTTACGCTAACCCTTAAGCATTGTCGTACCCTAACCTGTACCTTAATCCCTCTCCATTCCCTAACCCTAACCCTAACCCGAATCCTAACCCTGACCCTCACCTGAAGCCTTACCCTCACCCGTGCCCTAATCTTAACCAGGACACCAAGACTAACTCGTGCCCTCAAACGTACGCTAACACTAAACCGCAGCGGTACCCTAACCTGTACCCTAATCCCTCTCCATTCCCTAACCCTAACCCTAACCCGAATCCTAACCCTGACCCTCACCTGAAGCCTTACCCTCACCCGTGCCCTAATCTTAACCAGGATACCAAGACTAACTCGTGCCCTCAAACGTACGCTAACACTAAACCGCAGCGGTACCCTAACCTGTACCCTAATCCCTCTCCATTCCCTAACCCTAACCCTAACCTGAAACCTAACCATGACACTCACCCGAAACTTTACCCTCACCCGTGTCCTAATTTTAACCAGTACATCAACACTAACCCATGCCCTCTAACGTACGCAAACCCTAAGCCATTGCCGTACTCTAACCTGTACCCTAATCAATCCCCATTCCCTAACCCTAACCCTAACCCTAACCCTTAACGTGACCCTCTTCCGAGGCCTTACCCTCACCCGTGCCCTAATCGTAAGCAGTACACTAACACTAACTAGTGACCTCACACGTACGCTAAACCTTAAGCGTTGTGGTACTCTAAACTGTGCCCTAATATCTCCCCATTCCCTAACCCTAACCCTAACTCGAATTCTATCCCTGACCCTCACCCGAAACCTTACCCTCACCCGTGCCCTAATCTTAACCAGGACACCAACACTAACTTGTGCCTTCACACGTACGCTAAACGTTAATCGTTGTCATACCCTAAACTGTACCCTAATCCCTCCCCATTCCCTAACCCTAACCCTAACCCGAATCCTAACCCTGACCCTCACCTGAAGCCTTACCCTCACCCGTGCCCTAATCTTAACCAGGACACTAACACTAACCCTTGCCCTCACACGAACGCTAACCCTTAAGCACTGTCGTACCCTAAGCTGTACCCTAATCCCTCTGCATTCCTTAACCCTAACCCTAAACCGAATCCTAACCCTGACCCTCACCCGAGGCCTTACCCTCACCCGTGCCCTAATCTTAACCAGGACACCAACACTAACTCGTGCCCTCACAGGTACGCTAAACCTTAAGCGTTGTCGTACCCTAAATTGTACCCTAATCCCTCCCCATTCCTTAACCCTAACCCTAACCCCATCCCTAAACCTGACCCACTTCCGATGCCCTACCCTAACCAATGCCCTAATCTTAACCAGTACACAAACACTAACTCATGCCCTCAAACGTACACTAACCCTTAAGCATTGTCGTACCCTATCCTGTACCCTAATCCCTCCCCATTCCCTAACCCTAACCCTAAGCGAAACCCTGAACGTGACCCTTTTCCGAGGCCTTACCCTCATCGGTGCCGTTGTCTTAACCTTTACACCAACACTAACTCGTGCCCTCACACTTACGCTAACCCTTAAGCATTGTCGTACCCTAACCTGTACCCTAATCCCTCTCCATTCCCTAACCCTAACCCTAACCCGAATCCTAACCCTGACCCTCACCCGAAGCCTTACCCTCACCCGTGCCCTAATCTTAACCAGGACACCAAGACTAACTCGTGCCCTCAAACGTACGCTAACACTAAACCGCAGCGGTACCCTAATCTGTACCCTAATCCCACTCCATTCCCTAACCCTAACCCTAACCTGAAACCTAACCATGACACTCACCCGAAACTTTACCCTCACCCGTGTCCTAATTTTAACCAGTACATCAACACTCACCCATGCCCCCTAACGTACGCCAACCCTAAGCCATTGCCGTACCCTAACCTGTACCCTAATCAATCCCCATTCCCTAACCCTAACCCTAACCCTAACCCTTAACGTGACCCTCTTCCGAGGCCTTACCCTCACCCGTGCCCTAATCGTAAGCAGTACACTAACACTAACTAGTGACCTCACACGTACGCTAAACCTTAAGCGTTGTGGTACCCTAATCTGTGCCCTAATATCTCCCCATTCCCTAACCCTAACCCTAACCCGAATTCTATCCCTGACCCTCACACGAAGCCTTACCCTCACCCGTGCCCTAATCTTAACCAGGACACCAAGACTAACTCGTGCCCTCAAACGTACGCTAACACTAAACCGCAGCGGTACCCTAACCTGTACCCTAATCCCTCTCCATTCCCTAACCCTAGCCCTAACCTGAAACCTAACCATGACACTCACCCGAAACTTTACCCTCACCCGTGTCCTAATTTTAACCAGTACATCAACACTAACCCATGCCCTCTAACGTACGCCAACCCTAAGCCATTGCCGTACCCTAACCTGTACCCTAATCAATCCCCATTCCCTAACACTAACCCTAAACCTAACCCTTAACGTGACCCTCTTCCGAGGCCTTACCCTCACCCGTGCCCTAATCGTAAGCAGTACACTAACACTAACTAGTGACCTCACACGTACGCTAAACCTTAAGCGTTGTGGTACCCTAAACAGTGCCCTAATATCTCCCCATTCCCTAACCCTAACCCTAAGCGAAACCCTGAACGTGACCCTTTTCCGAGGCCTTACCCTCATCGGTGCCCTTGTCTTAACCAGTACACCAACACTAACTCGTGCCCTCACACTTACGCTAACCCTTAAGCATTGTCGTACCCTAACCTGTACCTTAATCCCTCTCCATTCCCTAACCCTAACCCTAACCCGAATCCTAACCCTGACCCTCACCTGAAGCCTTACCCTCACCCGTGCCCTAATCTTAACCAGGACACCAAGACTAACTCGTGCCCTCAAACGTACGCTAACACTAAACCGCAGCGGTACCCTAACCTGTACCCTAATCCCTCTCCATTCCCTAACCCTAACCCTAACCCGAATCCTAACCCTGACCCTCACCTGAAGCCTTACCCTCACCCGTGCCCTAATCTTAACCAGGATACCAAGACTAACTCGTGCCCTCAAACGTACGCTAACACTAAACCGCAGCGGTACCCTAACCTGTACCCTAATCCCTCTCCATTCCCTAACCCTAACCCTAACCTGAAACCTAACCATGACACTCACCCGAAACTTTACCCTCACCCGTGTCCTAATTTTAACCAGTACATCAACACTAACCCATGCCCTCTAACGTACGCCAACCCTAAGCCATTGCCGTACCCTAACCTGTACCCTAATCAATCCCCATTCCCTAACCCTAACCCTAACCCTAACCCTTAACGTGACCCTCTTCCGAGGCCTTACCCTCACCCGTGCCCTAATCGTAAGCAGTACACTAACACTAACTAGTGACCTCACACGTACGCTAAACCTTAAGCGTTGTGGTACTCTAAACTGTGCCCTAATATCTCCCCATTCCCTAACCCTAACCCTAACTCGAATTCTATCCCTGACCCTCACCCGAAACCTTACCCTCACCCGTGCCCTAATCTTAACCAGGACACCAACACTAACTTGTGCCTTCACACGTACGCTAAACGTTAATCGTTGTCATACCCTAAACTGTACCCTAATCCCTCCCCATTCCCTAACCCTAACCCTAACCCGAATCCTAACCCTGACCCTCACCTGAAGCCTTACCCTCACCCGTGCCCTAATCTTAACCAGGACACTAACACTAACCCTTGCCCTCACACGAACGCTAACCCTTAAGCACTGTCGTACCCTAAGCTGTACCCTAATCCCTCTGCATTCCTTAACCCTAACCCTAAACCGAATCCTAACCCTGACCCTCACCCGAGGCCTTACCCTCACCCGTGCCCTAATCTTAACCAGGACACCAACACTAACTCGTGCCCTCACAGGTACGCTAAACCTTAAGCGTTGTCGTACCCTAAATTGTACCCTAATCCCTCCCCATTCCTTAACCCTAACCCTAACCCCATCCCTAAACCTGACCCACTTCCGATGCCCTACCCTAACCAATGCCCTAATCTTAACCAGTACACAAACACTAACTCATGCCCTGAAACATACACTAACCCTTAAGCATTGTCGTACCCTATCCTGTACCCTAATCCCTCCCCATTCCCTAACCCTAACCCTAAGCGAAACCCTGAACGTGACCCTTTTCCGAGGCCTTACCCTCATCGGTGCCGTTGTCTTAACCTTTACACCAACACTAACTCGTGCCCTCACACTTACGCTAACCCTTAAGCATTGTCGTACCCTAACCTGTACCCTAATCCCTCTCCATTCCCTAACCCTAACCCTAACCCGAATCCTAACCCTGACCCTCACCCGAAGCTTTACCCTCACCCGTGCCCTAATCTTAACCAGGACACCAAGACTAACTCGTGCCCTCAAACGTACGCTAACACTAAACCGCAGCGGTACCCTAATCTGTACCCTAATCCCACTCCATTCCCTAACCCTAACCCTAACCTGAAACCTAACCATGACACTCACCCGAAACTTTACCCTCACCCGTGTCCTAATTTTAACCAGTACATCAACACTAACCCATGCCCCCTAACGTACGCCAACCCTAAGCCATTGCCGTACCCTAACCTGTACCCTAATCAATCCCCATTCCCTAACCCTAACCCTAACCCTAACCCTTAACGTGACCCTCTTCCGAGGCCTTACCCTCACCCGTGCCCTAATCGTAAGCAGTACACTAACACTAACTAGTGACCTCACACGTACGCTAAACCTTAAGCGTTGTGGTACCCTAATCTGTGCCCTAATATCTCCCCATTCCCTAACCCTAACCCTAACCCGAATTCTATCCCTGACCCTCACCCGAAACCTTACCCGCACCCGTGCCCTAATCTTAACCAGGACACCAACACTAACTTGTGCCCTCACACGTACGCTAACCCTTAATCGTTGTCGTACCCTAAACTGTACCCTAATCCCTCCCCATTCCCTAACCCTAACCCTAACCCGAATCCTAACCCTGACCCTCACCTGAAGCCTTACCCTCACCCGTGCCCTAATCTTAACCAGGACACTAACACTAACCCTTGCCCTCACACGAACGCTAACCCTTAAGCACTGTCGTACCCTAAGCTGTACCCTAATCCCTCTGCATTCCTTAACCCTAACCCTAACCCGAATCCTAACCCTGACCCTCACCCGAAACCTTACCCTCACCCGTGCCCTAAACTTAACCAGGACACCAACACTAACTTGTGCCCTCACACGTACGCTAACCCTTAATCGTTGTCGTACCCTAAACTGTACCCTAATCCCTCCCCATTCCCTAACCCTAACCCTAACCCGAATCCTAACCCTGACCCTCACCCGAAGCCTTACCCTCACCCGTGCCCTAATGTTAACCAGGACACCAACACTAACTCGTGCCCTCACACGTACGCTAAACCTTAAGCGTTGTCGTACCCTAAATTGTACCCTAATCCCTCCCCATTCCCTAACCCTAACCCTAACCCCATCCCTAAACCTGACCCACTTCCGATGCCCTACCCTAACCAATGCCCTAATCTTAACCAGTACACAAACACTAACTCATGCCCTCAAACGTACGCTAACCCTTAAGCATTGTCGTACCCTATCCTGTACCCTAATCCCTCCCCATTCCCTAACCCTAACCCTAAGCGAAACCCTGAACGTGACCCTTTTCCGAGGCCTTACCCTCATCGGTGCCCTTGTCTTAACCAGTACACCAACACTAACTCGTGCCCTCACACTTACGCTAACCCTTAAGCATTGTGGTACCCTAACCTGTACCCTAATCCCTCTCCATTCCCTAACCCTAACCCTAACCCGAATCCTAACCCTGACCCTCACCCGAAGCCTTAACCTCACCCGTGCCCTAATCTTAACCAGGACACCAAGACTAACTCGTGCCCTCAAACGTACGCTAACACTAAACCGCAGCTGTACCCTAACCTGTACCCTAATCCCTCTCCATTCCCTAACCCTAACCCTAACCTGAAACCTAACCATGACACTCACCCGAAACTTTACCCTCACCCGTGTCCTAATTTTAACCAGTACATCAACACTAACCCATGCCCTCTAACGTACGCCAACCCTAAGCCATTGCCGTACCCTAACCTGTACCCTAATCAATCCCCATTCCCTAACCCTAACCCTAACCCTAACCCTTAACGTGACCCTCTTCCGAGGCCTTACCCTCACCCGTGCCCTAATCGTAAGCAGTACACTAACACTAACTAGTGACCTCACACGTACGCTAAACCTTAAGCGTTGTGGTACCCTAAACTGTGCCCTAATATCTCCCCATTCCCTAACCCTAACCCTAACCCGAATTCTATCCCTGACCCTCACCCGAAACCTTACCCTCACCCGTGCCCTAATCTTAACCAGTACACCAACACTAACTCGTGCCCTCACACGTACGCTAACCCTTAAGCACTGTCGTACCCTAACCTGTACCCTAATCCCTCTCCATAACCTAACCCTAACCCTAAACCGAATCCTAACCCTGACCCTCACCTGAAGCCTTACCCTCACCCGTGCCCTAATCTTAACCAGGACACTAACACTAACCCTTGCCCTCACACGAACGCTAACCCTTAAGCACTGTCGTACCCTAAGCTGTACCCTAATCCCTCTGCATTCCTTAACCGTAACCCTAACCCGAATCCTAACCCTGACCCTCACCCGAAGCCTTACCCCCACTCGTTCCCTAATCTTAACCAGGACACCAACACTAACTCGTGCCCTCACACGTACGCTAAACCTTAAGCGTTGTCGTACCCTAAATTGTACCCTAATCCCTCCCCATTCCTTAACCCTAACCCTAACCCGAATCCTAACCCTGACGCTCACCTGAAGCCTTACCCTCACCCGTGCCCTAATCTTAACCAGGACACTAACACTAACCCTTGCCCTCACACGAACACTAACCCTTAAGCACTGTCGTACCCTACGCTGTACCCTAATCCCTCTGCATTCCTTAAACCTAACCCTAACCCGAATCCTAACCCTGACCCTCACCCGAAGCCTAACCCTCACCCGTGCCCTAATCTTAACCAGGACACCAACACTAACACGTGCCCTCACACGTACGCTAAACCTTAAGCGTTGTCGTACCCTAAATTGTACCCTAATCCCTCCCCATTCCTTAACCCTAACCCTAACCCCAAACCTAAACCTGACCCACTTCCGATGCCCTACCCTAACCAATGCCCTAATCTTAACCAGGACACAAACACTAACTCATGCCCTCAAACGTACGCTAACCCTTAAGCTTTGTCGTACCCTATCCTGTACCCTAATCACTCCCCATTCCCTAACCCTAACCCTAAGCGAAAACCTGAACGTGACCCTTTTCCGAGGCCTTACCCTCATCGGTGCCGTTGTCTTAACCAGTACACCAACACTAACTCGTGCCCTCACACTTACGCTAACCCTTAAGCATTGTCGTACCCTAACCTGTACCCTAATCCCTCTCCATTCCCTAACCCTAACCCTAACCCGAATCCTAACCCTGACCCTCACCCGAAGCCTTACCCTCACCCGTGCCCTAATCTTAACCAGGACACCAAGACTAACTCGTGCCCTCACACGTACGCTAACACTAAACCGCAGTGGTACCCTAACCTGTACCCTAATCCCTCTCCATTCCCTAACCTTAACCCTAACCTGAAACCTAACCATGACACTCACCCGAAACTTTACCCTCACCCGTGTCCTAATTTTAACAGTACATCAACACTAACCCATGCCCTCTAACGTACGGCAACCCTAAGCCATTGCCGTACCCTAACCTGTACCCTAATCAATCCCCATTCCCTAACCCTAACCCTAACCCTAACCCTTAACGTGACCCTCTTCCGAGGCCTTACCCTCACCCGTGCCCTAATCGTAAGCAGTACACTAACACTAACTAGTGACCTCACACGTACGCTAAACCTTAAGCGTTGTGGTACCCTAAACTGTGCCCTAATATCTCCCCATTCCCTAACCCTAACCCGAATTCTATCCCTGACCCTCACCCGAAACCTTACCCTCACCCATGCCCTAATCTTAAACCAGGACACCAACACTAACTTGTGCCCTCACACGTACGCTAACCCTTAATCGTTGTCGTACCCTAAACTGTACCCTAATCCCTCCCCATTCCCTAACCCTAACCCTAACCCGAATCCTAACCCTGACCCTCACCTGAAGCCTTACCCTCACCCGTGCCCTAATCTTAACCAGAACACTAACAATAACCCTTGCCCTCACACGAACGCTAACCCTTAAGCACTGTCGTACCCTAAGCTGTACCCTAATCCCTCTGCATTCCTTAACACTAACCCTAACCCGAATCCTAACCCTGACCCTCACCCGAAGCCTTACCCTCACCCGTGCCCTAATCTTAACCAGGACACCAACACTAACTCGTGCCCTCACACGTACGCTAAACCTTAAGCGTTGTCGTACCCTAAATTGTACCCTAATCCCTCCCCATTCCTTAACCCTAACCCTAACCCCATCCCTAAACCTGACCCACTTCCGATTCCCTACCCTAACCAATGCCCTAATCTTAACCAGTACACAAACACTAACTCATGCCCTCAAACGTACGCTAACCCTTAAGCATTGTCGTACCCTATCCTGTACCCTAATCCCTCCCCATTCCCTAACCCTAACCCTAAGCGAAACCCTGAATGTGACCCTTTTCTGAGGCCTTATCCTCATCGTTGCCGTTGTCTTAACCAGTACACCAACACTATCTCGTGGCCTCACACTTACGCTAACCCTTAAGCATTGAAGTACCCTAACCTGTACCGTAATCCCTCTCCATTCCCTAACCCTAACCCTAACCCGAATCCTAACCCTGACCCTCACTCGAAGCCTTACCCTCACCCGTGCCCTAATCTTAACCAGGACACCAAGACTAACTCGTGCCCTCACACGTACGCTAACACTAAACCGCAGCGGTACCCTAACCTGTACCCTAATCCCTCTCCATTCCCTAACCCTAACCCTAACCTGAAACCTAACCATGACACTCACCCGAAACTTTACCCTCACCCGTGTCCTAATTTTAACCAGTACATCAACACTAACCCATGCCCTCTAACGTACGCCAACCCTAAGCCATTGCCGTACCCTAACCTGTACCCTAATCAATCCCCATTCCCTAACCCTAACCCTAACCCTAACCCTTAACGTGACCCTCTTCCGAGGCCTTACCCTCACCCGTGCCCTAATCGTAAGCAGTACACTAACACTAACTAGTGACCTCACACGTACGCTAAACCTTAAGCGTTGTGGTACCCTAAACTGTGCCCTAATATCTCCCCATTCCCTAACCCTAACCCGAATTCTATCCCTGACCCTCACCCGAAACCTTACCCTCACCCATGCCCTAATATTAACCAGGACACCAACACTAACTTGTGCCCTCACACGTACTCTAACCCTTAATCGTTGTCGTACCCTAAAGTGTACCCTAATCCCTCCCCATTCCCTTACCCTAACCCTAACCCGAATCCTAACCCTGACCCTCACCTGAAGCCTTACCCTCACCCGTGCCCTAATCTTAACCAGGACACTAACACTAACCCTTACCCTCACACGAACGCTAACCCTTAAGCACTGTCGTACCCTAAGCTGTACCCTAATCCCTCTGCATTCCTTAACCCTAACCCTAACCCGAATCCTAACCCTGACACTCACCCGAAGCCTTACCCTCACCCGTGCCCTAATCTTAACCAGGACACCAACACTAACTCGTGCCCTCACACGTACGCTAAACCTTAAGCGTTGTCGTACCGTAAATTGTACCCTAATCCCTCCCCATTCCTTAACCCTAACCCTAACCCCATCCCTAAACCTGACCCACTTCCGATGCCCTACCCTAACCAATGCCCTAATCTTAACCAGTACACAAACACTAACTCATGCCCTCAAACGTACGCTAACACTTAAGCATTGTCGTACCCTATCCTGTACCCTAATCCCTCCCCATTCCCTAACCCTAACCCTAAGCGAAACCCTGAACGTGACCCTTTTCCGAGGCCTTACCCTCATCGGTGCCGTTGTCTTAACCAGTACACCAACACTATCTCGTGCCCTCACACTTACGCTAACCCTTAAGCATTGAAGTACCCTAACCTGTACCCTAAACCCTCTCCATTCCCTAACCCTAACCCTAACCCGAATCCTAAACCTGACCCTCACCCGAAGCCTTACCCTCACCCGTGCCCTAATCTTAACCAGGACACCAAGACTAACTCGTGCCCTCACACGTACGCTAACACTAAACCGCAGCGGTACCCTAACCTGTACCCTAATCCCTCTCCATTCCCTAACCCTAACCCTAACCTGAAACCTAACCATGACACTCACCCGAAACTTTACCCTCACCCGTGTCCTAATTTTAACCAGTACATCTACACTAACCCATGCCCTCTAACGTACGCCAACCCTAAGCCATTGCCGTACCCTAACCTGTACCCTAATCAATCCCCATTCCCTAACCCTAACCCTAACCCTAACCCTTAACGTGACCCTCTTCCGAGGCCTTACCCTCACCCGTGCCCTAATCGTAAGCAGTACACTAACACTAACTAGTGACCTCACACGTACGCTAAACCTTAAACGTTGTGGTACCCTAAACTGTGCCCTAATATCTCCCAATTCCCTAACCCTAACCCGAATTCTATCCCTGACCCTCACCCGAAACCTTACCCTCACCCATGCCCTAATCTTAACCAGGACACCAACACTAACTTGTGCCCTCACACGTACGCTAACCCTTAATCGTTGTCGTACGCTAAACTGTACCCTAATCCCTCCCCATTCCCTAACCCTAACCCTAACCCGAATCCTAACCCTGACTCTCACCTGAAGCCTTACCCTCACCCGTGCCCTAATCTTAACCAGGACACTAACACTAACCCTTGCCCTCACACGAACGCTAACCCTTAAGCACTGTCGTACCCTAAGCTGTACCCTAATCCCTCTGCATTCCTTAACACTAACCCTAACCCGAATCCTAACCCTGACCCTCACCCGAAGCCTTACCCTCACCCGTGCCCTAATCTTAACCAGGACACCAACACTAACTCGTGCCCTCACACGTACGCTAAACCTTAAGCGTTGTCGTACCCTAAATTGTACCCTAATCCCTCCCCAATCCTTAACCCTAACCCTAACCCCATCCCTAAACCTGACCCACTTCCGATCCCCTACCCTAACCAATGCCCTAATCTTAACCAGTACACAAACACTAACTCATGCCCTCAAACGTACGCTAACCCTTAAGCATTGTCGTACCCTATCCTGTACCCTAATCCCTCCCCATTCCCTAACCCTAACCCTAAGCGAAACCCTGAACGTGACCCTTTTCCGAGGCCTTACCCTCATCGGTGCCGTTGTCTTAACCAGTACACCAACACTATCTCGTGCCCTCACACTTACGCTAACCCTTAAGCATTGAAGTACCCTAACCTGTACCCTAATCCCTCTCCATTCCCTAACCCTAACCCTAACCCGAATCCCAAACCTGACCCTCACCCGAAGCCTTACCCTCACCCGTGCCCTAATCTTAACCAGGACACGAAGACTAACTCGTGCCCTCACACGTACGCTAACACTAAACCGCAGCGGTACCCTAACCTGTACCCTAATCCCTCTCCATTCCCTAACCCTAACCCTAACCTGAAACCTAACCATGACACTCACCCAAAACTTTACCCTCACCCGTGTTCTAATTTTAACCAGTACATCTACACTAACCCATGCCCTCTAACGTACGCCAACCCTAAGCCATTGCCGTACCCTAACCTGTACCCTAATCAATTCCCATTCCCTAACCCTAACCCTAACCCTAACCCTTAACGTGACCCTCTTCCGAGGCCTTACCCTCACCCGTGCCCTAATCGTAAGCAGTACACTAACACTAACTAGTGACCTCACACGTACGCTAAACCTTAAGCGTTGTGGTACCCTAAACTGTGCCCTAATATCTCCCCATTCCCTAACCCTAACCCGAATTCTATCCCTGACCCTCACCCGAAACCTTACCCTCACCCATGCCCTAATCTTAACCAGGACACCAACACTAACTTGTGCCCTCACACGTACGCTAACCCTTAATCGTTGTCGTACCCTAAATTGTACCCTAATCCCTCCCCATTCCCTAACCCTAACCCTAACCCGAATCCTAACCCTGACCCTCACCTGAAGCCTTACCCTCACCCGTTCCCTAATCTTAACCAGGACACTAACACTAACCCTTACCCTCACACGAACGCTAACCCTTAAGCACTGTCGTACCCTAAGCTGTACCCTAATCCCTCTGCATTCCTTAACCCTAACCCTAACCCGAATCCTAACCCTGACCCTCACCCGAAGCCTTACCCTCACCCGTGCCCTAATCTTAACCAGGACACCAACACTAACTCGTGCCCTCACACGTACGCTAAACCTTAAGCGTTGTCGTACCCTAAATTGTACCCTAATCCCTCCCCATTCCTTAACCCTAACCCTAACCCCATCCCTAAACCTGACCCACTTCCGATGCCCTACCCTAACCAATGCCCTAATCTTAACCAGTACACAAACACTAACTCATGCCCTCAAACGTACGCTAACCCTTAAGCATTGTCGTACCCTATCCTGTACCCTAATCCCTCCCCATTCCCTAACCCTAACCCTAAGCGAAACCCTGAACGTGACCCTTTTCCGAGGCCTTACCTTCATCGGTGCCGTTGTCTTAACCAGTACACCAACACTATCTCGTGCCCTCACACTTACGCTAAACCTTAAGCATTGAAGTACCCTAACCTGTACCCTAATCCCTCTCCATTCCCTAACCCTAACCCTAACCCGAATCCTAACCCTGACCCTCACCCAAAGCCTTACCCTCACCCGTGCCCTAATCTTAACCAGGACACCAAGACTAACTCGTGCCCTCACACGTACGCTAACACTAAACCGCAGCGGTACCCTAACCTGTACCCTAATCCCTCTCCATTCCCTAACCCTAACCCTAACCTGAAACCTAACCATGACACTCACCCGAAACTTTACCCTCACCCGTGTCCTAATTTTAACCAGTACATCTACACTAACCCATGCCCTCTAACGTACGCCAACCCTAAGCCATTGCCGTACCCTAACCTGTACCCTAATCAATCCCCATTCCCTAACCCTAACCCTAACCCTAACCCTTAACGTGACCCTCTTCCGAGGCCTTACCCTCACCCGTGCCCTAATCGTAAGCAGTACACTAACACTAACTAGTGACCTCACACGTACGCTAAACCTTAAGCGTTGTGGTACCCTAAACTGTGCCCTAATATCTCCCAATTCCCTAACCCTAACCCGAATTCTATCCCTGACCCTCACCCGAAACCTTACCCTCACCCATGCCCTAATCTTAACCAGGACACCAACACTAACTTGTGCCCTCACACGTACGCTAACCCTTAATCGTTGTCGTACCCTAAACTGTACCCTAATCCCTCCCCATTCCCTAACCCTAACCCTAACCCGAATCCTAACCCTGACTCTCACCTGAAGCCTTACCCTCACCCGTGCCCTAATCTTAACCAGGACACTAACACTAACCCTTGCCCTCACACGAACGCTAACCCTTAAGCACTGTCGTACCCTAAGCTGTACCCTAATCACTCTGCATTCCTTAACACAAACCCTAACCCGAATCCTAACCCTGACCCTCACCCGAAGCCTTACCCTCACCCGTGCCCTAAACTTAACCAGGACACCAACACTAACTCGTGCCCTCACACGTACGCTAAACCTTAAGCGTTGTCGTACCCTAAATTGTACCCTAATCCCTCCCCAATCCTTAACCCTAACCCTAACCCCATCCCTAAACCTGACCCACTTCCGATCCCCTACCCTAACCAATGCCCTAATCTTAACCAGTACACAAACACTAACTCATGCCCTCAAACGTACGCTAACCCTTAAGCATTGTCGTACCCTATCCTGTACCCTAATCCCTCCCCATTCCCTAACCCTAACCCTAAGCGAAACCCTGAACGTGACCCTTTTCCGAGGCCTTACCCTCATCGGTGCCGTTGTCTTAACCAGTACACCAACACTATCTCGTGCCCTCACACTTACGCTAACCCTTAAGCATTGAAGTACCCTAACCTGTACCATAATTCCTCTCCATTCCCTAACCCTAACCCTAACCCGAATCCTAAACCTGACCCTCACCCGAAGCCTTACCCTCACCCGTGCCCTAATCTTAACCAGGACACAAAGACTAACTCGTTCCCTCACACGTACGCTAACACTAAACCGCAGCGGTACCCTAACCTGTACCCTAATCCCTCTCCATTCCCTAACCCTAACCCTAACCTGAAACCTAACCATGACACTCACCCGAAACTTTACCCTCACCCGTGTCCTAATTTTAACCAGTACATCAACACTAACCCATGCCCTCTAACGTACGCCAACCCTAAGCCATTGCTGTACCCTAACCTGTACCCTAATCAATCCCCATTCCCTAACCCTAACCCTAACCCTAACCCTTAAAGTGACCCTCTTCCGAGGCCTTACCCTCACCCGTGCCCTAATCGTAAGCAGTACACTAACACTAACTAGTGACCTCACACGTACGCTAAACCTTAAGCGTTGTGGTACCCTAAACTGTGCCCTAATATCTCCCCATTCCCTAACCCTAACCCGAATTCTATCCCTGACCCTCACCCGAAACCTTACCCTCACCCATGCCCTAATCTTAACCAGGACACCAACACTAACTTGTGCCCTCACACGTACGCTAACCCTTAATCGTTGTCGTACCCTAAACTGTACCCTAATCCCTCCCCATTCCCTAACCCTAACCCTAACCCGAATCCTAACCCTGACCCTCACCTGAAGCCTTACCCTCACCCGTGCCCTAATCTTAACCAGAACACTAACAATAACCCTTGCCCTCACACGAACGCTGACCCTTAAGCACTGTCGTACCCTAAGCTGTACCCTAATCCCTCTGCATTCCTTAACACTAACCCTAACCCGAATCCTAACCCTGACCCTCACCCGAAGCCTTACCCTCACCTGTGCCCTAATCTTAACCAGGACACCAACACTAACTCGTGCCCTCACACGTACGCTAAACCTTAAGCGTTGTCGTACCCTAAATTGTACCCTAATCCCTCCCCATTCCTTAACCCTAACCCTAACCCCATCCCTAAACCTGACCCACTTCCGATGCCCTACCCTAACCAATGCCTTAATCTTAACCAGTACACAAACACTAACTCATGCCCTCAAACGTACGCTAACCCTTAAGCATTGTCGTACCCTATCCTGTACCCTAATCCCTCCCCATTCCCTAACCCTAACCCTAAGCGAAACCCTGAACGTGACCCTTTTCCGAGGCCTTACCCTCATCGGTGCCGTTGTCTTAACCAGTACACCAACACTATCTCGTGCCCTCACACTTACGCTAACCCTTAAGCATTGAAGTACCCTAACCTGTACCCTAATCCCTCTCCATTCCCTAACCCTAACCCTAACCCGAATCCTAACCCTGACCCTCACCCGAAGCCTTACCCTCACCCGTGCCCTAATCTTAACCAGGACACGAAGACTAACTCGTGCCCTCACACGTACGCTAACACTAAACCGCAGAGGTACCCTAACCTGTACCCTAATACCTCTCCATTACCTAACCCTAACCCTAACCTGAAACCTAACCATGACACTCACCCGAAACTTTACCCTCACCCGTGTCCTAATTTTAACCAGTACATCAACACTAACCCATACCCTCTAACGTACGCCAACCCGAAGCCATTGCCGTACACTAACCTGTACCCTAATCAATCCCCATTCCCTAACCCTAACCCTAACCCTAACCCTTATCGTGACCCTCTTCCGAGGCCTTACCCTCACCCGTGCCCTAATCGTAAGCAGTACACTAACACTAACTAGTGACCTCACACGTACGCTAAACCTTAAGCGTTGTGGTACCCTAAACTGTGCCCTAATATCTCCCAATTCCCTAACCCTAACCCGAATTCTATCCCTGACCCTCACCCGAAACCTTACCCTCACCCATGCCCTAATCTTAACCAGGACACCAACACTAACTTGTGCCCTCACACGTACGCTAACCCTTAATCGTTGTCGTACCCTAAACTGTACCCTAATCCCTCCCCATTCCCTAACCCTAACCCTAACCCGAATCCTAACCCTGACCCTCACATGAAGCCTTACCCTCACCCGTGCCCTAATCTTAACCAGGACACTAACACTAACCCTTGCCCTCACACGAACGCTAACCCTTAAGCACTGTCGTACCCTAAGCTGTACCCTAATCCCTCTGCATTCCTTAACACTAACCCTAACCCGAATCCTAACCCTGACCCTCACCCGAAGCCTTACCCTCACCTGTGCCCTAATCTTAACCAGGACACCAACACTAACTCGTGCCCTCACACGTACGCTAAACCTTAAGCGTTGTCGTACCCTAAATTGTACCCTAATCCCTCCCCATTCCTTAACCCTAACCCTAACCTCATCCCTAAACCTGACCCACTTCCGATGCCCTACCCTAACCAATGCCCTAATCTTAACCAGTACACAAACACTAACTCATGCCCTCAAACGTACGCTAACCCTTAAGCATTGTCGTACCCTATCCTGTACCCTAATCCCTCCCCATTCCCTAACCCTAACCCTAAGCGAAACCCTGAACGTGACCCTTTTCCGAGGCTTTACCGTCATCGGTGCCGTTGTCTTAACCATTACACCAACACTATCTCGTGCACTCACACTTACGCTAACCCTTAAGCATTGAAGTACCCTAACCTGTACCCTAATCCCTCTCCATTCCCTAACCCTAACCCTAACCCGAATCCTAACCCTGACCCTCACCGGAAGCCTTACCCTCACCCGTGTCCTAATCTTAACCAGGACACCAAGACTAACTCGTGCCCTCACACGTACGCTAACACTAAACCGCAGCGGTACCCTAACCTGTACCCTAATCCCTCTCCATTCCCTAACCCTAACCCTAACCTGAAACCTAACCATGACACTCACCCGAAACTTTACCCTCACCCGTGTCCTAATTTTAACCAGTACATCAACACTACTCCATGCCCTCTAACGTACGCCAACCCTAAGCCATTGCCGTACCCTAACCTGTACCCTAATCAATCCCCATTCCCTAACCCTAACCCTAACCCTAACCCTTAACGTGACCCTCTTCCGAGGCCTTACCCTCACCCGTGCCCTAATCGTAAGCAGTACACTAACACTAACTAGTGACCTCACACGTACGCTAAACCTTAAGCGTTGTGGTACCCTAAACTGTGCCCTAATATCTCCCCATTCCCTAACCCTAACCCGAATTCTATCCCTGACCCTCACCCGAAACCTTACCCTCACCCATGCCCTAATCTTAACCAGGACACCAACACTAACTTGTGCCCTCACACGTACGCTGACCCTTAATCGTTGTCGTACCCTAACCTGTACCCTAATCCCTCCCTATTCCCTAACCCTAACCCTAACCCGAATCCTAACCCTGACCCTCACCTGAAGCCTTACCCTCACCCGTGCCCTAATCTTAACCAGAACACTAACAATAACCCTTGCCCTCACACGAACGCTAACCCTTAAGCACTGTCGTACCCTAAGCTGTACCCTAATCCCTCTGCATTCCTTAACACTAACCCTAACCCGAATCCTAACCATGACCCTCACCCGAAGCCTTACCCTCACCCGTGCCCTAATCTTAACCAGGACACCAACACTAACTCGTGCCCTCACACGTACGCTAAACCTTAAGCGTTGTCGTACCCTAAATTGTACCCTAATCCCTCCCCATTCCTTAACCCTAACCCTAACCCCATCCCTAAACCTGACCCACTTCCGATGCCCTACCCTAACCAATGCCCTAATCTTAACCAGTACACAAACACTAACTCATGCCCTCAAACGTACGCTAACCCTTAAGCATTGTCGTACCCTATCCTGTACCCTAATCCCTCCCCATTCCCTAACCCTAACCCTAAGCGAAACCCTGAACGTGACCCTTTTCCGAGGCCTTACCCTCATCGGTGCCGTTGTCTTAACCAGTACACCAACACTATCTCGTGCCCTCACACTTACGCTAACCCTTAAGCATTGAAGTACCCTAATCTGTACCCTAATCCCTCTCCATTCCCTAACCCTAACCTTAACATGAACCCTAACCATGACACTCACCCGAAACTTTACCCTCACCCGTGTCCTAATTTTAACCAGTACATCAACACTAACCCATGCCCTCTAACGTACGCCAACCCTAAGCCATTGCCGTACCCTAACCTGTACCCTAATCAATCCCCATTCCCTAACCCTAACCCTAACCCTAACCCTTAACGTGACCCTCTTCCGAGGCCTTACCCTCACCCGTGCCCTAATCGTAAACAGTACACTAACACTAACTAGTGACCTCACACGTACGCTAAACCTTAAGCGTTGTGGTACCCTAAACTGTGCCCTAATATCTCCCAATTCCCTAACCCTAACCCGAATTCTATCCCTGACCCTCACCCGAAACCTTACCCTCACCCATGCCCTAAGCTTAACCAGGACACCAACACTAACTTGTGCCCTCACACGTACGCTAACCCTTAATCATTGTCGTACCCTAAACTGTACCCTAATCCCTCCCCATTCCCTAACCCTAACCCTAACCGAATCCTAACACTGACCCTCACCTGAAGCCTTACCCTCACCCGTGCCCTAATCTTAACCAGGACACTAACACTAACCCTTGCCCTCACACGAACGCTAACCCTTAAGCACTGTCGTACCCTAAGCTGTACCCTAATCCCTCTGCATTCCTTAACACTAACCCTAACCCGAATCCTAACCCTGACCCTCACCCGAAGCCTTACCCTCACCCGTGCCCTAATCTTAACCAGGACACCAACACTAACTCGTGCCCTCACACGTACGCTAAACCTTAAGCGTTGTCGTACCCTAATCCCTCCCCATTCCTTAACCCTAACCCTAACCCCATCCCTAAACCTGACCCACTTCCGATGCCCTACCCTAACCAATGCCCTAATCTTAACCAGGACACAAACACTAACTCATGCCCTCAAACGTACGCTAACCGTTAAGCATTGTCGTACCCCATCCTGTACCCTAATCCCTCCCCATTCCCTAACCCTAACCCTAAGCGAAACCCTGAACGTGACCATTTTCCGAGGCCTTACCCTCATCGGTGCCGTTGTCTTAACCAGTACACCAACACTATCTCGTGCCCTCACACTTACGCTAACCCTTAAGCATTGAAGTACCCTAAACTGTACCCTAATCCCTCTCCATTCCGTAACCCTAACCCTAACCCGAATCCTAACCCTGACCCTCACCCGAAGCCTTACCCTCACCCGTGCCCTAATCTTAACCAGGACACCAAGACTAACTCGTGCCCTCACACGTACGCTAACACTAAACCGCAGCGGTACCCTAACCTGTACCCTAAACCCTCTCCATTCCCTAACCCTAACCCTAACCTGAAACCTAACCATGACACTAACCCGAAACTTTACCCTCACCCGTGTCCTAATTTTAACCAGTACATCAAAACTAACCCATGCCCTCTAATGTACGCCAACCCTAAGCCATTGCCGTACCCTAACCTGTACCCTAATCAATCCCCATTCTCTAACCCTAACCCTAACCCTAACCCTTAACGTGACCCTATTCCGAGGCCTTACCCTCACCCGTGCCCTAATCGTAAGCAGTACACTAACACTAACTAGTGACCTCACACGTACGCCAAACCTTAAGCGTTGTGGTACCCTAAACTGTGCCCTAATATCTCCCCATTCCCTAACCCTAACCCTAACCCGAATTCTATCCCTGACCCTCACCCGAAACCTTACCCTCACCCGTGCCCTAATCTTAACCAGGACACCAACACTAACTTGTGCCCTCACACGTACGCTAACCCTTAATCGTTGTCGTACCCTAAACTGTACCCTAATCCCTCCACATTCCCTAACCCTAACCCTAACCCGAATCCTAACCCTGACCCTCACCTGAAGCCTTACCCTCACCCGTGCCCTAATCTTAACCAGGACACTAACACTAACCCTTGCCCTCACACGAAGGCTAACCCTTAAGTACTGTCGTACCCTAAGCTGTACCCTAATCCCTCTGCATTCCTTAACCCTAACCCTAACACGAATCCTAACCCTGACCCTCACCCGAAGCCTTACCCTCACCCGTGCCCTAATCTTAACCAGGACACCAACACTAACTCGTGGCCTCACACGTACGCTAAACCTTAAGCGTTGTCGTACCCTAAATTGTACCCTAATCCCTCCCCATTCCTTAACCCTAACCCTAACCCCATCCCTAAACCTGACCCACTTCCGATGCCCTACCCTAACCAATGCCCTAATCTTAACCAGTACACAAACACTAACTCATGCCCTCAAACGTACGCTAACCCTTAAGCATTGTCGTACCCTATCCTGTACCCTAATCCCTCCCCATTCCCTAACCCTAACCCTAAGCGAAACCCTGAACGTGACCCTTTTCCGAGGCCTTACCCTCATCGGTGCCGTTGTCTTAACCAGTACACCAACACTATCTCGTGCCCTCACACTTACGCTAACCCTTAAGCATTGAAGTACCCTAATCTGTACCCTAATCCCTCTCCATTCCCTAACCCTAACCTTAACATGAACCCTAACCATGACACTCACCCGAAACTTTACCCTCACCCGTGTCCTAATTTTAACCAGTACATCAACACTAACCCATGCCCTCTAACGTACGCCAACCCTAAGCCATTGCTGTACCCTAACCTGTACCCTAATCAATCCCCATTCCCTAACCCTAACCCTAACCCTAACCCTTAACGTGACCCTCTTCCGAGGCCTTACCCTCACCCGTGCCCTAATCGTAAACAGTACACTAACACTAACTAGTGACCTCACACGTACGCTAAACCTTAAGCGTTGTGGTACCCTAAACTGTGCCCTAATATCTCCCAATTCCCTAACCCTAACCCGAATTCTATCCCTGACCCTCACCCGAAACCTTACCCTCACCCATGCCCTAAGCTTAACCAGGACACCAACACTAACTTGTGCCCTCACACGTACGCTAACCCTTAATCATTGTCGTACCCTAAACTGTACCCTAATCCCTCCCCATTCCCTAACCCTAACCCTAACCGAATCCTAACACTGACCCTCACCTGAAGCCTTACCCTCACCCGTGCCCTAATCTTAACCAGGACACTAACACTAACCCTTGCCCTCACACGAACGCTAACCCTTAAGCACTGTCGTACCCTAAGCTGTACCCTAATCCCTCTGCATTCCTTAACACTAACCCTAACCCGAATCCTAACCCTGACCCTCACCCGAAGCCTTACCCTCACCCGTGCCCTAATCTTAACCAGGACACCAACACTAACTCGTGCCCTCACACGTACGCTAAACCTTAAGCGTTGTCGTACCCTAATCCCTCCCCATTCCTTAACCCTAACCCTAACCCCATCCCTAAACCTGACCCACTTCCGATGCCCTACCCTAACCAATGCCCTAATCTTAACCAGGACACAAACACTAACTCATGCCCTCAAACGTACGCTAACCGTTAAGCATTGTCGTACCCCATCCTGTACCCTAATCCCTCCCCATTCCCTAACCCTAACCCTAAGCGAAACCCTGAACGTGACCATTTTCCGAGGCCTTACCCTCATCGGTGCCGTTGTCTTAACCAGTACACCAACACTATCTCGTGCCCTCACACTTACGCTAACCCTTAAGCATTGAAGTACCCTAAACTGTACCCTAATCCCTCTCCATTCCGTAACCCTAACCCTAACCCGAATCCTAACCCTGACCCTCACCCGAAGCCTTACCCTCACCCGTGCCCTAATCTTAACCAGGACACCAAGACTAACTCGTGCCCTCACACGTACGCTAACACTAAACCGCAGCGGTACCCTAACCTGTACCCTAAACCCTCTCCATTCCCTAACCCTAACCCTAACCTGAAACCTAACCATGACACTAACCCGAAACTTTACCCTCACCCGTGTCCTAATTTTAACCAGTACATCAAAACTAACCCATGCCCTCTAATGTACGCCAACCCTAAGCCATTGCCGTACCCTAACCTGTACCCTAATCAATCCCCATTCTCTAACCCTAACCCTAACCCTAACCCTTAACGTGACCCTATTCCGAGGCCTTACCCTCACCCGTGCCCTAATCGTAAGCAGTACACTAACACTAACTAGTGACCTCACACGTACGCCAAACCTTAAGCGTTGTGGTACCCTAAACTGTGCCCTAATATCTCCCCATTCCCTAACCCTAACCCTAACCCGAATTCTATCCCTGACCCTCACCCGAAACCTTACCCTCACCCGTGCCCTAATCTTAACCAGGACACCAACACTAACTTGTGCCCTCACACGTACGCTAACCCTTAATCGTTGTCGTACCCTAAACTGTACCCTAATCCCTCCACATTCCCTAACCCTAACCCTAACCCGAATCCTAACCCTGACCCTCACCTGAAGCCTTACCCTCACCCGTGCCCTAATCTTAACCAGGACACTAACACTAACCCTTGCCCTCACACGAAGGCTAACCCTTAAGTACTGTCGTACCCTAAGCTGTACCCTAATCCCTCTGCATTCCTTAACCCTAACCCTAACACGAATCCTAACCCTGACCCTCACCCGAAGCCTTACCCTCACCCGTGCCCTAATCTTAACCAGGACACCAACACTAACTCGTGGCCTCACACGTACGCTAAACCTTAAGCGTTGTCGTACCCTAAATTGTACCCTAATCCCTCCCCATTCCTTAACCCTAACCCTAACCCCATCCCTAAACCTGACCCACTTCCGATGCCCTACCCTAACCAATGCCCTAATCTTAACCAGTACACAAACACTAACTCATGCCCTCAAACGTACGCTAACCCTTAAGCATTGTCGTACCCTATCCTGTACCCTAATCCCTCCCCATTCCCTAACCCTAACCCTAAGCGAAACCCTGAACGTGACCCTTTTCCGAGGCCTTACCCTCATCGGTGCCGTTGTCTTAACCAGTACACCAACACTAACTCGTGCCCTCACACTTACGCTAACCCTTAAGCATTGTCGTACCCTAACCTGTACCCTAATCCCTCTCCATTCCCTAACCCTAACCCTAACCCGAATCCTAACCCTGACCCTCACCCGAAACCTTACCCTCACCCGTGCCCTAATCTTAACCAGGACACCAAGACTAACTCGTGCCCTCACACGTACGCTAACACTAAACCGCAGCGGTACCCTAACCTGTACCCTAATACCTCTCCATTCCCTAACCCTAACCCTAACCTGAAACCTAACCATGACACTCACCCGAAACTTTACCCTCACCCGTGTCCTAATTTTAACCAGTACATCAACACTAACCCATGCCCTCTAACGTACGCCAACCCTAAGCCATTGCCGTACCCTAACCTGTACCCTAATCAATCCCCATTCCCTAACCCTAACCCTAACCCTAACCCTTAACGTGACCCTCTTCCGAGGCCTTACCCTCACCCATGCCCTAATCGTAAGCAGTACACTAACACTAACTAGTGACCTCACACGTACGCTAAACCTTAAGCGTTGTGGTACCCTAAACTGTGCCCTAATATCTCCCCATTCCCTAACCCTAACCCTAACCCGAATTCTATCCCTGACCCTCACCCGAAACCTTACCCTCACCCGTGCCCTAATCTTAACCAGGACACCAACACTAACTTGTGCCCTCACACGTACGCTAACCCTTAATCGTTGTCGTACCCTAAACTGTACCCTAATCCCTCCCCATTCCCTAACCCTAACCCTAACCCGAATCCTAACCCTGACCCTCACCTGAAGCCTTACCCTCACCCGTGCCCTAATCTTAACCAGGACACTAACACTAACCCTTGCCCTCACACGAAGGCTAACCCTTAAGTACTGTCGTACCCTAAGCTGTACCCTAATCCCTCTGCATTCCTTAACCCTAACCCTAACCCGAATCCTAACCCTGACCCTCACCCGAACCCTTACCCTCACCCGTGCCCTAATCTTAACCAGGACACCAACACTAACTCATGCCCTCAAACGTACGCTAAACCTTAAGCCTTGTCGTACCCTAAATTGTACCCTAATCCCTCCCCATTCCTTAACCCTAACCCTAACCCCATCCCTAAACCTGACCCACTTCCGATGCCCTACCCTAACCAATGCCCTAATCTTAACCAGTACACAAACACTAACTCATGCCCTCAAACGTACGCTAACCCTTAAGCATTGTCGTACCCTATCCTGTACCCTAATCCCTCCCCATTCCCTAACCCTAACCCTAAGCGAAACCCTAAACGTGACCCTTTTCCGAGGCCTTACCCTCATCGGTGCCGTTGTCTTAACCAGTACACCAACACTAACTCGTGCCCTCACACTTACGCTAACCCTTAAGCATTGTCGTACCCTAACCTGTACCCTAATCCCTCTCCATTCCCTAACCCTAACCCTAACCCGAATCCTAACCCTGACCCTCACCCGAAGCCTTACCCTCACCCGTGCCCTAATCTTAACCAGGACACCAAGACTAACTCGTGCCCTCACACGTACGCTGACACTAAACCACAGCGGTACCCTAACCTGTACCCTAATCCCTCTCCATTCCCTAACCCTAACCCAAACCTGAAACCTAACCATGACACTCACCCGAAACTTTACCCTCACCCGTGTCCTAATTTTAACCAGTACATCAACGCTAACCCATGCCCTCTAACGTACGCCAACCCTAAGCCATTGCCGTACCCTAACCTGTACCCTAATCAATCCCCATTCCCTAACCCTAACCCTAACCCTAACCCTTAACGTGACCCTCTTCCGAGGCCTTACCCTCACCCGTGCCCTAATCGTAAGCAGTACACTAACACTAACTAGTGACCTCACACGTACGCTAAACCTTATGCGTTGTGGTACCCTAAACTGTGCCTTAATATCTCCCCATTCCCTAAACCTAACCCTAACCCGAATTCTATCCCTGACCCTCACCCGAAACCTTACCCTCACCTGTGTCCTAATCTTAACCAGGACACCAACACTAACTTGTGCCCTCACACGTACGCTAACCCTTAATCGTTGTCGTACCCTAAACTGTACCCTAATCCCTCCCCATTCCCTAACCCTAACCCTAACCCGAATCCTAACCGTGACCCTCACCTGAAGCCTTACCCTCACCCGGGCCCTAATCTTAACCAGGACACTAACACTAACCCTTGCGCTCACACGAACGCTAACCCTTAAGCACTGTCGTACCCTAAGCTGTAGCCTAATACCTCTGCATTCCTTAACCCTAACCCTAACCCGAATCCTAACCCTGACCCTCACCCGAAGCCTTACTCGCACCCGTGCCCTAATCTTAACCAGGACACTAACACTAACTCGTGCCCTCACACGTACGCTAAACCTTAAGCGTTGTCGTACCCTAAATTGTACCCTAATCCCTCCCCATTCCTTAACCCTAACCCTAACCCCATCCCTAAACCTGACCCACTTCCGATGCCCTACCCTAACCAATGCCCTAATCTTAACCAGTACACAAACACTAACTCATGCCCTCAAACGTACGCTAACCCTTAAGCATTGTCGTACCCTATCCTGTACCCTAATCCCTCCCCATTCCCTAACCCTAACCCTAAGCGAAACCCTGAACGTGACCCTTTTCCGAGGCCTTACCCTCATCGGTGCCGTTGTCTTAACTAGTACACCAACACTAAATCGTGCCCTCACACTTACGCTAACCCTTAAGCATTGTCGTACCCTAACCTGTACCCTAATCCCTCTCCATTCCCTAACCCTAACCCTAACCCGAATCCTAACCCTGACCCTCACCCGAAGCCTTACCCTCACCCGTGCCCTAATCTTAACCAGGACACCAAGACTAACTCGTGCCCTCACACGTACGCTGACACTAAACCACAGCGGTACCCTAACCTGTACCCTAATCCCTCTCCATTCCCTAACCCTAACCCGAACCTGAAACCTAACCATGACACTCACCCGAAACTTTACCCTCACCCGTGTCCTAATTTTAACCAGTACATCAACACTAACCCATGCCCTCTAACGTACGCCAACCCTAAGCCATTGCCGTACCCTAACCTGTACCCTAATCAATCCCCATTCCCTAACCCTAACCCTAACCCTAACCCTTAACGTGACCCTCTTCCGAGGCCTTACCCTCACCCGTGCCCTAATCGTAAGCAGTACACTAACACTAACTAGTGACCTCACACGTACGCTAAACCTTAAGCGTTGTGGTACCCTAAACTGTGCCTAAATATCTCCCCATTCCCTAACCCTAACCCTAACCCGAATTCTATCCCTGACCCTCACCCGAAACCTTACCCTCACCCGTGCCCTAATCTTAACCAGGACACCAACACTAACTTGTGCCCTCACACGTACGCTAACCCTTAATCGTTGTCGTACCCTACACTGTACCCTAATCCCTCCCCATTCCCTAACCCTAACCCTAACCCGAATCCTAACCCTGACCCTCACCTGAAGCCTTACCCTCACCCGTGCCCTAATCTTAACCAGGACACTAACACTAACCCTTGCCCTCACACGTACGCTAAACCTTAAGCGTTGTCGTACCCTAAATTGTACCCTAATCCCTCCCCATTCCTTAACCCTAACCCTAACCCCATCCCTAAACCTGACCCACTTCCGATGCCCTACCCTAACCAATGCCCTAATCTTAACCAGTACACAAACACTAACTCATGCCCTCAAACGTACGCTAACCCTTAAGCATTGTCGTACCCTATCCTGTACCCTAATCCCTCCCCATTCCCTAACCCTAACCCTAAGCGAAACCCTGAACGTGACCCTTTTCCGAGGCCTTACCCTCATCGGTGCCGTTGTCTTAACTAGTACACCAACACTAAATCGTGCCCTCACACTTACGCTAACCCTTAAGCATTGTCGTACCCTAACCTGTACCCTAATCCCTCTCCATTCCCTAACCCTAACCCTAACCCGAATCCTAACCCTGACCCTCACCCGAAGCCTTACCCTCACCCGTGCCCTAATCTTAACCAGGACACCAAGACTAACTCGTGCCCTCACACGTACGCTGACACTAAACCACAGCGGTACCCTAACCTGTACCCTAATCCCTCTCCATTCCCTAACCCTAACCCGAACCTGAAACCTAACCATGACACTCACCCGAAACTTTACCCTCACCCGTGTCCTAATTTTAACCAGTACATCAACACTAACCCATGCCCTCTAACGTACGCCAACCCTAAGCCATTGCCGTACCCTAACCTGTACCCTAATCAATCCCCATTCCCTAACCCTAACCCTAACCCTAACCCTTAACGTGACCCTCTTCCGAGGCCTTACCCTCACCCGTGCCCTAATCGTAAGCAGTACACTAACACTAACTAGTGACCTCACATGCACGCTAAACCTTAAGCGTTGTGGTACTCTAAACTGTGCCCTAATATCTCCCCATTCCCTAACCCTAACCCTAACCCGAATTCTATCCCTGACCCTCACCCGAAACCTTACCCTCACCCGTGCCCTAATCTTAACCAGGACACCAACACTAACTTGTGCCCTCACACGTACGCTAACCCTTAATCGTTGTCGTACCCTACACTGTACCCTAATCCCTCCCCATTCCCTAACCCTAACCCTAACCCGAATCCTAACCCTGACCCTCACCTGAAGCCTTACCCTCACCCGTGCCCTAATCTTAACCAGGACACTAACACTAACCCTTGCCCTCACACGTACGCTAAACCTTAAGCGTTGTCGTACCCTAAATTGTACCCTAATCCCTCCCCATTCCTTAACCCTAACCCTAACCCCATCCCTAAACCTGACCCACTTCCGATGCCCTACCCTAACCAATGCCCTAATCTTAACCAGTACACAAACACTAACTCATGCCCTCAAACGTACGCTAACCCTTAAGCATTGTCGTACCCTATCCTGTACCCTAATCCCTCCCCATTCCCTAACCCTAACCCTAAGCGAAACCCTGAACGTGACCCTTTTCCGAGGCCTTACCCTCATCGGTGCCGTTGTCTTAACTAGTACACCAACACTAAATCGTGCCCTCACACTTACGCTAACCCTTAAGCATTGTCGTACCCTAACCTGTACCCTAATCCCTCTCCATTCCCTAACCCTAACCCTAACCCGAATCCTAACCCTGACCCTCACCCGAAGCCTTACCCTCACCCGTGCCCTAATCTTAACCAGGACACCAAGACTAACTCGTGCCCTCACACGTACGCTGACACTAAACCACAGCGGTACCCTAACCTGTACCCTAATCCCTCTCCATTCCCTAACCCTAACCCGAACCTGAAACCTAACCATGACACTCACCCGAAACTTTACCCTCACCCGTGTCCTAATTTTAACCAGTACATCAACACTAACCCATGCCCTCTAACGTACGCCAACCCTAAGCCATTGCCGTACCCTAACCTGTACCCTAATCAATCCCCATTCCCTAACCCTAACCCTAACCCTAACCCTTAACGTGACCCTCTTCCGAGGCCTTACCCTCACCCGTGCCCTAATCGTAAGCAGTACACTAACACTAACTAGTGACCTCACACGTACGCTAAACCTTAAGCGTTGTGGTACCCTAAACTGTGCCTAAATATCTCCCCATTCCCTAACCCTAACCCTAACCCGAATTCTATCCCTGACCCTCACCCGAAACCTTACCCTCACCCGTGCCCTAATCTTAACCAGGACACCAACACTAACTTGTGCCCTCACACGTACGCTAACCCTTAATCGTTGTCGTACCCTAAACTGTACCCTAATCCCTCCCCATTCCCTAACCCTAACCCTAACCCGAATCCTAACCCTGACCCTCACCTGAAGCCTTACCCTCACCCGTGCCCTAATCTTAACCAGGACACTAACACTAACCCTTGCCCTCACACGAACGCTAACCCTTAAGCACTGTCGTACCCTAAGCTGTACCCTAATCCCTCTGAATTCCTTAACCCTAACCCTAACCCGAATCCTAACCCTGACCCTCACCCGAAGACTTACCCTCACCGGTGCCCTAATCTTAACCAGGACACCAAGACTAACTCGTGCCCTCACACGTACGCTAACACTAAACCGCAGCGGTACCCTAACCTGTACCTTAATACCTCTCCATTAACTAACCCTAACCCTAACCTGAAACCTAACCATGACACTCACCCGAAACTTTACCCTCACCCGTGTCCTAATTTTAACCAGTACATCAACACTAACCCATGCGCTCTAACGTACGCCAACCCTAAGCCATTGCCGTACTCTAACCTGTACCCTAATCAATCCCCATTCCCTAACCCTAACCCTTAACGTGACCCTCTTCCGAGGCCTTACCCTCACCCATGCCCTAATCGTAAGCAGTACACTAACACTAACTAGTGACCTCACACGTACGCTAAACCTTAAGCGTTGTGGTACCCTAAACTGTGCCCTAATATCTCCCCATTCCCTAACCCTAACCCTAACCCGAATTCTATCCCTGACCCTCACCCGAAACCTTACCCTCACCCGTGCCCTAATCTTAACCAGGACACCAACACTAACTTGTGCCCTCACACGTACGCTAACCCTTAATCGTTGTCGTACCCTAAACTGTACCCTAATCCCTCCCCATTCCCTAACCCTAACCCTAACCCGAATCCTAACCCTGACCCTCACCTGAAGCCTTACCCTCACCCGTGCCCTAATCTTAACCAGGACACTAACACTAACCCTTGCCCTCACACGAAGGCTAACCCTTAAGTACTGTCGTACCCTAAGCTGTACCCTAATCCCTCTGCATTCCTTAACCCTAACCCTAACCCGAATCCTAACCCTGACCCTCACCCGAAGCCTTACCCTCACCCGTGCCCTAATCTTAACCAGGACACCAACACTAACTCGTGCCCTCACACGTACGCTAAACCTTAAGCCTTGTCGTACCCTAAATTGTACCCTAATCCCTCCCCATTCCTTAACCCTAACCCTAACCCCATCCCTAAACCTGACCCACTTCCGATGCACTACCCTAACCAATGCCCTAATCTTAACCAGTACACAAACACTAACTCATGCCCTCAAACGTACGCTAACCCTTAAGCATTGTCGTACCCTATCCTGTACCCTAATCCCTCCCCATTCCCTAACCCTAACCCTAAGCGAAACCCTGAACGTGACCCTTTTCCGAGGCCTTACCCTCATCGGTGCCGTTGTCTTAACCAGTACACCAACACTAACTCGTGCCCTCACACTTACGCTAACCCTTAAGCATTGTCGTACCCTAACCTGTACCCTAATCCCTCTCCATTCCCTAACCCTAACCCTAACCCGAATCCTAACCCTGACCCTCACCCGAAGCCTTACCCTCACCCGTGCCCTAATCTTAACCAGGACACCAAGACTAACTCGTGCCCTCACACGTACGCTGACACTAAACCACAGCGGTACCCTAACCTGTACCCTAATCCCTCTCCATTCCCTAACCCTAACCCTAACCTGAAACCTAACCATGACACTCACCCGAAACTTTACCCTCACCCGTGTCCTAATTTTAACCAGTACATCAACACTAACCCATGCCCTCTAACGTACGCCAACCCTAAGCCATTGCCGTACCCTAACCTGTACCCTAATCAATCCCCATTCCCTAACCCTAACCCTAACCCTAACCCTTAACGTGACCCTCTTCCTAGGCCTTACCCTCACCCGTGCCCTAATCGTAAGCAGTACACTAACACTAACTAGTGACCTCACACGTACGCTAAACCTTAAGCGTTGTGGTACCCTAAACTGTGCCTTAATATCTCCCCATTCCCTAACCCTAACCGTAACCCGAATTCTATCCCTGACCCTCACCCGAAACCTTACCCTCACCTGTGTCCTAATCTTAACCAGGACACCAACACTAACTTGTGCCCTCACACGTACGCTAACCCTTAATCGTTGTCGTACCCTAAACTGTACCCTAATCCCTCCCCATTCCCTAACCCTAACCCTAACCCGAATCCTAACCGTGACCCTCACCTGAAGCCTTACCCTCACTCGTGCCCTAATCTTAACCAGGACACTAACACTAACCCTTGCCCTCACACGAACGCTAACCCTTAAGCACTGTCGTACCCTAAGCTGTAGCCTAATCCCTCTGCATTCCTTAACCCTAACCCTAAGCCGAATCCTGACCCTGACACTCACCCGAAGCCTTACCCTCACCCGTGCCCTAATCTTAACCATGACACCAAGACTAACTCGTGCCCTCAAACGTACGTTAACACTAAACCGCAGCGGTACCCTAACCTGTACCCTAATCCCTCTCCATTCCCTAACCCTAACCCTAACCTGAAACCAAACCATGACACTCACCCGAAACTTTACTCTCACCCGTGTCCTAATTTTAACCAGTACATCAACACTAACCCATGCCCTCTAACGTACGCCAACCCTAAGCCATTGCCGTACCCTAACCTGTACCCTAATCAATCCCCATTCCCTAACCCTAACCCTAACCCTAACCCTTAACGTGACCCTCTTCCGAGGCCTTACCCTCACCTGTGCCCTAATCGTAAGCAGTACACTAACACTAACTTGTGCCCTCACACGTACGCTAACCCTTAATCGTTGTCGTACCCTAAACTGTACCCTAATCCCTCCCCATTCCCTAACCCTAACCCTAACCCGAATCCTAACCCTGACCCTCACCTGAAGCCTTACCCTCACCCGTGCCCTAATCTTAACCAGGACACTAACACTAACCCTTGCGCTCACACGAACGCTAACCCTTAAGCACTGTCGTACCCTAAGCTGTAGCCTAATACCTCTGCATTCCTTAACCCTAACCCTAACCCGAATCCTAACCCTGACCCTCACCCGAAGCCTTACTCGCACCCGTGCCCTAATCTTAACCAGGACACCAACACTAACTCGTGCCCTCACACGTACGCTAAACCTTAAGCGTTGTCGTACCCTAAATTGTACCCTAATCCCTCCCCATTCCTTAACCCTAACCCTAACCCCATCCCTAAACCTGACCCACTTCCGATGCCCTACCCTAACCAATGCCCTAATCTTAACCAGTACACAAACACTAACTCATGCCCTCAAACGTACGCTAACCCTTAAGCATTGTCGTACCCTATCCTGTACCCTAATCCCTCCCCATTCCCTAACCCTAACCCTAAGCGAAACCCTGAACGTGACCCTTTTCCGAGGCCTTACCCTCATCGGTGCCCTTGTCTTAACCAGTACACCAACACTAACTCGTGCCCTCACACTTACGCTAACCCTTAAGCATTGTCGTACCCTAACCTGTACCCTAATCCCTCTCCATTCCCTAACCCTAACCCTAACCCGAATCCTAACCCTGACCCTCACCCGAAGCCTTACCCTCACCCGTGCCCTAATCTTAACCAGGACACCAAGACTAACTCGTGCCCTCAAACGTACGCTAACACTAAACCGCAGCGGTACCCTAACCTGTACCCTAATCCCTCTCCATTCCCTAACCCTAACCCTAACCTGAAACCTAACCATGACACTCACCCGAAACTTTACCCTCACCCGTGTCCTAATTTTAACCAGTGCATCAACACTAACCCATGCCCTCTAACGTACGCCAAACCTAAGCCATTGCAGTACCCTAACCTGTATCCTAATCAATCCCCATTCCCTAACCCTAACCCTAACCCTTAACGTGACCCTCTTCCGAGGCCTTACCCTCACTCGTGCCCTAATCGTAAGCAGTACACTAACACTAACTAGTGACCTCACATGCACGCTAAACCTTAAGCGTTGTGGTACTCTAAACTGTGCCCTAATATCTCCCCATTCCCTAACCCTAACCCTAACCAGAATTCTTCCCTGACCCTCACCCGAAACCTTACCCTCACCCGTGCCCTAATCTTAACCAGAACACCAACACTAACTTGTGCCCTCACACGTACGCTAACCCTTAATCGTTGTCGTACCCTACACTGTACCCTAATCCCTCCCCATTCCCTAACCCTAACCCTAACCCGAATCCTAACCCTGACCCTCACCTGAAGCCTTACCCTCACCCGTGCCCTAATCTTAACCAGGACACTAACACTAACCCTTGCCCTCACACGAACGCTAACCCTTAAGCACTGTCGTACCCTAAGCTGTACCCTAATCCCTCTTCATTCCTTAACCCTAACCCTAACCCGAATCCTAACCCTGACCCTCACCCGAAGCCTTACCCTCACCCCTGCCCTAATCTTAACCAGGACACCAACACTAACTCGTGCCCTCACACGTACGCTAAACCTTAAGCGTTGTCGTGCCCTAAATTGTACCCTAATCCCTCCCCATTCCTTAACCCTAACCCTAACCCCATCCCTAAACCTGACCCACTTCCGATGCCCTACCCTAACCAATGCCCTAATCTTAACCAGTACACAAACACTAACTCATGCCCTCAAACGTATGCTAACCCTTAAGCTTTGTTGTACCCTATCCTGTACCCTAATCCCTCCCCATTCCCTAACCCTAACCCTAAGCGAAACCCTGAACGTGACCCTTTTCCGAGGCTTTACCCTCATCGGTGCCGTTGTCTTAACCAGTACACCAACACTAACTCGTGCCCTCACACTTACGCTAACCCTTAAGCATTGTCGTACCCTAACCTGTACCCTAATCCCTCTCCATTCCCTAACCCTAACCCTAACCCGAATCCTAACTCTGACCCTCACCCGAAGACTTACCCTCACCCGTGCCCTAATCTTAACCAGGACACCAAGACTAACTCGTGCCCTCAAACGTACGCTAACACTAAACCACAGCGGTACCCTAACCTGTACCCTAATCCCTCTCCATTCCCTAACCCTAACCCTAACCTGAAACCTAACCATGACACTCACCCGAAACTTTACCCTCACCCGTGTCCTAATTTTAACCAGTACATCAACACTAACCCATGCCCTCTAACGTACGGCAACCCTAAGCCATTGCCGTACCCTAACCTGTACCCTAATCAATCGCCATTCCCTAACCCTAACCCTAACCCTAACCCTTAACGTGACCCTCTTCCGAGGCCTTACCCTCACTCGTGCCCTAATCGTAAGCAGTACACTAACACTAACTAGTGACCTCACACGTACGCTAAACCTTAACCGTTCTGGTACCCTAAACTGTGCCCAAATATCTCCCCATTCCTTAACCCTAACCCTAACCCGAATCCTAACCCTGACCCTCACCCGAAGCCTTACCCTCACCCGTGCCCTAATCTTAACCAGGACACCAACACTAACTCGTGCCCTCACACGTACGCTAAATCTTAATCGTTGTCGTACCCTAAACTGTACCCTAATCCCTCCCCATTCCCTAACCCTAACCCTAACCCGAATCCTAACCGTGACCCTCACCTGAAGCCTTACCCTCACCCGGGCCCTAATCTTAACCAGGACACTAACACTAACCCTTGCCCTCACACGAACGCTAACCCTTAAGCACTGTCGTACCCTAAGCTGTAGCCTAATCCCTCTGCATTCCTTAACCCTAACCCTAAGCCGAATCCTGACCCTGACCCTCACCCGAAGCCTTACCCTCACCCGTGCCCTAATCTTAACCATGACACCAAGACTAACTCGTGCCCTCAAACGTACGTTAACACTAAACCGCAGCGGTACCCTAACCTGTACCCTAATCCCTCTCCATTCCCTAACCCTAACCCTAACCTGAAACCAAACCATGACACTCACCCGAAACTTTACTCTCACCCGTGTCCTAATTTTAACCAGTACATCAACACTAACCCATGCCCTCTAACGTACGCCAACCCTAAGCCATTGCCGTACCCTAACCTGTACCCTAATCAATCCCCATTCCCTAACCCTAACCCTAACCCTAACCCTTAACGTGACCCTCTTCCGAGGCCTTACCCTCACCTGTGCCCTAATCGTAAGCAGTACACTAACACTAACTTGTGCCCTCACACGTACGCTAACCCTTAATCGTTGTCGTACCCTAAACTGTACCCTAATCCCTCCCCATTCCCTAACCCTAACCCTAACCCGAATCCTAACCCTGACCCTCTCCTGAAGCCTTACCCTCACCCGTGCCCTAATCTTAACCAGGACACTAACACTAACCCTTGCGCTCACACGAACGCTAACCCTTAAGCACTGTCGTACCCTAAGCTGTAGCCTAATACCTCTGCATTCCTTAACCCTAACCCTAACCCGAATCCTAACCCTGACCCTCACCCGAAGCCTTACTCGCACCCGTGCCCTAATCTTAACCAGTACACCAACACTAACTCGTGCCCTCACACTTACGCTAACCCTTAAGCATTGTCGTACCCTAACCTGTACCCTAATCCCTCTCCATTCCCTAACCCTAACCCTAACCCGAATCCTAACCCTGACCCTCACCCGAAGCCTTACCCTCACCCGTGCCCTAATCTTAACCAGGACACCAAGACTAACTCGTGCCCTCAAACGTACGCTAACACTAAACCGCAGCGGTACCCTAACCTGTACCCTAATCCCTCTCCATTCCCTAACCCTAACCCTAACCTGAAACCTAACCATGACACTCACCCGAAACTTTACCCTCACCCGTGTCCTAATTTTAACCAGTACATCAACACTAACCCATGCCCTCTAACGTACGCCAACCCTAAGCCATTGCCGTACCCTAACCTGTACCCTAATCAATCCCCATTCCCTAACCCTAACCCTAACCCTTAACGCGACCCTCTTCCGAGGCCTTACCCTCACTCGTGCCCTAATCGTAAGCAGTACACTAACACTAACTAGTGACCTCACATGCACGCTAAACCTTAAGCGTTGTGGTACTCTAAACTGTGCCCTAATATCTCCCCATTCCCTAACCCTAACCCTAACCCGAATTCTATCCCTGACCCTCACCCGAAACCTTACCCTCACCCGTGCCCTAATCTTAACCAGGACACCAACACTAACTTGTGCACTCACACGTACGCTAACCCTTAATCGTTGTCGTACCCTACACTGTACCCTAATCCCTCCCCATTCCCTAACCCTAACCCTAACCCGAATCCTAACCCTGACCCTCACCTGAAGCCTTACCCTCACCCGTGCCCTAATCTTAACCAGGACACTAACACTAACCCTTGCACTCACACGAACGCTAACCCTTAAGCACTGTCGTACCCTAAGCTGTACCCTAATCCCTCTTCATTCCTTAACCCTAACCCTAACCCGAATCCTAACCCTGACCCTCACCCGAAGCCTTACCCTCACCCCTGCCCTAATCTTAACCAGGACACCAACACTAACTCGTGCCCTCACACGTACGCTAAACCTTAAGCGTTGTCGTACCCTAAATTGTACCCTAATCCCTCCCCATTCCTTAACCCTAACCCAAACCCCATCCCTAAACCTGACCCACTTCCGATGCCCTACCCTAACCAATGCCCTAATCTTAACCAGTACACAAACACTAACTCATGCCCTCAAACGTATGCTAACCCTTAAGCTTTGTTGTACCCTATCCTGTACCCTAATCCCTCCCCATTCCCTAACCCTAACCCTAAGCGAAACCCTGAACGTGACCCTTTTCCGAGGCTTTACCCTCATCGGTGCCGTTGTCTTAACCAGTACACCAACACTAACTCGTGCCCTCACACTTACGCTAACCCTTAAGCATTGTCGTACCCTAACCTGTACCCTAATCCCTCTCCATTCCCTAACCCTAACCCTAACCCGAATCCTAACTCTGACCCTCACCCGAAGACTTACCCTCACCCGTGCCCTAATCTTAACCAGGACACCAAGACTAACTCGTGCCCTCAAACGTACGCTAACACTAAACCACAGCGGTACCCTAACCTGTACCCTAATCCCTCTCCATTCCCTAACCCTAACCCTAACCTGAAACCTAACCATGACACTCACCCGAAACTTTACCCTCACCCGTGTCCTAATTTTAACCAGTACATCAACACTAACCCATGCCCTCTAACGTACGGCAACCCTAAGCCATTGCCGTACCCTAACCTGTACCCTAATCAATCGCCATTCCCTAACCCTAACCCTAACCCTAACCCTTAACGTGACCCTCTTCCGAGGCCTTACCCTCACTCGTGCCCTAATCGTAAGCAGTACACTAACACTAACTAGTGACCTCACACGTACGCTAAACCTTAAGCGTTCTGGTACCCTAAACTGTGCCCAAATATATCCCCATTCCTTAACCCTAACCCTAACCCGAATCCTAACCCTGACCCTCACCCGAAGCCTTACCCTCACCCGTGCCCTAATCTTAACCAGGACACCAACACTAACTCGTGCCCTCACACGTATGCTAAACCTTAAGTGTTGTCGTACCCTAAATTGTACCCTAATCCCTCCCCATTCCTTAACCCTAACCCTAACCCCATCCCTAAACCTGACCCACTTCCGATGCCCTACCGTAACCAATGCCCTAATCTTAACCAGTACACAAACACTAACTCATGCCCTCAAACGTACGCTAACCCTTAAGCATTGTCGTACCCTATCCTGTACCCTAATCCCTCCCCATTCCCTAACCCTAACCCTAAGCGAAACCCTGAACGTGACCCTTTTCCGAGGCCTTACCCTCATCGGTGCCGTTGTCTTAACCAGTACACCAACACTAAATCGTGCCCTCACACTTACGCTAACCCTTAAGCATTGTCGTACCCTAACCTGTACCCTAATCCCTCTCCATTCCCTAACCCTAACCCTAACCCGAATCCTAACCCTGACCCTCACCCGAAGCCTTACCCTCACCCGTGCCCTAATCTTAACCAGGACACCAAGACTAACTCGTGCCCTCACACGTACGCTAACACTAAACCGCAGTGGTACCCTAACCTGTACCCTAATCCCTCTCAATTCCCTAACCCTAACCCTAACCTGAAACCTAACCATGACACTCACCCGAAACTTTACCCTCACCCGTGTCCTAATTTTAACAGTACATCAACACTAACCCATGCCCTCTAACGTACGGCAACTCTAAGCCATTGCCGTACCCTAACCTGTACCCTAATCAATCCCCATTCCCTAACCCTAACCCTAACCCTAACCCTTAACGTGACCCTCTTCCGAGGCCTTACCCTCACCCGTGCCCTAATCGTAAGCAGTACACTAACACTAACTAGTGACCTCACACGTACGCTAAACCTTAAGCGTTGTTGTACCCTAAACTGTGCCCTAATATCTCCCCATTCCCTAACCCTAACCCTAACCCGAATTCTATCCCTGACCCTCACCCGAAACCTTATCCTCACCTGTGTCCTAATCTTAACCAGGACACCAACACTAACTTGTGCCCTCACACGTACGCTAACCCTTAATCGTTGTCGTACCCTAAACTGTACCCTAATCCTTCCCCATTCCCTAACCCTAACCCTAACCCGAATCCTAACCCTGACCCTCACCTGAAGCCTTACCCTCACCCGTGCCCTAATCTTAACCAGGACATTAACACTAACACTTGCCCTCACACGAACACTAACCCTTAAGCACTGTCGTACCCTAAGCTGTACCCGAATCCCTCTGCATTCCTTAACCCTAACCCTAACCCGAATCCTAACCCTGACCCTCACCCGAAGCCTTACCCTCATCCGTGCCCTAATCTTAACCAGGACACCAACACTAACTCGTGCCGTCACACGTACGCTAACCCTTAATCGTTGTCGTACCCTAAACTGTACCCTAATCCTTCCCCATTCCCTAACCCTAACCCTAACCCGAATCCTAACCCTGACCCTCACCTGAAGCCTTACCCTCACCCGTGCCCTAATCTTAACCAGGACATTAACACTAACACTTGCCCTCACACGAACACTAACCCTTAAGCACTGTCGTACCCTAAGCTGTACCCTAATCCCTCTGCATTCCTTAACCCTAACCCTAACCCGAATCCTAACCCTGACCCTCACCCGAAGCCTTACCCTCACCCGTGCCCTAATCTTAACCAGGACACCAACACTAACTCGTGCCCTCACACGTACGCTAAACCTTAAGCGTTGTCGTACCCTAAATTGTACCCTAATCCCTCGCCATTCCTTAACCCTAACCCTAACCCCATCCCTAAACCTGACCCACTTCCGATGCCCTACCCTAACCAATGCCCTAATCTTAACCAGTACACAAACACTAACTCATGCCCTCAAACGTACGCTAACCCTTAAGCATTGTCGTACCCTATCCTGTACCCTAATCCCTCCCCATTCCCTAACCCTAACCCTAAGCGAAACCCTGAACGTGACCCTTTTCCGAGGCCTTACCCTCATCGGTGCCGTTGTCTTAACCAGTACACCAACACTAACTCGTGCCCTCACACTTACGCTAACCCTTAAGCATTGAAGTACCCTAACCTGTACCCTAATCCCTCTCCATTCCCTAACCCTAACCCTAACCTGAATCCTAACCCTGACCCTCACCCGAAGCCTTACCCTCACCCGTGCCCTAATCTTAACCAGGACACCAAGACTAACTCGTGCCCTCACACGTACGCTAACACTAAACCGCAGCGGTACCCTAACCTGTACCCTAATCCCTCTCCATTCCCTAACCCTAACCTTAACCTGAAACCTAACCATGACACTCACCCGAAACTTTACCCTCACCCGTGTCCTAATTTTAACCAGTACATCAACACTAACCCATGCCCTCTAACGTACGCCAACCCTAAGCCATTGCCGTACCCTAACCTGTACCCTAATCAATCCCCATTCCCTAAACCTAACCCTAACCCTAACCCTTAACGTGACCCTCTTCCGAGGCCTTACCCTCACCCGTGCCCTAATCATAAGCAGTACACTAACACTAACTAGTGACCTCACACGTACGCTAAACCTTAAGCGTTGTGGTACCCTAAACTGTGCCCTAATATCTCCCCATTCCCTAACCCTAACCCGAATTCTATCCCTGACCCTCACCCGAAACCTTACCCTCACCCATGCCCTCATCTTAACCAGGACACCAACACTAACTTGTGCCCTCACACGTACGCTAACCCTTAATCGTTGTCGTACCCTAAACTGTACCCTAATCCCTCCCCATTCCCTAACCCTAACCCTAACCCGAATCCTAACCCTGACCCTCACCTGAAGCCTTACCCTCACCCGTGCCCTAATCTTAACCAGAACTCTAACAATAACCCTTGCCCTCACACGAACGCTAACCCTTAAGCACTGTCGTACCCTAAGCTGTACCCTAATCCCTCTGCATTCCTTAACACTAACCCTAACCCGAATCCTAACCCTGACCCTCACCCGAAGCCTTACCCTCACCCGTGCCCTAATCTTAACCAGGACACCAACACTAACTCGTGCCCTCACACGTACGCTAAACCTTAAGCGTTGTCGTACCCTAAATTGTACCCTAATCCCTCCCCAATCCTTAACCCTAACCCTAACCCCATCCCTAAACCTGACCCACTTCCGATCCCCTACCCTAACCAATGCCCTAATCTTAACCAGTACACAAACACTAACTCATGCCCTCAAACGTACGCTAACCCTTAAGCATTGTCGTACCATATCCTGTACCCTAATCCCTCCCCATTCCCTAACCCTAACCCTAAGCGAAACCCTGAACGTGACCCTTTTCCGAGGCCTTACCCTCATCGGTGCCGTTGTCTTAACCAGTACACCAACACTATCTCGTGCCCTCACACTTACGCTAACCCTTAAGCATTGAAGTACCCTAACCTGTACCCTAATCCCTCTCCATTCCCTTACCCTAACCCTAACCCGAATCCTAAACCTGACCCTCACCCGAAGCCTTACCCTCACCCGTGCCCTAATCTTAACCAGGACACGAAGACTAACTCGTGCCCTCACACGTACGCTAACACTAAACCGCAGCGGTACCCTAACCTGTACCCTAATCCCTCTCCATTCCCTAACCCTAACCCTAACCTGAAACCTAACCATGACACTCACCCGAAACTTTACCCTCACCCGTGTCCTAATTTTAACCAGTACATCAACACTAACACATGCCCTCTAACGTACGCCAACCCTAAGCCATTGTCGTACCCTAACCTGTACCCTAATCAATCCCCATTCCCTAACCCTAACCCTAACCCTAACCCTTAACGTGACCCTCTTCCGAGGCCTTACCCTCACCCGTGCCCTAATCATAAGCAGTACACTAACACTAACTAGTGACCTCACACGTACGCTAAACCTTAAGCGTTGTGGTACCCTAAACTGTGCCCTAATATCTCCCCATTCCCTAACCCTAACCCGAATTCTATCCCTGACCCTCACCCGAAACCTTACCCTCACCCATGCCCTAATCTTAACCAGGACAGCAACACTAACTTGTGCCCTCACACGTACGCTAACCCTTAATCGTTGTCGTACCCTAAACTGTACCCTAATCCCTCCCCATTCCCTAACCCTAACCCTAACCCGAATCCTAACCCTGACCCTCACCTGAAGCCTTACCCTCACCCGTGTCCTAATCTTAACCAGAACACTAACAATAACCCTTGCCCTCACACGAACGCTAACCCTTAAGCACTGTCGTACCCTAAGCTGTACCCTAATCCCTCTGCATTCCTTAACACTAACCCTAACCCGAATCCTAACCCTGACCCTCACCCGAAGCCTTACCCTCACCCGTGCCCTAATCTTAACCAGGACACCAACACTAACTCGTGCCCTCACACGTACGCTAAACCTTAAGCGTTGTCGTACCCTAAATTGTACCCTAATCCCTCCCCATTCCTTAACCCTAACCCTAACCCCATCCCTAAACCTGACCCACTTCCGATGCCCTACCCTAACCAATGCCCTAATCTTAACCAGTACACAAACACTAACTCATGCCCTCAAACGTACGCTAACCCTTAAGCATTGTCGTACCCTATCCTGTACCCTAATCCCTCCCCATTCCCTAACCCTAACCCTAAGCGAAACCCTGAATGTGACCCTTTTCTGAGGCCTTACCCTCATCGGTGCCGTTGTCTTAACCAGTACACCAACACTATCTCGTGGCCTCACACTTACGCTAACCCTTAAGCATTGAAGTACCCTAACCTGTACCGTAATCCCTCTCCATTCCCTAACCCTAACCCTAACCCGAATCCTAACCCTGACCCTCACTCGAAGCCTTACCCTCACCCGTGCCCTAATCTTAACCAGGACACCAAGACTAACTCGTGCCCTCACACGTACGCTAACACTAAACCGCAGCGGTACCCTAACCTGTACCCTAATCCCTCTCCATTCCCTAACCCTAACCCTAACCTGAAACCTAACCATGACACTCACCCGAAACTTTACCCTCACCCGTGTCCTAATTTTAACCAGTACATCAACACTAACCCATGCCCTCTAACGTACGCCAACCCTAAACCATTGCCGTACCCTAACCTGTACCCTAATCAATCCCCATTCCCTAACCCTAACCCTAACCCTAACCCTTAACGTGACCCTCTTCCGAGGCCTTACCCTCACCCGTGCCCTAATCGTAAGCAGTACACTAACACTAACTAGTGACCTCACACGTACGCTAAACCTTAAGCGTTGTGGTACCCTAAACTGTGCCCTAATATCTCCCCATTCCCTAACCCTAACCCGAATTCTATCCCTGACCCTCACCCGAAACCTTACCCTCACCCGTGCCCTAATCTTAACCAGAACTCTAACAATAACCCTTGCCCTCACACGAACGCTAACCCTTAAGCACTGTCGTACCCTAAGCTGTACCCTAATCCCTCTGCATTCCTTAACACTAACCCTAACCCGAATCCTAACCCTGACCCTCACCCGAAGCCTTACCCTCACCCGTGCCCTAATCTTAACCAGGACACCAACACTAACTCGTGCCCTCACACGTACGCTAAACCTTAAGCGTTGTCGTACCCTAAATTGTACCCTAATCCCTCCCCATTCCTTAACCCTAACCCTAACCCCATCCCTAAACCTGACCCACTTCCGATGCCCTACCCTAACCAATGCCCTAATCTTAACCAGTACACAAACACTAACTCATGCCCTCAAACGTACGCTAACCCTTAAGCATTGTCGTACCCTATCCTGTACCCTAATCCCTCCCCATTCCCTAACCCTAACCCTAAGCGAAACCCTGAATGTGACCCTTTTCTGAGGCCTTACCCTCATCGGTGCCGTTGTCTTAACCAGTACACCAACACTATCTCGTGGCCTCACACTTACGCTAACCCTTAAGCATTCAAGTACCCTAACCTGTACCCTAATCCCTCTCCATTCCCTAACCCTAACCCTAACCCGAATCCTAACCCTGACCCTCACTCGAAGCCTTACCCTCACCCGTGCCCTAATCTTAACCAGGACACCAAGACTAACTCGTGCCCTCACACGTACGCTAGCACTAAACCGCAGCGGTACCCTAACCTGTACCCTAATCCCTCTCCATTCCCTAACCCTAACCCTAACCTGAAACCTAACCATGACACTCACCCGAAATTTTACCCTCACCCGTGTCCTAATTTTAACCACTACATCTACACTAACCCATGCCCTCTAACGTACGCCAACCCTAAGCCATTGCCGTACCCTAACCTGTACCCTAATCAATCCCCATTCCCTAACCCTAACCCTAACCCTAACCCTTAACGTGACCCTCTTCCGAGGCCTTACCCTCACCCGTGCCCTAATCGTAAGCAGTACACTAACACTAACTAGTGACCTCACACGTACGCTAAACCTTAAGCGTTGTGGTACCCTAAACTGTGCCCTAATATCTCCCCATTCCCTAACCCTAACCCGAATTCTATCCCTGACCCTCACCCGAAGCCTTACCCTCACCCGTGCCCTAATCTTAACCAGGACACCAACACTAACTCGTGCCCTCACACGTACGCTAAACCTTAAGCGTTGTCGTACCCTAAATTGTACCCTAATCCCTCCCCATTCCTTAACCCTAACCCTAACCCCATCCCTAAACCTGACCCACTTCCGATGCCCTACCCTAACCAATGCCCTAATCTTAACCAGTACACAAACACTAACTCATGCCCTCAAACGTACGCTAACCCTTAAGCATTGTCGTACCCTATCCTGTACCCTAATCCCTCCCCATTCCCTAACCCTAACCCTAAGCGAAACCCTGAATGTGACCCTTTTCTGAGGCCTTACCCTCATCGGTGCCGTTGTCTTAACCAGTACACCAACACTATCTCGTGGCCTCACACTTACGCTAACCCTTAAGCATTCAAGTACCCTAACCTGTACCCTAATCCCTCTCCATTCCCTAACCCTAACCCTAACCCGAATCCTAACCCTGACCCTCACTCGAAGCCTTACCCTCACCCGTGCCCTAATCTTAACCAGGACACCAAGACTAACTCGTGCCCTCACACGTACGCTAGCACTAAACCGCAGCGGTACCCTAACCTGTACCCTAATCCCTCTCCATTCCCTAACCCTAACCCTAACCTGAAACCTAACCATGACACTCACCCGAAATTTTACCCTCACCCGTGTCCTAATTTTAACCACTACATCTACACTAACCCATGCCCTCTAACGTACGCCAACCCTAAGCCATTGCCGTACCCTAACCTGTACCCTAATCAATCCCCATTCCCTAACCCTAACCCTAACCCTAACCCTTAACGTGACCCTCTTCCGAGGCCTTACCCTCACCCGTGCCCTAATCGTAAGCAGTACACTAACACTAACTAGTGACCTCACACGTACGCTAAACCTTAAACGTTGTGGTACCCTAAACTGTGCCCTAATATCTCCCAATTCCCTAACCCTAACCCGAATTCTATCCCTGACCCTCACCCGAAACCTTACCCTCACCCATGCCCTAATCTTAACCAGGACACCAACACTAACTTGTGCCCTCACACGTACGCTAACCCTTAATCGTTGTCGTACCCTAAACTGTACCCTAATCCCTCCCCATTCCCTAACCCTAACCCTAACCCGAATCCTAACCCTGACTCTCACCTGAAGCCTTACCCTCACCCGTGCCCTAATCTTAACCAGGACACTAACACTAACCCTTGCCCTCACACGAACGCTAACCCTTAAGCACTGTCGTACCCTAAGCTGTACCCTAATCCCTCTGCATTTCTTAACACTAACCCTAACCCGAATCCTAACCCTGACCCTCACCCGAAGCCTTACCCTCACCCGTGCCCTAATCTTAACCAGGACACCAACACTAACTCGTGCCCTCACACGTACGCTAAACCTTAAGCGTTGTCGTACCCTAAATTGTACCCTAATCCCTCCCCAATCCTTAACCCTAACCCTAACCCCATCCCTAAACCTGACCCACTTCCGATCCCCTACCCTAACCAATGCCCTAATCTTAACCAGTACACAAACACTAACTCATGCCCTCAAACGTACGCTAACCCTTAAGCATTGTCGTACCATATCCTGTACCCTAATCCCTCCCCATTCCCTAACCCTAACCCTAAGCGAAACCCTGAACGTGACCCTTTTCCGAGGCCTTACCCTCATCGGTGCCGTTGTCTTAACCAGTACACCAACACTATCTCGTGCCCTCACACTTACGCTAACCCTTAAGCATTGAAGTACCCTAACCTGTACCCTAATCCCTCTCCATTCCCTTACCCTAACCCTAACCCGAATCCTAAACCTGACCCTCACCCGAAGCCTTACCCTCACCCGTGCCCTAATCTTAACCAGGACACGAAGACTAACTCGTGCCCTCACACGTACGCTAACACTAAACCGCAGCGGTACCCTAACCTGTACCCTAATCCCTCTCCATTCCCTAACCCTAACCCTAACCTGAAACCTAACCATGACACTCACCCGAAACTTTACCCTCACCCGTGTCCTAATTTTAACCAGTACATCAACACTAACACATGCCCTCTAACGTACGCCAACCCTAAGCCATTGTCGTACCCTAACCTGTACCCTAATCAATCCCCATTCCCTAACCCTAACCCTAACCCTAACCCTTAACGTGACCCTCTTCCGAGGCCTTACCCTCACCCGTGCCCTAATCATAAGCAGTACACTAACACTAACTAGTGACCTCACACGTACGCTAAACCTTAAGCGTTGTGGTACCCTAAACTGTGCCCTAATATCTCCCCATTCCCTAACCCTAACCCGAATTCTATCCCTGACCCTCACCCGAAACCTTACCCTCACCCATGCCCTAATCTTAACCAGGACAGCAACACTAACTTGTGCCCTCACACGTACGCTAACCCTTAATCGTTGTCGTACCCTAAACTGTACCCTAATCCCTCCCCATTCCCTAACCCTAACCCTAACCCGAATCCTAACCCTGACCCTCACCTGAAGCCTTACCCTCACCCGTGTCCTAATCTTAACCAGAACACTAACAATAACCCTTGCCCTCACACGAACGCTAACCCTTAAGCACTGTCGTACCCTAAGCTGTACCCTAATCCCTCTGCATTCCTTAACACTAACCCTAACCCGAATCCTAACCCTGACCCTCACCCGAAGCCTTACCCTCACCCGTGCCCTAATCTTAACCAGGACACCAACACTAACTCGTGCCCTCACACGTACGCTAAACCTTAAGCGTTGTCGTACCCTAAATTGTACCCTAATCCCTCCCCATTCCTTAACCCTAACCCTAACCCCATCCCTAAACCTGACCCACTTCCGATGCCCTACCCTAACCAATGCCCTAATCTTAACCAGTACACAAACACTAACTCATGCCCTCAAACGTACGCTAACCCTTAAGCATTGTCGTACCCTATCCTGTACCCTAATCCCTCCCCATTCCCTAACCCTAACCCTAAGCGAAACCCTGAATGTGACCCTTTTCTGAGGCCTTACCCTCATCGGTGCCGTTGTCTTAACCAGTACACCAACACTATCTCGTGGCCTCACATTTACGCTAACCCTTAAGCATTGAAGTACCCTAACCTGTACCGTAATCCCTCTCCATTCCCTAACCCTAACCCTAACCCGAATCCTAACCCTGACCCTCACTCGAAGCCTTACCCTCACCCGTGCCCTAATCTTAACCAGGACACCAAGACTAACTCGTGCCCTCACACGTACGCTAACACTAAACCGCAGCGGTACCCTAACCTGTACCCTAATCCCTCTCCATTCCCTAACCCTAACCCTAACCTGAAACCTAACCATGACACTCACCCGAAACTTTACCCTCACCCGTGTCCTAATTTTAACCAGTACATCAACACTAACCCATGCCCTCTAACGTACGCCAACCCTAAACCATTGCCGTACCCTAACCTGTACCCTAATCAATCCCCATTCCCTAACCCTAACCCTAACCCTAACCCTTAACGTGACCCTCTTCCGAGGCCTTACCCTCACCCGTGCCCTAATCGTAAGCAGTACACTAACACTAACTAGTGACCTCACACGTACGCTAAACCTTAAGCGTTGTGGTACCCTAAACTGTGCCCTAATATCTCCCCATTCCCTAACCCTAACCCGAATTCTATCCCTGATCCTCACCCGAAACCTTACCCTCACCCATGCCCTAATCTTAACCAGGACACCAACACTAACTTGTGCCCTCACACGTACGCTAACCCTTAATCGTTGTCGTACCCTAAACTGTACCCTAATCCCTCCCCATTCCCTAACCCTAACCCTAACCCGAATCCTAACCCTGACCCTCACCTGAAGCCTTACCCTCACCCGTGCCCTAATCTTAACCAGGACACTAACACTAACCCTTACCCTCACACGAACGCTAACCCTTAAGCACTGTCGTACCCTAAGCTGTACCCTAATCCCTCTGCATTCCTTAACCCTAACCCTAACCCGAATCCTAACCCTGACCCTCACCCGAAGCCTTACCCTCACCCGTGCCCTAATCTTAACCAGGACACCAACACTAACTCGTGCCCTCACACGTACGCTAAACCTTAAGCGTTGTCGTACCGTAAATTGTACCCTAATCCCTCCCCATTCCTTAACCCTAACCCTAACCCCATCCCTAAACCTGACCCACTTCCGATGCCCTACCCTAACCAATGCCCTAATCTTAACCAGTACACAAACACTAACTCATGCCCTCAAACGTACGCTAACCCTTAAGCATTGTCGTACCCTATCCTGTACCCTAATCCCTCCCCATTCCCTAACCCTAACCCTAAGCGAAACCCTGAACGTGACCCTTTTCCGAGGCCTTACCTTCATCGGTGCCGTTGTCTTAACCAGTACACCAACACTATCTCGTGCCCTCACACTTACGCTAACCCTTAAGCATTGAAGTACCCTAACCTGTACCCTAATCCCTCTCCATTCCCTAACCCTAACCCTAACCCGAATCCTAACCCTGACCCTCACCCGAAGCCTTACCCTCACCCGTGCCCTAATCTTAACCAGGACACCAAGACTAACTCGTGCCCTCACACGTACGCTAACACTAAACCGCAGCGGTACCCTAACCTGTACCCTAATACCTCTCCATTCCCTAACCCTAACCCTAAGCTGAAACCTAACCATGACACTCACCCGAAACTTTACCCTCACCCGTGTCCTAATTTTAACCAGTACATCAACACTAACCCATGCCCTCTAACGTACGCCAACCCTAAGCCATTGCCGTACCCTAACCTGTACCCTAATCAATCCCCATTCCCTAACCCTAACCCTAACCCTAACCCTTAACGTGACCCTCTTCCGAGGCCTTGCCCTCACCCGTGCCCTAATCGTAAGCAATACACTAACACTAACTAGTGACCTCACACGTACGCTAAACCTTAAGCGTTGTGATACCCTAAACTGTGCCCTAATATCTCCCAATTCCCTAACCCTAACCCGAATTCTATCCCTGACCCTCACCCGAAACCTTACCCTCACCCATGCCCTAATCTTAACCAGGACACCAACACTAACTTGTGCCCTCACACGTACGCTAACCCTTAATCGTTGTCGTACCCTAAACTGTACCCTAATCCCTCCCCATTCCCTAACCCTAACCCTAACCCGAATCCTAACCCTGACCCTCACCTGAAGCCTTACCCTCACCCGTGCCCTAATCTTAACCAGGACACTAACACTAACCCTTGTCCTCACACGAACGCTAACCCTTAAGCACTGTCGTATCCTAAGCTGTACCCTAATCCCTCTGCATTCCTTAACACTAACCCTAACCCGAATCCTAACCCTGACCCTCACCCGAAGCCTTAACCTCACCCGTGCCCTAATCTTAACCAGGACACCAACACTGACTCGTGCCCTCACACGTACGCTAAACCTTAAGCGTTGTCGTACCCTAAATTGTACCCTAATCCCTCCCCATTCCTTAACCCTAACCCTAACCCCATCCCTAAACCTGACCCACTTCCGATGCCCTACCCTAACCAATGCCCTAATCTTAACCAGTACACAAACACTAACTCATGCCCTCAAACGTACGCTAACCCTTAAGCATTGTCGTACCCTATCCTGTACCCTAATCCCTCCCCATTCCCTAACCCTAACCCTAAGCGAAACCCTGAACGTGACCCTTTTCCGAGGCCTTACCCTCATCGGTGCCGTTGTCTTAACCATTACACCAACACTATCTCGTGCACTCACACTTACGCTAACCCTTAAGCATTGAAGTACCCTAACCTGTACCCTAATCCCTCTCCATTCCCTAACCCTAACCCTAACCCGAATCCTAACCCTGACCCTCACCCGAAGCCTTACCCTCACCCGTGCCCTAATCTTAACCAGGACACCAAGACTAACTCGTGCCCTCACACATACGCTAACACTAAACCGCAGCGGTACCCTAACCTGTACCCTAATCCCTCTCCATTCCCTAACCCTAACCCTAACCTGAAACCTAACCATGACACTCACCCGAAACTTTACCCTCACCCGTGTCCTAATTTTAACCAGTACATCAACACTAACCCATGCCCTCTAACGTATGCCAACCCTAAGCCATTGCCGTACCCTAACCTGTACCCTAATCAATCCCCATTCCCTAACCCTAACCCTAACCCTAACCCTTAACGTGACCCTCTTCCGAGGCCTTACCCTCACCCGTGCCGTAATCGTAAGCAGTACACTAACACTAACTAGTGACCTCACACGTACGCTAAACCTTAAGCGTTGTGGTACCCTAAACTGTGCCCTAATATCTCCCCATTCCCTAACCCTAACCCGAATTCTATCCCTGACCCTCACCCGAAACCTTACCCTCACCCATGCCCTAATCTTAACCAGGACACCAACACTAACTTGTGCCCTCACACGTACGCTAACCCTTAATCGTTGTCGTACCCTAACCTGTACCCTAATCCCTCCCTATTCCCTAACCCTAACCCTAACCCGAATCCTAACCCTGACCCTCACCTGAAGCCTTACCCTCATCCGTGCCCTAATCTTAACCAGAACACTAACAATAACCCTTGCCCTCACACGAACGCTAACCCTTAAGCACTGTCGTACCCTAAGCTGTACCCTAATCCCTCTGCATTCCTTAACACTAACCCTAACCCGAATCCTAACCCTGACCCTCACCCGAAGCCTTACCCTCACCCGTGCCCTAATCTTAACCAGGACACCAACACTAACTCGTGCCCTCACACGTACGCTAAACCTTAAGCGTTGTCGTACCCTAATCCCTCCCCATTCCTTAACCCTAACCCTAACCCCATCCCTAAACCTGACCCACTTCCGATGCCCTACCCTAACCAATGCCCTAATCTTAACCAGTACACAAACACTAACTCATGCCCTCAAACGTACGCTAACCCTTAAGCATTGTCGTACCCTATCCTGTACCCTAATCCCTCCCCATTCCCTAACCCTAACCCTAAGCGAAACCCTGAACGTGACCATTTTCCGAGGCCTTACCCTCATCGGTGCCGTTGTCTTAACCAGTACACCAACACTATCTCGTGCCCTCACACTTACGCTAACCCTTAAGCATTGAAGTACCCTAACCTGTACCCTAATCCCTCTCCATTCCGTAACCCTAACCCTAACCCGAATCCTAACCCTGACCCTCACCCGAAGCCTTACCCTCACCCGTGCCCTAATCTTAACCAGGACACCAAGACTAACTCGTGCCCTCACACGTACGCTAACACTAAACCGCAGCGGTACCCTAACCTGTACCCTAATCCCTCTCCATTCCCTAACCCTAACCCTAACCTGAAACCTAACCATGACACTAACCCGAAACTTTACCCTCACCCGTGTCCTAATTTTAACCAGTACATCAAAACTAACCCATGCCCTCTAACGTACGCCAACCCTAAGCCATTGCCGTACCCTAACCTGTACCCTAATCAATCCCCATTCCCTAACCCTAACCCTAACCCTAACCCTTAACGTGACCCTCTTCCGAGGCCTTACCCTCACCCGTGCCCTAATCGTAAGCAGTACACTAACACTAACTAGTGACCTCACACGTACGCCAAACCTTAAGCGTTGTGGTACCCTAAACTGTGCCCTAATATCTCCCCATTCCCTAACCCTAACCCTAACCCGAATTCTATCCCTGACCCTCACCCGAAACCTTACCCTCACCCGTGCCCTAATCTTAACCAGGACACCAACACTAACTTGTGCCCTCACACGTACGCTAACCCTTAATCGTTGTCGTACCCTAAACTGTACCCTAATCCCTCCCCATTCCCTAACCCTAACCCTAACCCGAATCCTAACCCTGACCCTCACCTGAAGCCTTACTCTCACCCGTGCCCTAATCTTAACCAGGACACTAACACTAACCCTTGCCCTCACACGAAGGCTAACCCTTAAGTACTATCGTACCCTAAGCTGTACCCTAATCCCTCTGCATTCCTTAACCCTAACCCTAACCCGAATCCTAACCCTGACCCTCACCCGAAGCCTTACCCTCACCCGTGCCCTAATCTTAACCAGGACACCAACACTAACTCGTGCCCTCACACGTACGCTAAACCTTAAGCGTTGTCGTACCCTAAATTGTACCCTAATCCCTCCCCATTCCTTAACCCTAACCCTAACCCCATCCCTAAACCTGACCCACTTCCGATGCCCTACCCTAACCAATGCCCTAATCTTAACCAGTACACAAACACTAACTCATGCCCTCAAACGTACGCTAACCCTTAAGCATTGTCGTACCCTATCCTGTACCCTAATCCCTCCCCATTCCCTAACCCTAACCCTAAGCGAAACCCTGAACGTGACCCTTTTCCGAGGCCTTACCCTCATCGGTGCCGTTGTCTTAACCAGTACACCAACACTAACTCGTGCCCTCACACTTACGCTAACCCTTAAGCATTGTCGTACCCTAACCTGTACCCTAATCCCTCTCCATTCCCTAACCCTAACCCTAACCCGAATCCTAACCCTGACCCTCACCCGAAGCCTTACCCTCACCCGTGCCCTAATCTTAACCAGGACACCAAGACTAACTCGTGCCCTCACACGTACGCTGACACTAAACCACAGCGGTACCCTAACCTGTACCCTAATCCCTCTCCATTCCCTAACCCTAACCCTAACCTGAAACCTAACCATGACACTCACCCGAAACTTTACCCTCACCCGTGTCCTAATTTTAACCAGTACATCAACACTAACCCATGCCCTCTAACGTACGCCAACCCTAAGCCATTGCCGTACCCTAACCTGTACCCTAATCAATCCCCATTCCCTAACCCTAACCCTAACCCTAACCCTTAACGTGACCCTCTTCCGAGGCCTTACCCTCACCCGTGCCCTAATCGTAAGCAGTACACTAACACTAACTAGTGACCTCACACGTACGCTAAACCTTAAGCGTTGTGGTACCCTAAACTGTGCCTTAATATCTCCCCATTCCCTAACCCTAACCCTAACCCGAATTCTATCCCTGACCCTCACCCGAAACCTTACCCTCACCCGTGCCCTAATCTTAACCAGGACACCAACACTAACTTGTGCCCTCACACGTACGCTAACCCTTAATCGTTGTCGTACCCTAAACTGTACCCTAATCCCTCCCCATTCCCTAATCCTAACCCTAACCCGAATCCTAACCCTGACCCTCACCTGAAGCCTTACCCTCACCCGTGCCCTAATCTTAACCAGGACACTAACACTAACCCTTGCCCTCACACGAACGCTAACCCTTAAGCACTGTCGTACCCTAAGCTGTACCCTAATCCCTCTGCATTCCTTAACCCTAACCCTAACCCGAATCCTAACCCTGACCCTCACCCGAAGCCTTACCCTCACCGGTGCCCTAATCTTAACCAGGACACCAAGACTAACTCGTGCCCTCACACGTACGCTAACACTAAACCGCAGCGGTACCCTAACCTGTACCCTAATACCTCTCCATTCCCTAACCCTAACCTGAAACCTAACCATGACACTCACCCGAAACTTTACCCTCACCCGTGTCCTAATTTTAACCAGTACATCAACACTAACCCATGCCCTCTAACGTACGCCAACCCTAAGGCATTGCCGTACCCTAACCTGTACCCTAATCAATCCCCATTCCCTAACCCTAACCCTAACCCTAACCCTTAACGTGACCCTCTTCCGAGGCCTTACCCTCACCCATGCCCTAATCGTAAGCAGTACACTAACACTAACTAGTGACCTCACACGTACGCTAAACCTTAAGCGTTGTGGTACCCTAAACTGTGCCCTAATATCTCCCCATTCCCTAACCCTAACCCTAACCCGAATTCTATCCCTGACCCCCACCCGAAACCTTACCCTCACCCGTGCCCTAATCTTAACCAGGACACCAACACTAACTTGTGCCCTCACACGTACGCTAACCCATAATCATTGTCGTACCCTAAACTGTACCCTAATCCCTCTCCATTCCCTAACACTAACCCTAACCCGAATCCTCACCCTGACCCTCACCTGAAGCCTTACCCTCACCCGTGCCCTAATCTTAACCAGGACACTAACACTAACCCTTGCCCTCACACGAAGGCTAACCCTTAAGTACTGTCGTACCCTAAGCTGTACCCTAATCCCTCTGCATTCCTTAACCCTAACCCTAACCCGAATCCTAACCCTGACCCTCACCCGAAGCCTTACCCTCACCCGTGCCCTAATCTTAACCAGGACACCAACACTAACTCGTGCCCTCACACGTACGCTAAACCTTAAGCGTTGTCGTACCCTAAATTGTACCCTAAACCCTCCCCATTCCTTAACCCTAACCCTAACACCATCCCTAAACCTGACCCACTTCCGATGCCCTACCCTAACCAATGCCCTAATCTTAACCAGGACACAAACACTAACTCATGCCCTCAAACGTACGCTAACCCTTAAGCATTGTCGTACCCTAACCTGTACCCTAATCCCTCTCCATTCCCTAACCCTAACCCTAACCCGAATCCTAACCCTGACCCTCACCCGAAGCCTTACCCTCACCCGTGCCCTAATCTTAACCAGGACACCAAGACTAACTCGTGCCCTCAAACGTACGCTAACACTAAACCGCAGCGGTACCCTAACCTGTACCCTAATCCCTCTCCATTTCCTAACCGAAACCCTATCCTGAAACCTAACCATGACACTCACCCGAAACTTTACCCGCACCCGTGTCCTAATTTTAACCAGTACATCAACACTAACCCATGCCCTCTAACGTACGCCAACCCTAAGCCATTGCCGTACCCTAACCTGTACCCTAATCAATCCCCATTCCCTAACCCTAACCCTAACCCTAACCCTTAACGTGACCCTCTTCCGAGGCCTTACCCTCACCCGTGCCCTAATCGTAAGCAGTACACTAACACTAACTAGTGACCTCACACGTACGCCAAACCTTAAGCGTTGTGGTACCCTAAACTGTGCCCTAATATCTCCCCATTCCCTAACCCTAACCCTAACCCGAATTCTATCCCTGACCCTCACCCGAAACCTAACCCTCACCCGTGCCCTAATCTTAACCAGGACACCAACACTAACTTGTGCCCTCACACGTACGCTAACCCTTAATCGTTGTCGTACCCTAAACTGTACCCTAATCCCTCCCCATTCCCTAACCCTAACCCTAAGCGAAACCCTGAACGTGACCCTTTTCCGAGGCCTTACCCTCATCGGTGCCGTTGTCTTAACCAGTACACCAACACTAACTCGTGCCTTCACACTTACGCCAACCCTTAAGCATTGTCGTACCCTAACCTGTACCCTAATCCCTCTCCATTCCCTAACCCTAACCCTAACCCGAATCCTAACCCTGACCCTCACCCGAAGCCTTACCCTCACCCGTGCCCTAATCTTAACCAGGACACCAAGACTAACTCGTGCCCTCACACGTACGCTAACACTAAACCGCAACGGTACCCTAACCTGTACCCTAATCCCTCTCCATTCCCTAACCCTAACCCTAACCTGAAACCTAACCATGACACTCACCCGAAACTTTACCCTCACCCGTGTCCTAATTTTAACCAGTACATCAACACTAACCCATGCCCTCTAACGTACGCCAACCCTAAGATATTGCCGTACCCTAACCTGTACCCTAATCAATCCCCATTCCCTAACCCTAACCCTAACCCTAACCCTTAACGTGACCCTCTTCCGAGGCCTTACCCTCACCCGTGCCCTAATCGTAAGCAGTACACTAACACTAACTAGTGACCTCACACGTACGCCAAACCTTAAGCGTTGTGGTACCCTAAACTGTGCCCTAATATCTCCCCATTCCCTAACCCTAACCCTAACCCGAATTCTATCCCTGACCCTCACCCGAAACCTTACCCTCACCCGTGCCCTAATCTTAACCAGGACACCAACACTAACTTGTGCCCTCACACGTACGCTAACCCTTAATCGTTGTCGTACCCTAAACTGTACCCTAATCCCTCCCCATTCCCTAACCCTAACCCTAACCCGAATCCTAACCCTGACCCTCACCTGAAGCCTTACCCTCACCCGTGCCCTAATCTTAACCAGGACACTAACACTAACCCTTGCCCTCACACGAAGGCTAACCCTTAAGTACTGTCGTACCCTAAGCTGTACACTAATCCCTCTGCATTCCTTAACCCTAACCCTAACCCGAATCCTAACCCTGACCCTCACCCGAAGCCTTACCCTCACCCGTGCCCTAATCTTAACCAGGACACCAAGACTAACTCGTGCCCTCAAACGTACGCTAACACTAAACCGCAGCGGTACCCTAACCTGTACCCTAATCCCTCTCCATTTCCTAACCCTAACCATATCCTGAAACCTAACCATGACACTCACCCGAAACTTTACCCGCACCCGTGTCCTAATTTTAACCAGTACATCAACACTAACCCATGCCCTCTAACGTACGCCAACCCTAAGCCATTGCCGTACCCTAACCTGTACCCTAATCAATCCCCATTCCCTAACACTAACCCTAACCCTAACCCTTAACGTGACCCTCTTCCGAGGCCTTACCCTCACCCGTGCCCTAATCGTAAGCAGTACACTAACACTAACTAGTGACCTCACACGTACGCTAAACCTTAAGCGTTGTGGTACCCTAAACTGTGCCCTAATATCTCCCCATTCCCTAACCCTAACCCTAACCCGAATTCTATCCCTGACCCTCACCCGAAACCTTACCCTCACCCGTGCCCTAATCTTAACCAGGACACCAACACTAACTTGTGCCCTCACACGTACGCTAACCCTTAATCGTTGTCGTACCCTAAACTGTACCCTAATCCCTCCCCATTCCCTAACCCTAACCCTAACCCGAATCCTAACCCTGACCCTCACCTGAAGCCTTACCCTCACCCGTGCCCTAATCTTAACCAGGACACTAACACTAAAACTTGCTCTCACACGAAGGCTAAGCCTTAAGTACTGTCGTACCCTAAGCTGTACCCTAATCCCTCTGCATTCCTTAACCCTAACCCTAACCCGAATCCTAACCCTGACCCTCACCCGAAGCCTTACCCTCACCCGTGCCCTAATCTTAACCAGGACACCAACACTAACTCGTGCCCTCACACGTACGCTAAACCTTAAGCGTTGTCGTACCCTAAATTGTACCCTAATCCCTCCCCATTCCTTAACCCTAACCCTAACCCCATCCCTAAACCTGACCCACTTCCGATGCCCTACCCTAACCAATGCCCTAATCTTAACCAGTACACAAACACTAACTCATGCCCTCAAACGTACGCTAACCCTTAAGCATTGTCGTACCCTAACCTGTACCCTAATCCCTCTCCATTCCCTAACCCTAACCCTAACCCGAATCCTAACCCTGACCCTCACCCGAAGCCTTACGCTCACCCGTGCCCTAATCTTAACCAGGACACCAAGACTAACTCGTGCCCTCACACGTACGCTAACACTAAACCGCAACGGTACCCTAACCTGTACCCTAATCCCTCTCCATTCCCTAACCCTAACCCTAACCTGAAACCTAACCATGACACTCACCCGAAACTTTACCCTCACCCGTGTCCTAATTTTAACCAGTACATCAACACTAACCCATGCCCTCTAACGTACGCCAACCCTAAGATATTGCCGTACCCTAACCTGTACCCTAATCAATCCCCATTCCCTAACCCTAACCCTAACCCTAACCCTTAACGTGACCCTCTTCCGAGGCCTTACCCTCACCCGTGCCCTAATCGTAAGCAGTACACTAACACTAACTAGTGACCTCACACGTACGCCAAACCTTAAGCCTTGTGGTACCCTAAACTGTGCCCTAATATCTCCCCATTCCCTAACCCTAACCCTAACCCGAATTCTATCCCTGACCCTCACCCGAAACCTAACCCTCACCCGTGCCCTAATCTTAACCAGGACACCAACACTAACTTGTGCCCTCACACGTACGCTGACCCTTAATCGTTGTCGTACCCTAAACTGTACCCTAATCCCTCCCCATTCCCTAACCCTAACCCTAAGCGAAACCCTGAACGTGACCCTTTTCCGAGGCCTTACCCTCATCTGTGCCGTTGTCTTAACCAGTACACCAACACTAACTCGTGCCTTCACACTTACGCCAACCCTTAAGCATTGTCGTACCCTAACCTGTACCCTAATCCCTCTCCATTCCCTAACCCTAACCCTAACCCGAATCCTAACCCTGACCCTCACCCGAAGCCTTACCCTCACCCGTGCCCTAATCTTAACCAGGACACCAAGACTAACTCGTGCCCTCACACGTACGCTAACACTAAACCGCAACGGTACCCTAACCTGTACCCTAATCCCTCTCCATTCCCTAACCCTAACCCTAACCTGAAACCTAACCATGACACTCACCCGAAACTTTACCCTCACCCGTGTCCTAATTTTAACCAGTACATCAACACTAACCCATGCCCTCTAACGTACGCCAACCCTAAGATATTGCCGTACCCTAACCTGTACCCTAATCAATCCCCATTCCCTAACCCTAACCCTAACCCTAACCCTTAACGTGACCCTCTTCCGAGGCCTTACCCTCACCCGTGCCCTAATCGTAAGCAGTACACTAACACTAACTAGTGACCTCACACGTACGCCAAACCTTAAGCGTTGTGGTACCCTAAACTGTGCCCTAATATCTCCCCATTCCCTAACCCTAACCCTAACCCGAATTCTATCCCTGACCCTCACCCGAAACCTTACCCTCACCCGTGCCCTAATCTTAACCAGGACACCAACATTAACTTGTGCCCTCACACGTACGCTAACCCTTAATCGTTGTCGTACCCTAAACTGTACCCTAATCCCTCCCCATTCCCTAACCCTAACCCTAACCCGAATCCTAACCCTGACCCTCACCTGAAGCCTTACCCTCACCCGTGCCCTAATCTTAACCAGGACACTAACACTAACACTTGCCCTCACACGAAGGCTAACCCTTAAGTACTGTCGTACCCTAAGCTGTACCCTAATCCCTCTGCATTCCTTAACCTTAACCCTAACCCGAATCCTAACCCTGACCCTCACCCGAAGCCTTACCCTCACCCGTGCCCTAATCTTAACCAGGACACCAACACTAACTCGTGCCCTCACACGTACGCTAAACCTTAAGCGTTGTCGTACCCTAAATTGTACCCTAAACCCTCCCCATTCCTTAACCCTAACCCTAACCCCATCCCTAAACCTGACCCACTTCCGATGCCCTACCCTAACCAATGCCCTAATCTTAACCAGGACACAAACACTAACTCATGCCCTCAAACGTACGCTAACCCTTAAGCATTGTCGTACCCTAACCTGTACCCTAATCCCTCTCCATTCCCTAACCCTAACCCTAACCCGAATCCTAACCCTGACCCTCACACGAAGCCTTACCCTCACCCGTGCCCTAATCTTAACCAGGACACCAAGACTAACTCGTGCCCTCAAACGTACGCTAACACTAAACCGCAGCGGTACCCTAACCTGTACCCTAATCCCTCTCCATTTCCTAACCCAAACCCTATCCTGAAACCTAACCATGACACTCACCCGAAACTTTACCCGCACCCGTGTCCTAATTTTAACCAGTACATCAACACTAACCCATGCCCTCTAACGTACGCCAACCCTAAGCCATTGCCGTACCCTAACCTGTACCCTAATCAATCCCCATTCCCTAACCCTAACCCTAACCCTAACCCTTAACGTGACCCTCTTCCGAGGCCTTACCCTCCCCCGTGCCCTAATCGTAAGCAGTACACTAACACTAACTAGTGACCTCACACGTACGCTAAACCTTAAGCGTTGTGGTACCCTAAACTGTGCCCTAATATCTCCCCATTCCCTAACCCTAACCCTAACCCGAATTCTATCCCTGACCCTCACCCGAAACCTTACCCTCACCCGTGCCCTAATCTTAACCAGGACACCAACACTAACTTGTGCCCTCACACGTACGCTAACCCTTAATCGTTGTCGTACCCTAAACTGTACCCTAATCCCTCCCCATTCCCTAACCCTAACCCTAACCCGAATCCTAACCCTGACCCTCACCTGAAGCCTTACCCTCACCCGTGCCCTAATCTTAACCAGGACACTAACACTAAAACTTGCCCTCACACGAAGGCTAAGCCTTAAGTACTGTCGTACCCTAAGCTGTACCCTAATCCCTCTGCATTCCTTAACCCTAACCCTAACCCGAATCCTAACCCTGACCCTCACCCGAAGCCTTACCCTCACCCGTGCCCTAATCTTAACCAGGACACCAACACTAACTCGTGCCCTCACACGTACGCTAAACCTTAAGCGTTGTCGTACCCTAAATTGTACCCTAATCCCTCCCCATTCCTTAACCCTAACCCTAACCCCATCCCTAAACCTGACCCACTTCCGATGCCCTACCCTAACCAATGCCCTAATCTTAACCAGTACACAAACACTAACTCATGCCCTCAAACGTACGCTAACCCTTAAGCATTGTCGTACCCTAACCTGTACCCTAATCCCTCTCCATTCCCTAACCCTAACCCTAACCCGAATCCTAACCCTGACCCTCACCCGAAGCCTTACGCTCACCCGTGCCCTAATCTTAACCAGGACACCAAGACTAACTCGTGCCCTCACACGTACGCTAACACTAAACCGCAACGGTACCCTAACCTGTACCCTAATCCCTCTCCATTCCCTAACCCTAACCCTAACCTGAAACCTAACCATGACACTCACCCGAAACTTTACCCTCACCCGTGTCCTAATTTTAACCAGTACATCAACACTAACCCATGCCCTCTAACGTACGCCAACCCTAAGATATTGCCGTACCCTAACCTGTACCCTAATCAATCCCCATTCCCTAACCCTAACCCTAACCCTAACCCTTAACGTGACCCTCTTCCGAGGCCTTACCCTCACCCGTGCCCTAATCGTAAGCAGTACACTAACACTAACTAGTGACCTCACACGTACGCCAAACCTTAAGCGTTGTGGTACCCTAAACTGTGCCCTAATATCTCCCCATTCCCTAACCCTAACCCTAACCCGAATTCTATCCCTGACCCTCACCCGAAACCTAACCCTCACCCGTGCCCTAATCTTAACCAGGACACCAACACTAACTTGTGCCCTCACACGTACGCTAACCCTTAATCGTTGTCGTACCCTAAACTGTACCCTAATCCCTCCCCATTCCCTAACCCTAACCCTAAGCGAAACCCTGAACGTGACCCTTTTCCGAGGCCTTACCCTCATCTGTGCCGTTGTCTTAACCAGTACACCAACACTAACTCGTGCCTTCACACTTACGCCAACCCTTAAGCATTGTCGTACCCTAACCTGTACCCTAATCCCTCTCCATTCCCTAACCCTAACCCTAACCCGAATCCTAACCCTGACCCTCACCCGAAGCCTTACCCTCACCCGTGCCCTAATCTTAACCAGGACACCAAGACTAACTCGTGCCCTCACACGTACGCTAACACTAAACCGCAACGGTACCCTAACCTGTACCCTAATCCCTCTCCATTCCCTAACCCTAACCCTAACCTGACACCTAACCATGACACTCACCCGAAACTTTACCCTCACCCGTGTCCTAATTTTAACCAGTACATCAACACTAACCCATGCCCTCTAACGTACGCCAACCCTAAGATATTGCCGTACCCTAACCTGTACCCTAATCAATCCCCATTCCCTAACCCTAACCCTAACCCTAACCCTTAACGTGACCCTCTTCCGAGGCCTTACCCTCACCCGTGCCCTAATCGTAAGCAGTACACTAACACTAACTAGTGACCTCACACGTACGCCAAACCTTAAGCGTTGTGGTACCCTAAACTGTGCCCTAATATCTCCCCATTCCCTAACCCTAACCCTAACCCGAATTCTATCCCTGACCCTCACCCGAAACCTTACCCTCACCCGTGCCCTTATCTTAACCAGGACACCAACACTAACTTGTGCCCTCACACGTACGCTAACCCTTAATCGTTGTCGTACCCTAAACTGTACCCTAATCCCTCCCCATTCCCTAACCCTAACCCTAACCCGAATCCTAACCCTGACCCTCACCTGAAGCCTTACCCTCACCCGTGCCCTAATCTTAACCAGGACACTAACACTAAAACTTGCCCTCACACGAAGGCTAAGCCTTAAGTACTGTCGTACCCTAAGCTGTACCGTAATCCCTCTGCATTCCTTAACCCTAACCCTAACCCGAATCCTAACCCTGACCCTCACCCGAAGCCTTACCCTCACCCGTGCCCTAATCTTAACCAGGACACCAACACTAACTCGTGCCCTCACACGTACGCTAAACCTTAAGCGTTGTCGTACCCTAAATTGTACCCTAATCCCTCCCCATTCCTTAACCCTAACCCTAACCCCATCCCTAAACCTGACCCACTTCCGATGCCCTACCCTAACCAATGCCCTAATCTTAACCAGTACACAAACACTAACTCATGCCCTCAAACGTACGCTAACCCTTAAGCATTGTAGTACCCTATCCTGTACCCTAATCCCTCCCCATTCCCTAACCCTAACCCTAAGCGAAACCCTGAACGTGACCCTTTTCCGAGGCCTTACCCTCATCTGTGCCGTTGTCTTAACCAGTACACCAACACTAACTCGTGCCCTCACACTTACGCTAACCCTTAAGCATTGTCTTACCCTAACCTGTACCCTAATCCCTCTCCATTCCCTAACCCTAACCCTAACCCGAATCCTAACACTGACCCTCACCCGAAGCCTTACCCTCACCCGTGCCCTAATCTTAACCAGGACACCAAGACTAACTCGTGCCCTCACACGTACGCTGACACTAAACCGCAGCGGTACCCTAACCTGTACCCTAATCCCTCTCCATTCCCTAACCCTAACCCTAACCTGAAACCTAACCATGACACTCACCCGAAACTTTACCCTCACCCGTGTCCTAATTTTAACCAGTACATCAACACTAACCCATGCCCTCTAACGTACGCCAACCCTAAGCCATTGCCGTACCCTAACTTGTACCCTAATCAATCCCCATTCCCTAACCCTAACCCTAACCCTAACCCTTAACGTGACCCTCTTCCGAGGCCTTACCCTCACCCGTGCCCTAATCGTAAGCAGTACACTAACACTAACTAGTGACCTCACACGTACGCTAAACCTTAAGCGTTGTGGTACCCTAAACTGTGCCCTAATATCTCCCCATTCCCTAACCCTAACCCTAACCCGAATTCTATCCTGACCCTCACCCGAAACCTTACCCTCACCCGTGCCCTAATCTTAACCAGGACACCAACACTAACTTGTGCCCTCACACGTACGCTAACCCTTAATCGTTGTCGTACCCTAAACTGTACCCTAATCCCTCCCCATTCCCTAACACTAACCCTAACCCGAATCCTCACCCTGACCCTCACCTGAAGCCTTACCCTCACCCGTGCCCTAATCTTAACCAGGACACTAACACTAACCCTTGCCCTCACACGAACGCTAACCCTTAAGCACTGTCGTACCCTAAGCTGTACCCTAATCCCTCTGCATTCCTTAACCCTAACCCTAACCCGAATCCTAACCCTGACCCTCACCCGAAGCCTTACACTCACCGGTGCCCTAATCTTAACCAGGACACCAAGACTAACTCGTGCCCTCACACGTACGCTAAACCTTAAGCGTTGTCGTACCCTAAATTGTACCCTAATCCCTCCCCATTCCTTAACCCTAACCCTAACCCCATCCCTAAACCTGACCCACTTCCGATGCCCTACCCTAACCAATGCCCTAATCTTAACCAGTACACAAACACTAACTCATGCCCTCAAACGTACGCTAACCCTTAAGCATTGTCGTACCCTATCCTGTACCCTAATCCCTCCCCATTCCCTAACCCTAACCCTAAGCGAAACCCTGAACGTGACCCTTTTCCGAGGCCTTACCCTCATCGGTGCCGTTGTCTTAACCAGTACACCAACACTAACTCGTGCCCTCACACTTACGCTAACCCTTAAGCATTGTCGTACCCTAACCTGTACCCTAATCCCTCTCCATTCCCTAACCCTAACCCTAACCCGAATCCTAACCCTGACCCTCACCCGAAGCCTTACCCTCACCCGTGCCCTAATCTTAACCAGGACACCAACACTAACTCGTGCCCTCACACGTACGCTAAACCTTAAGCGTTGTCGTACCCTAAATTGTACCCTAATCCCTCCCCATTCCTTAACCCTAACCCTAACCCCATCCCTAAACCTGACCCACTTCCTATGCCCTACCCTAACCAATGCCCTAATCTTAACCAGTACACAAACACTAACTCATGCCCTCAAACGTACGCTAACCCTTAAGCATTGTCGTACCCTATCCTGTACCCTAATCCCTCCCCATTCCCTAACCCTAACCCTAAGCGAAACCCTGAACGTGACCCTTTTCCGAGGCCTTACCCTCATCTGTGCCGTTGTCTTAACCAGTACACCAACACTAACTCGTGCCCTCACACTTACGCTAACCCTTAAGCATTGTCGTACCCTAACCTGTACCCTAATCCCTCTCCATTCCCTAACCCTAACCCTAACCCGAATCCTAACCCTGACCCTCACCCGAAGCCTTACCCTCACCCGTGCCCTAATCTTAACCAGGACACCAAGACTAACTCGTGCCCTCACACGTACGCTGACACTAAACCACAGCGGTACCCTAACCTGTACCCTAATCCCTCTCCATTCCCTAACCCTAACCCTAACCTGAAACCTAACCATGACACTCACCCGAAACTTTACCCTCACCCGTGTCCTAATTTTAACCAGTACATCAACGCTGACCCATGCCCTCTAACGTACGCCAACCCTAAGCCATTGCCGTACCCTAACTTGTACCCTAATCAATCCCCATTCCCTAACCCTAACCCTAACCCTAACCCTTAACGTGACCCTCTTCCGAGGCCTTACCCTCACCCGTGCCCTAATCGTAAGCAGTACACTAACACTAACTAGTGACCTCACACGTACGCTAAACCTTAAGCGTTGTGGTACCCTAAACTGTGCCTTAATATCTCCCCATTCCCTAACCCTAACCCTAACCCGAATTCTATCCCTGACCCTCACCCGAAACCTTACCCTCACCCGTGCCCTAATCTTAACCAGGACACCAACACTAACTTGTGCCCTCACACGTACGCTAACCCTTAATCGTTGTCGTACCCTAAACTGTACCCTAATCCCTCCCCATTCCCTAACACTAACCCTAACCCGAATCCTCACCCTGACCCTCACCTGAAGCCTTACCCTCACCCGTGCCCTAATCTTAACCAGGACACTAACACTAACCCTTGCCCTCATACGAACGCTAACCCTTAAGCACTGTCGTACCCTAAGCTGTACCCTAATCCCTCTGCATTCCTTAACCCTAACCCTAACCCGAATCCTAACCCTGACCCTCACCCGAAGCCTTACCCTCACCGGTGCCCTAATCTTAACCAGGACACCAAGACTAACTCGTGCCCTCACACGTACGCTAAACCTTAAGCGTTGTCGTACCCTAAATTGTACCCTAATCCCTCCCCATTCCTTAACCCTAACCCTAACCCCATCCCTAAACCTGACCCACTTCCGATGCCCTACCCTAACCAATGCCCTAATCTTAACCAGTACACAAACACTAACTCATGCCCTCAAACGTACGCTAACCCTTAAGCATTGTCGTACCCTAACCTGTACCCTAATCCCTCTCCATTCCCTAACCCTAACCCTAACCCGAATCCTAACCCTGACCCTCACACGAAGCCTTACCCTCACCCGTGCCCTAATCTTAACCAGGACACCAAGACTAACTCATGCCCTCAAAGGTACGCTAACACTAAACCGCAGCGGTACCCTAACCTGTACCCTAATCCCTCTCCATTTCCTAACCCAAACCCTATCCTGAAACCTAACCATGACACTCACCCGAAACTTTACCCGCACCCGTGTCCTAATTTTAACCAGTACATCAACACTAACCCATGCCCTCTAACGTACGCCAACCCTAAGCCATTGCCGTACCCTAACCTGTACCCTAATCAATCCCCATTCCCTAACCCTAACCCTAACCCTAACCCTTAACGTGACCCTCTTCCGAGGCCTTACCCTCACCCGTGCCCTAATCGTAAGCAGTACACTAACACTAACTAGTGACCTCACACGTACGCCAAACCTTAAGCGTTGTGGTACCCTAAACTGTGCCCTAATATCTCCCCATTCCCTAACCCTAACCCTAACCCGAATTCTATCCCTGACCCTCACCCGAAACCTAACCCTCACCCGTGCCCTAATCTTAACCAGGACACCAACACTAACTTGTGCCCTCACACGTACGCTAACCCTTAATCGTTGTCGTACCCTAAACTGTACCCTAATCCCTCCCCATTCCCTAACCCTAACCCTAAGCGAAACCCTGAACGTGACCCTTTTCCGAGGCCTTACCCTCATCTGTGCCGTTGTCTTAACCAGTACACCAACACTAACTCGTGCCTTCACACTTATGCCAACCCTTAAGCATTGTCGTACCCTAACCTGTACCCTAATCCCTCTCCATTCCCTAACCCTAACCCTAACCCGAATCCTAACCCTGACCCTCACCCGAAGCCTTACCCTCACCCGTGCCCTAATCTTAACCAGGACACCAAGACTAACTCGTGCCCTCACACGTACGCTAACACTAAACCGCAACGGTACCCTAACCTGTACCCTAATCCCTCTCCATTCCCTAACCCTAACCCTAACCTGAAACCTAACCATGACACTCACCCGAAACTTTACCCTCACCCGTGTCCTAATTTTAACCAGTACATCAACACTAACCCATGCCCTCTAACGTACGCCAACCCTAAGATATTGCCGTACCCTAACCTGTACCCTAATCAATCCCCATTCCCTAACCCTAACCCTAACCCTAACCCTTAACGTGACCCTCTTCCGAGGCCTTACCCTCACCCGTGCCCTAATCGTAAGCAGTACACTAACACTAACTAGTGACCTCACACGTACGCCAAACCTTAAGCGTTGTGGTACCCTAAACTGTGCCCTAATATCTCCCCATTCCCTAACCCTAACCCTAACCCGAATTCTATCCCTGACCCTCACCCGAAACCTTACCCTCACCCGTGCCCTAATCTTAACCAGGACACCAACACTAACTTGTGCCCTCACACGTACGCTAACCCTTAATCGTTGTCGTACCCTAAACTGTACCCTAATCCCTCCCCATTCCCTAACCCTAACCCTAACCCGAATCCTAACCCTGACCCTCACCTGAAGCCTTACCCTCACCCGTGCCCTAATCTTAACCAGGACACTAACACTAACCCTTGCCCTCACACGAAGGCTAACCCTTAAGTACTGTCGTACCCTAAGCTGTACCCTAATACCTCTGCATTCCTTAACCCTAACCCTAACCCGAATCCTAACCATGACCCTCACCCGAAGCCTTACCCTCACCCGTGCCCTAATCTTAACCAGGACACCAACACTAACTCGTGCCCTCACACGTACGCTAAACCTTAAGCGTTGTCGTACCCTAAATTGTACCCTAAACCCTCCCCATTCCTTAACCCTAACCCTAACCCCATCCCTAAACCTGACCCACTTCCGATGCCCTACCCTAACCAATGCCCTAATCTTAACCAGGACACAAACACTAACTCATGCCCTCAAACGTACGCTAACCCTTAAGCATTGTCGTACCCTAACCTGTACCCTAATCCCTCTCCATTCCCTAACCCTAACCCTAACCCGAATCCTAACCCTGACCCTCACACGAAGCCTTACCCTCACCCGTGCCCTAATCTTAACCAGGACACCAAGACTAACTCGTGCCCTCAAACGTACGCTAACACTAAACCGCAGCGGTACCCTAAACTGTACCCTAATCCCTCTCCATTTCCTAACCCAAACCCTATCCTGAAACCTAACCATGACACTCACCCGAAACTTTACCCGCACCCGTGTCCTAATTTTAACCAGTACATCAACACTAACCCATGCCCTCTAACGTACGCCAACCCTAAGCCATTGCCGTACCCTAACCTGTACCCTAATCAATCCCCATTCCCTAACCCTAACCCTAACCCTAACCCTTAACGTGACCCTCTTCCGAGGCCTTACCCTCACCCGTGCCCTAATCGTAAGCAGTACACTAACACTAACTAGTGACCTCACACGTACGCCAAACCTTAAGCGTTGTGGTACCCTAAACTGTGCCCTAATATCTCCCCATTCCCTAACCCTAACCCTAACCCGAATTCTATCCCTGACCCTCACCCGAAACCTAACCCTCACCCGTGCCCTAATCTTAACCAGGACACCAACACTAACTTGTGCCCTCACACGTACGCTAACCCTTAATCGTTGTCATACCCTAAACTGTACCCTAATCCCTCCCCATTCCCTAACCCTAACCCTAAGCGAAACCCTGAACGTGACCCTTTTCCGAGGCCTTACCCTCATCGGTGCCGTTGTCTTAACCAGTACACCAACACTAACTCGTGCCTTCACACTTACGCCAACCCTTAAGCATTGTCGTACCCTAACCTGTACCCTAATCCCTCTCCATTCCCTAACCCTAACCCTAACCCGAATCCTAACCCTGACCCTCACCCGAAGCCTTACCCTCACCCGTGCCCTAATCTTAACCAGGACACCAAGACTAACTCGTGCCCTCACACGTACGCTAACACTAAACCGCAACGGTACCCTAACCTGTACCCTAATCCCTCTCCATTCCCTAACCCTAACCCTAACCTGAAACCTAACCATGACACTCACCCGAAACTTTACCCTCACCCGTGTCCTAATTTTAACCAGTACATCAACACTAACCCATGCCCTCTAACGTACGCCAACCCTAAGATATTGCCGTACCCTAACCTGTACCCTAATCAATCCCCATTCCCTAACCCTAACCCTAACCCTAACCATTAACGTGACCCTCTTCCGAGGCCTTACCCTCACCCGTGCCCTAATCGTAAGCAGTACACTAACACTAACTAGTGACCTCACACGTACGCCAAACCTTAAGCGTTGTGGTACCCTAAACTGTGCCCTAATATCTCCCCATTCCCTAACCCTAACCCTAACCCGAATTCTATCCCTGACCCTCACCCGAAACCTTACCCTCACCCGTGCCCTAATCTTAACCAGGACACCAACACTAACTTGTGCCCTCACACGTACGCTAACCCTTAATCGTTGTCGTACCCTAAACTGTACCCTAATCCCTCCCCATTCCCTAACCCGAACCCTAACCCGAATCCTAACCCTGACACTCACCTGAAGCCTTACCCTCACCCGTGCCCTAATCTTAACCAGGACACTAACACTAACCCTTGCCCTCACACGAAGGCTAACCCTTAAGTACTGTCGTACCCTAAGCTGTACACTAATCCCTCTGCATTCCTTAACCCTAACCCTAACCCGAATCCTAACCCTGACCCTCACCCGAAGCCTTACCCTCACCCGTGCCCTAATCTTAACCAGGACACCAAGACTAACTCGTGCCCTCAAACATACGCTAACACTAAACCGCAGCGGTACCCTAACCTGTACCCTAATCCCTCTCCATTTCCTAACCCTAACCCTATCCTGAAACCTAACCATGACACTCACCCGAAACTTTACCCGCACCCGTGTCCTAATTTTAACCAGTACATCAACACTAACCCATGCCCTCTAACGTACGCCAACCCTAAGCCATTGCCGTACCCTAACCTGTACCCTAATCAATCCCCATTCCCTAACCCTAACCCTAACCCTAACCCTTAACGTGACCCTCTTCCGAGGCCTTACCCTCACCCGTGCCCTAATCGTAAGCAGTACACTAACACTAACTAGTGACCTCACACGTACGCTAAACCTTAAGCGTTGTGGTACCCTAAACTGTGCCCTAATATCTCCCCATTCCCTAACCCTAACCCTAACCCGAATTCTATCCCTGACCCTCACCCGAAACCTTACCCTCACCCGTGCCCTAATCTTAACCAGGACACCAACACTAACTTGTGCCCTCACACGTACGCTAACCCTTAATCGTTGTCGTACCCTAAACTGTACCCTAATCCCTCCCCATTCCCTAACCCTAACCCTAACCCGAATCCTAACCCTGACCCTCACCTGAAGCCTTACCCTCACCCGTGCCCTAATCTTAACCAGGACACTAACACTAAAACTTGCCCTCACACGAAGGCTAAGCCTTAAGTACTGTCGTACCCTAAGCTGTACCGTAATCCCTCTGCATTCCTTAACCCTAACCCTAACCCGAATCCTAACCCTGACCCTCACCCGAAGCCTTACCCTCACCCGTGCCCTAATCTTAACCAGGACACCAACACTAACTCGTGCCCTCACACGTACGCTAAACCTTAAGCGTTGTCGTACCCTAAATTGTACCCTAATCCCTCCCCATTCCTTAACCCTAACCCTAACCCCATCCCTAAACCTGACCCACTTCCGATGCCCTACCTTAACCAATGCCCTAATCTTAACCAGTACACAAACACTAACTCATGCCCTCAAACGTACGCTAACCCTTAAGCATTGTCGTACCCTATCCTGTACCCTAATCCCTCCCCATTCCCTAACCCTAACCCTAAGCGAAACCCTGAACGTGACCCTTTTCCGAGGCCTTACCCTCATCTGTGCCGTTGTCTTAACCAGTACACCAACACTAACTCGTGCCCTCACACTTACGCTAACCCTTAAGCATTGTCTTACCCTAACCTGTACCCTAATCCCTCTCCATTCCCTAACCCTAACCCTAACCCGAATCCTAACACTGACCCTCACCCGAAGCCTTACCCTCACCCGTGCCCTAATCTTAACCAGGACACCAAGACTAACTCGTGCCCTCACACGTACGCTAACACTAAACCGCAGCGGTACCCTAACCTGTACCCTAATCCCTCTCCATTCCCTAACCCTAACCCTAACCTGAAACCTAACCATGACACTCACCCGAAACTTTACCCTCACCCGTGTCCTAATTTTAACCAGTACATCAACACTAACCCATGCCCTCTAACGTACGCCAACCCTAAGCCATTGCCGTACCCTAACTTGTACCCTAATCAATCCCCATTCCCTAACCCTAACCCTAACCCTAACCCTTAACGTGACCCTCTTCCGAGGCCTTACCCTCACCCGTGCCCTAATCGTAAGCAGTACACTAACACTAACTAGTGACCTCACACGTACGCTAAACCTTAAGCGTTGTGGTACCCTAAACTGTGCCCTAATATCTCCCCATTCCCTAACCCTAACCCTAACCCGAATTCTATCCCTGACCCTCACCCGAAACCTTACCCTCACCCGTGCCCTAATCTTAACCAGGACACCAACACTAACTTGTGCCCTCACACGTACGCTAACCCTTAATCGTTGTCGTACCCTAAACTGTACCCTAATCCCTCCCCATTCCCTAACACTAACCCTAACCCGAATCCTCACCCTGACCCTCACCTGAAGCCTTACCCTCACCCGTGCCCTAATCTTAACCAGGACACTAACACTAACCCTTGCCCTCACACGAACGCTAACCCTTAAGCACTGTCGTACCCTAAGCTGTACCCTAATCCCTCTGCATTCCTTAACCCTAACCCTAACCCGAATCCTAACCCTGACCCTCACCCGAAGCCTTACACTCACCGGTGCCCTAATCTTAACCAGGACACCAAGACTAACTCGTGCCCTCACACGTACGCTAAACCTTAAGCGTTGTCGTACCCTAAATTGTACCCTAATCCCTCCCCATTCCTTAACCCTAACCCTAACCCCATCCCTAAACCTGACCCACTTCCGATGCCCTACCCTAACCAATGCCCTAATCTTAACCAGTACACAAACACTAACTCATGCCCTCAAACGTACGCTAACCCTTAAGCATTGTCGTACCCTATCCTGTACCCTAATCCCTCCCCATTCCCTAACCCTAACCCTAAGCGAAACCCTGAACGTGACCCTTTTCCGAGGCCTTACCCTCATCGGTGCCGTTGTCTTAACCAGTACACCAACACTAACTCGTGCCCTCACACTTACGCTAACCCTTAAGCATTGTCGTACCCTAACCTGTACCCTAATCCCTCTCCATTCCCTAACCCTAACCCTAACCCGAATCCTAACCCTGACCCTCACCCGAAGCCTTACCCTCACCCGTGCCCTAATCTTAACCAGGACACCAACACTAACTCGTGCCCTCACACGTACGCTAAACCTTAAGCGTTGTCGTACCCTAAATTGTACCCTAATCCCTCCCCATTCCTTAACCCTAACCCTAACCCCATCCCTAAACCTGACCCACTTCCTATGCCCTACCCTAACCAATGCCCTAATCTTAACCAGTACACAAACACTAACTCATGCCCTCAAACGTACGCTAACCCTTAAGCATTGTCGTACCCTATCCTGTACCCTAATCCCTCCCCATTCCCTAACCCTAACCCTAAGCGAAACCCTGAACGTGACCCTTTTCCGAGGCCTTACCCTCATCTGTGCCGTTGTCTTAACCAGTACACCAACACTAACTCGTGCCCTCACACTTACGCTAACCCTTAAGCATTGTCGTACCCTAACCTGTACCCTAATCCCTCTCCATTCCCTAACCCTAACCCTAACCCGAATCCTAACCCTGACCCTCACCCGAAGCCTTACCCTCACCCGTGCCCTAATCTTAACCAGGACACCAAGACTAACTCGTGCCCTCACACGTACGCTGACACTAAACCACAGCGGTACCCTAACCTGTACCCTAATCCCTCTCCATTCCCTAACCCTAACCCTAACCTGAAACCTAACCATGACACTCACCCGAAACTTTACCCTCACCCGTGTCCTAATTTTAACCAGTACATCAACACTGACCCATGCCCTCTAACGTACGCCAACCCTAAGCCATTGCCGTACCCTAACCTGTACCCTAATCAATCCCCATTCCCTAACCCTAACCCTAACCCTAACCCTTAACGTGACCCTCTTCCGAGGCCTTACCCTCACCCGTGCCCTAATCGTAAGCAGTACACTAACACTAACTAGTGACCTCACACGTACGCTAAACCTTAAGCGTTGTGGTACCCTAAACTGTGCCTTAATATCTCCCCATTCCCTAACCCTAACCCTAACCCGAATTCTATCCCTGACCCTCACCCGAAACCTTACCCTCACCCGTGCCCTAATCTTAACCAGGACACCAACACTAACTTGTGCCCTCACACGTACGCTAACCCTTAATCGTTGTCGTACCCTAAACTGTACCCTAATCCCTCCCCATTCCCTAACACTAACCCTAACCCGAATCCTCACCCTGACCCTCACCTGAAGCCTTACCCTCACCCGTGCCCTAATCTTAACCAGGACACTAACACTAACCCTTGCCCTCATACGAACGCTAACCCTTAAGCACTGTCGTACCCTAAGCTGTACCCTAATCCCTCTGCATTCCTTAACCCTAACCCTAACCCGAATCCTAACCCTGACCCTCACCCGAAGCCTTACCCTCACCGGTGCCCTAATCTTAACCAGGACACCAAGACTAACTCGTGCCCTCACACGTACGCTAAACCTTAAGCGTTGTCGTACCCTAAATTGTACCCTAATCCCTCCCCATTCCTTAACCCTAACCCTAACCCCATCCCTAAACCTGACCCACTTCCGATGCCCTACCCTAACCAATGCCCTAATCTTAACCAGTACACAAACACTAACTCATGCCCTCAAACGTACGCTAACCCTTAAGCATTGTCGTACCCTATCCTGTACCCTAATCCCTCCCCATTCCCTAACCCTAACCCTAAGCGAAACCCTGAACGTGACCCTTTTCCGAGGCCTTACCCTCATCGGTGCCGTTGTCTTAACCAGTACACCAACACTAACTCGTGCCCTCACACTTACGCTAACCCTTAAGCATTGTCGTACCCTAACCTGTACCCTAATCCCTCTCCATTCCCTAACCCTAACCCTAACCCGAATCCTAACCCTGAACCTCACCCGAAGCCTTACCCTCACCCGTGCCCTAATCTTAACCAGGACACCAAGACTAACTCGTGCCCTCACACGTACGCTGACACTAAACCACAGCGGTACCCTAACCTGTACCCTAATCCCTCTCCATTCCCTAACCCTAACCCTAACCTGAAACCTAACCATGACACTCACCCGAAACTTTACCCTCACCCGTGTCCTAATTTTAACCAGTACATCAACACTGACCCATGCCCTCTAACGTACGCCAACCCTAAGCCATTGCCGTACCCTAACCTGTACCCTAATCAATCCCCATTCCCTAACCCTAACCCTAACCCTAACCCTTAACGTGACCCTCTTCCGAGGCCTTACCCTCACCCGTGCCCTAATCGTAAGCAGTACACTAACACTAACTAGTGACCTCACACGTACGCTAAACCTTAAGCGTTGTGGTACCCTAAACTGTGCCTTAATATCTCCCCATTCCCTAACCCTAACCCTAACCCGAATTCTATCCCTGACCCTCACCCGAAACCTTACCCTCACCCGTGCCCTAATCTTAACCAGGACACCAACACTAACTTGTGCCCTCACACGTACGCTAACCCTTAATCGTTGTCGTACCCTAAACTGTACCCTAATCCCTCCCCATTCCCTAACCCTAACCCTAACCCGAATCCTAACCCTGACCCTCACCTGAAGCGTTACCCTCACCCGTGCCCTAATCTTAACCAGGACACTAACACTAACCCTTGCCCTCACACGAACGCTAACACTTAAGCACTGTCGTACCCTAAGCTGTACCCTAATCCCTCTGCATTCCTTAACCCTAACCCTAACCCGAATCCTAACCCTGACCCTCACCCGAAGCCTTACCCTCACCGGTGCCCTAATCTTAACCAGGACACCAAGACTAACTCGTGCCCTCACACGTACGCTAACACTAAACCGCAGCGGTACCCTAACCTGTACCCTAATACCTCTCCATTCCCTAACCCTAACCCTAACCTGAAACCTAACCATGACACTCACCCGAAACTTTACCCTCACCCGTGTCCTAATTTTAACCAGTACATCAACACTAACCCATGCCCTCTAACGTACGCCAACCCTAAGCCATTGCCGTACCCTAACCTGTACCCTAATCAATCCCCATTCCCTAACCCTAACCCTAACCCTAACCCTTAACGTGACCCTCTTCCGAGGCCTTACCCTCACCCATGCCCTAATCGTAAGCAGTACACTAACACTAACTAGTGACCTCACACGTACGCTAAACCTTAAGCGTTCTGGTACCCTAAACTGTGCCCTAATATCTCCCCATTCCCTAACCCTAACCCTAACCCGAATTCTATCCCTGACCCTCACCCGAAACCTTACCCTCACCCGTGCCCTAATCTTAACCAGGACACCAACACTAACTTGTGCCCTCACACGTACGCTAACCCTTAATCGTTGTCGTACCCTAAACTGTACCCTAATCCCTCCCCATTCCCTAACCCTAACCCTAACCCGAATCCTAAAACTGACCCTCACCTGAAGCCTTACCCTCACCCGTGCCCTAATCTTAACCAGGACACTAACACTAACCCTTGCCCTCACACGAAGGCTAACCCTTAAGTACTGTCGTACCCTAAGCTGTACCCTAATCCCTCTGCATTCCTTAACCCTAACCCTAACCCGAATCCTAACCCTGACCCTCACCCGAAGCCTTACCCTCACCCGTGCCCTAATCTTAACCAGGACACCAACACTAACTCGTTCCCTCACACGTACGCTAAACCTTAAGCCTTGTCGTACCCTAAATTGTACCCTAATCCCTCCCCATTCCTTAACCTTAACCCTAACCCCATCCCTAAACCTGACCCACTTCCGATGCCCTACCCTAACCAATGCCCTAATCTTAACCAGTACACAAACACTAACTCATGCCCTCAAACGTACGCTAACACTTAAGCATTGTCGTACCCTATCCTGTACCCTAATCCCTCCCCATTCCTTAACCCTAACCCTAAGCGAAACCCTGAACGTGACCCTTTTCCGAGGCCTTACCCTCATCGGTGCCCTTGTCTTAACCAGTACACCAACACTAACTCGTGCCCTCACACTTACGCTAACCCTTAAGCATTGTCGTACCCTAACCTGTACCCTAAACCCTCTCCATTCCCTAACCCTAACCCTAACCCGAATCCTAACCCTGACCCTCACCCGAAGCCTTACCCTCACCCGTGCCCTAATCTTAACCAGGACACCAAAACTAACTCGTGCCCTCACACGTACGCTGACACTAAACCACAGCGGTACCCTAACCTGTACCCTAATCCCTCTCCATTCCCTAACCCTAACCCTAACCTGAAACCTAACCATGACACTCACCCGAAACTTTACCCTCACCCGTGTCCTAATTTTAACCAGTACATCAACACTAACCCATGCCCTCTAACGTACGCCAACCCTAAGCCATTGCCGTACCCTAACCTGTACCCTAATCAATCCCCATTCCCTAACCCTAACCCTAACCCTAACCCTTAACGTGACCCTCTTCCGAGGCCTTACTCTCACCCGTGCCCTAATCGTAAGCAGTACACTAACACTAACTAGTGACCTCACACGTACGCTAAACCTTAAGCGTTGTGGTACCCTAAACTGTGCCTTAATATCTCCCCATTCCCTAACCCTAACCCTAACCCGAATTCTATCCCTGACCCTCACCCGAAACCTTACCCTCACCCGTGCCCTAATCTTAACCAGGACACCAACACTAACTTGTGCCCTCACACGTACGCTAACCCTTAATCGTTGTCGTACCCTAAACTGTACCCTAATCCCTCCCCATTCCCTAACCCTAACCCTAACCCGAATCCTAACCCTGACCCTCACCTGAAGCCTTACCCTGACCCGTGCCCTAATCTTAACCAGGACACTAACACTAACCCTTGCCCTCACACGAACGCTAACCCTTTAGCACTGTCGTACCCTAAGCTGTACCCTAATCCCTCTGCATTCCTTAACCCTAACCCTAACCCGAATCCTAACCCTGACCCTCACCCGAAGCCTTACCCTCACCGGTGCCCTAATCTTAACCAGGACACCAAGACTAACTCCTGCCCTCACACGTACGCTAACACTAAACCGCAGCGGTACCCTAACCTGTACCCTAATCCCTCTCCATTCCCTAACCCTAACCCTAACCTGAAACCTAACCATGACACTCACCCGAAACTTTACCCTCACCCGTGTCCTAATTTTAATCAGTACATCAACACTAACCCATGCCCTCTAACGTACGCCAACCCTAAGCCATTGCCGTACCCTAACCTGTACCCTAATCAATCCCCATTCCCTAACCCTAACCCTAACCCTAACCCTTAACGTGACCCTCTTCCGAGGCCTTACCCTCACCCATGCCCTAATCGTAAGCAGTACACTAACACTAACTAGTGACCTCACACGTACGCTAAACCTTAAGCGTTGTGGTACCCTAAACTGTGCCCTAATATCTCCCCATTCCCTAACCCTAACCCTAACCCGAATTCTATCCCTGACCCTCACCCGAAACCTTACCCTCACCCGTGCCCTAATCTTAACCAGGACACTAACACTAACCCTTGCCCTCACACGAACGCTAACCCTTAAGCACTGTCGTACCCTAAGCTGTACCCTAATCCCTCTGCATTCCTTAACACTAACCCTAACCCGAATCCTAACCCTGACCCTCACCCGAAGCCTTACCCTCACCCGTGCCCTAATCTTAACCAGGACACCAACACTAACTCGTGCCCTCACACGTACGCTAAACCTTAAGCGTTGTCGTACCCTAAATTGTACCCTAATCCCTCCCCATTCCTTAACCCTAACCCTAACCCCATCCCTAAACCTGACCCACTTCCGATGCCCTACCCTAACCAATGCCCTAATCTTAACCAGTACACAAACACTAACTCATGCCCTCAAACGTACGCTAACCCTTAAGCATTGTCGTACCCTAACCTGTACCCTAATCCCTCCCCATTCCCTAACCCTAACCCTAAGCGAAACCCTGAACGAGACCCTTTTCCGAGGCCTTACCCTCATCGGTGCCGTTGTCTTAACCAGTACACCAACACTAACTCATGCCCTCACACTTACGCTAACCCTTAAGCATTGTCGTACTCTAACCTGTACCCTAATCCCTCTCCATTCCCTAACCCTAACCCTAACCCGAATCCTAACCCTGACCCTCACCCGAAGCCTTACCCTCACCCGTGCCCTAATCTTAACCAGGACACCAAGACTAACTCGTGCCCTCACACGTACGCTGACACTAAACCACAGCGGTACCCTAACCTGTACCCTAATCCCTCTCCATTCCCTAACCCTAACCCTAACCTGAATCCTAACCATGACACTCACCCGAAACTTTACCCTCACCCGTGTCCTAATTTTAACCAGTACATCAACACTAACCCATGCCCTCTAACGTACGCCAACCCTAAGCCATTGCCGTACCCTAACCTGTACCCTAATCAATCCCCATTCCCTAACCCTAACCCTAACCCTAACCCTTAACGTGACCCTCTTCCGAGGCCTTACCCTCACCCGTGCCCTAATCGTAAGCAGTACACTAACACTAACTAGTGACCTCACACGTACGCTAAACCTTAAGCGTTGTGGTACCCTAAACTGTGCCTTAATATCTCCCCATTCCCTAACCCTAACCCTAACCCGAATTCTATCCCTGACCCTCACCCGAAACCTTACCCTCACCCGTGCCCTAATCTTAACCAGGACACCAACACTAACTTGTGCCCTCACACGTACGCTAACCCTTAATCGTTGTCGTACCCTAAACTGTACCCTAATCCCTCCCCATTCCCTAACCCTAACCCTAACCCGAATCCTAACCCTGACCCTCACCTGAAGCCTTACCCTGACCCGTGCCCTAATCTTAACCAGGACACTAACACTAACCCTTGCCCTCACACGAACGCTAACCCTTTAGCACTGTCGTACCCTAAGCTGTACCCTAATCCCTCTGCATTCCTTAACCCTAACCCTAACCCGAATCCTAACCCTGACCCTCACCCGAAGCCTCACCCTCACCCGTGCCCTAATCTTAACCAGGACACCAAGACTAACTCGTGCCCTGACACGTACGCTAACACTAAACCGCAGCGGTACCCTAACCTGTACCCTAATCCCTCTCCATTCCCTAACCCTAACCCTAACCTGAAACCTAACCATGACACTCACCCGAAACTTTACCCTCACCCGTGTCCTAATTTTAATCAGTACATCAACACTAACCCATGCCCTCTAACGTACGCCAACCCTAAGCCATTGCCGTACCCTAACCTGTACCCTAATCAATCCCCATTCCCTAACCCTAACCCTAACCCTAACCCTTAACGTGACCCTCTTCCGAGGCCTTACCCTCACCCATGCCCTAATCGTAAGCAGTACACTAACACTAACTAGTGACCTCACACGTACGCTAAACCTTAAGCGTTGTGGTACCCTAAACTGTGCCCTAATATCTCCCCATTCCCTAACCCTAACCCTAACCCGAATTCTATCCCTGACCCTCACCCGAAACCTTACCCTCACCCGTGCCCTAATCTTAACCAGGACACTAACACTAACCCTTGCCCTCACACGAACGCTAACCCTTAAGCACTGTCGTACCCTAAGCTGTACCCTAATCCCTCTGCATTCCTTAACACTAACCCTAACCCGAATCCTAACCCTGACCCTCACCCGAAGCCTTACCCTCACCCGTGCCCTAATCTTAACCAGGACACCAACACTAACTCGTGCCCTCACACGTACGCTAAACCTTAAGCGTTGTCGTACCCTAAATTGTACCCTAATCCCTCCCCATTCCTTAACCCTAACCCTAACCCCATCCCTAAACCTGACCCACTTCCGATGCCCTACCCTAACCAATGCCCTAATCTTAACCAGTACACAAACACTAACTCATGCCCTCAAACGTACGCTAACCCTTAAGCATTGTCGTACCCTAACCTGTACCCTAATCCCTCTCCATTCCCTAACCCTAACCCTAAACCGAATCCTAACCCTGACCCTCACCCGAAGCCTTACGCTCACCCGTGCCCTAATCTTAACCAGGACACCAAGACTAACTCGTGCCCTCACACGTACGCTAACACTAAACCGCAACGGTACCCTAACCTGTACCCTAATCCCTCTCCATTCCCTAACCCTAACCCTAACCTGAAACCTAACCATGACACTCACCCGAAACTTTACCCTCGCCCGTGTCCTAATTTTAACCAGTACATCAACACTAACCCATGCCCTCTAACGTACGCCAACCCTAAGATATTGCCGTACCCTAACCTGTACCCTAATCAATCCCCATTCCCTAACCCTAACCCTAACCCTAACCCTTAACGTGACCCTCTTCCGAGGCCTTACCCTCACCCGTGCCCTAATCGTAAGCAGTACACTAACACTAACTAGTGACCTCACACGTACGCCAAACCTTAAGCGTTGTGGTACCCTAAACTGTGCCCTAATATCTCCCCATTCCCTAACCCTAACCCTAACCCGAATTCTATCCCTGACCCTCACCCGAAACCTTACCCTCACCCGTGCCCTAATCTTAACCAGGACACCAACACTAACTTGTGCCCTCACACGTACGCTAACCCTTAATCGTTGTCGTACCCTAAACTGTACCCTAATCCCTCCCCATTCCCTAACCCTAACCCTAAACCGAATCCTAACCCTGACCCTCACTTGAAGCCTTACCCTCACCCGTGCCCTAATCTTAACCAGGACACTAACACTAAACCTTGCCCTCACACGAAGGCTAACCCTTAAGTACTGTCGTACCCTAGGCTGTACCCTAAACCCTCTGCATTCCTTAACCCTAACCCTAACCCGAATCCTAACCCTGACCCTCACCCGAAGCCTTACCCTCACCCGTGCCCTAATCTTAACCAGGACACCAACACTAACTCGTGCCCTCACACGTACGCTAAACCTTAAGCGTTGTCGTACCCTAAATTGTACCCTAATCCCTCCCCATTCCTTAACTCTAACCCTAACCCCATCCCTAAACCTGACCCACTTCCGATGCCCTACCCTAACCAATGCCCTAATCTTAACCAGGACACAAACACTAACTCATGCCCTCAAACGTACGCTAACCCTTAAGCATTGTCGTACCCTAACCTGTACCCTAATCCCTCTCCATTCCCTAACCCTAACCCTAAGCGAAACCCTGAACGTGACCCTTTTCCGAGGCCTTACCCTCATCTGTGCCGTTGTCTTAACCAGTACACCAACACTAACTCGTGCCCTCACACTTACGCTAACCCTTAAGCATTGTCTTACCCTAACCTGTACCCTAATCCCTCTCCATTCCCTAACCCTAACCCTAACCCGAATCCTAACCCTGACCCTCACCCGAAGCCTTACCCTCACCCGTGCCCTAATCTTAACCAGGACACCAAGACTAACTCGTGCCCTCACACGTACGCTAACACTAAACCGCAGCGGTACCCTAACCTGTACCCTAATCCCTCTCCATTCCCTAACCCTAACCCTAACCTGAAACCTAACCATGACACTCACCCGAAACTTTACCCTCACCCGTGTCCTAATTTTAACCAGTACATCAACACTAACCCATGCCCTCTAACGTACGCCAACCCTAAGCCATTGCCGTACCCTAACCTGTACCCTAATCAATCCCCATTCCCTAACCCTAACCCTAACCCTAACCCTTAACGTGACCCTCTTCCGAGGCCTTACCCTCACCCGTGCCCTAATCGTAAGCAGTACACTAACACTAACTAGTGACCTCACACGTACGCTAAACCTTAAGCGTTGTGGTACCCTAAACTGTGCCCTAATATCTCCCCATTCCCTAACCCTAACCCTAACCCGAATTCTATCCCTGACCCTCACCCGAAACCTTACCCTCACCCGTGCCCTAATCTTAACCAGGACACCAACACTAACTTGTGCCCTCACACGTACGCTAACCCTTAATCGTTGTCGTACCCTAAACTGTACCTTAATCCCTTCCCATTCCCTAACACTAACCCTAACCCGAATCCTCACCCTGACCCTCACCTGAAGCCTTACCCTCACCCGTGCCCTAATCTTAACCAGGACACTAACACTAACCCTTGCCCTCACACGAACGCTAACCCTTAAGCACTGTCGTACCCTAAGCTGTACCCTCATCCCTCTGCATTCCTTAACCCTAACCCTAACCCGAATCCTAACCCTGACCCTCACCCGAAGCCTTACCCTCACCCGTGCCCTAATCTTAACCAGGACACCAACACTAACTCGTGCCCTCACACGTATGCTAAACCTTAAGCCTTGTCGTACCCTAAATTGTACCCTAATCACTCCCCATTCCTTAACCCTAACCCTAACCCCATCCCTAAACCTGACCCACTTCCGATGCCCTACCCTAACCAATGCCCTAATCTTAACCAGTACACAAACACTAACTCATGCCCTCAAACGTACGCTAACCCTTAAGCATTGTCGTACCCTATCCTGTACCCTAATCCCTCCCCATTCCCTAACCCTAACCCTAAGCGAAACCCTGAACGAGACCCTTTTCCGAGGCCTTACCCTCATCGGTGCCGTTGTCTTAACCAGTACACCAACACTAACCCATGCCCTCACACTTACGCTAACCCTTAAGCATTGTCGTACTCTAACCTGTACCCTAATCCCTCTCCATTCCCTAACCCTAAACCTAACCCGAATCCTAACCCTGACCCTCACCCGAAGCCTTACCCTCACCCGTGCCCTAATCTTAACCAGGACACCAAGACTAACTCGTGCCCTCACACGTACGCTGACACTAAACCACAGCGGTACCCTAACCTGTACCCTAATCCCTCTCCATTGCCTAACCCTAACCCTAACCTGAATCCTAACCATGACACTCACCCGAAACTTTACCCTCACCCGTGTCCTAATTTTAACCAGTACATCAACACTAACCCATGCCCTCTAACGTACGCCAACCCTAAGCCATTGCCGTACCCTAACCTGTACCCTAATCAGTCCCCATTCCCTAACCCTAACCCTAACCCTAACCCTTAACGTGACCCTCTTCCGAGGCCTTACCCTCACCCGTGCCCTAATCGTAAGCAGTACACTAACACTAACTAGTGACCTCACACGTACGCTAAACCTTAAGCGTTGTGGTACCCTAAACTGTGCCTTAATATCTCCCCATTCCCTAACCCTAACCCTAACCCGAATTCTATCCCTGACCCTCACCCGAAACCTTACCCTCACCCGTGCCCTAATCTTAACCAGGACACCAACACTAACTTGTGCCCTCACACGTACGCTAACCCTTAATCGTTGTCGTACCCTAAACTGTACCCTAATCCCTCCCCATTCCCTAACCCTAACCCTAACCCGAATCCTAACCCTGACCCTCACCTGAAGCCTTACCCTGACCCGTGCCCTAATCTTAACCAGGACACTAACACTAACCCTTGCCCTCACACGAACGCTAACCCTTAAGCACTCTCGTACCCTAAGCTGTACCCTAATCCCTCTGCATTCCTTAACCCTAACCCTAACCCGAATCCTAACCCTGACCCTCACCCGAAGCCTTACCCTCACCCGTGCCCTAATCTTAACCAGGACACCAAGACTAACTCGTGCCCTCACACGTACGCTAACACTAAACCGCAGCGGTACCCTAACCTGTACCCTAATACCTCTCCATTCCCTAACCCTAACCCTAACCTGAAACCTAACCATGACACTAACCCGAAACTTTACCCTCACCCGTGTCCTAATTATAACCAGTACATCAACACTAACCCATGCCCTCTAACGTACGCCAACCCTAAGCCATTGCCGTACCCTAACCTGTACCCTAATCAATCCCCATTCCCTAACCCTAACCCTAACCCTAACCCTTAACGTGACCCTCTTCCGAGGCCTTACCCTCACCCATGCCCTAATCGTAAGCAGTACACTAACACTAACTAGTGACCTCACACGTACGCTAAACCTTAAGCGTTGTGGTACCCTAAACTGTGCCCTAATATCTCCCCATTCCCTAACCCTAACCCGAATTCTATCCCTGACCCTCACCCGAAACCTTACCCTCACCCATGCCCTAATCTTAACCAGGACACCAACACTAACTTGTGCCCTCACACGTACGCTAACCCTTAATCGTTGTCGTACCCTAAACTGTACACTAATCCCTCCCCATTCCCTAACCCTAACCCTAACCCGAATCCTAACCCTGACCCTCACCTGAAGCCTTACCCTCACCCGTGCCCTAATCTTAACCAGGACACTAACACTAACCCTTGCCCTCACACGAACGCTAACCCTTAAGCACTGTCGTACCCTAAGCTGTACCCTAATCCCTCTGCATTCCTTAACACTAACCCTAACCCGAATCCTAACCCTGACCCTCACCCGAAGCCTTACCCTCACCCGTGCCCTAATCTTAACCAAGACACCAACACTAACTCGTGCCCTCACACGTACGCTAAACCTTAAGCGTTGTCGTACCCTAAATTGTACCCTAATCCCTCCCCATTCCTTAACCCTAACCCTAACCCCTTCCCTAAACCTGACCCACTTCCGATGCCCTACCCTAACCAATGCCCTAATCTTAACCAGTACACAAACACTAACTCATGCCCTCAAACGTACGCTAACCCTTAAGCATTGTCGTACCCTAACCTGTACCCTAATCCCTCTCCGTTCCCTAACCCTAACCCTAACCCGAATCCAAACCCTGACCCTCACCCGAAGCCTTACGCTCACCCGTGCCCTAATCTTAACCAGGACACCAAGACTAACTCGTGCCCTCACACGTACGCTAACACTAAACCGCAACGGTACCCTAACCTGTACCCTAATCCCTCTCCATTCCCTAACCCTAACACTAACCTGAAACCTAACCATGACACTCACCCGAAACTTTACCCTCACCCGTGTCCTAATTTTAACCAGTACATCAACACTAACCCATGCCCTCTAACGTACGCCAACCCTAAGATATTGCCGTACCCTAACCTGTACCCTAATCAATCCCCATTCCCTAACCCTAACCCTAACCCTAACCCTTAACGTGACCCTCTTCCGAGGCCTTACCCTCACCCGTGCCCTAATCGTAAGCAGTACACTAACACTAACTAGTGACCTCACACGTACGCTAAACCTTAAGCGTTGTGGTACCCTAAACTGTGCCCTAATATCTCCCCATTCCCTAACCCTAACCCTAACCCGAATTCTATCCCTGACCCTCACCCGAAACCTTACCCTCACCCGTGCCCTAATCTTAACCAGGACACCAACACTAACTTGTGCCCTCACACGTACGCTAACCCTTAATCGTTGTCGTACCCTAAACTGTACCCTAATCCCTCCCCATTCCCTAACCCTAACCCTAAGCGAAACCCTGAGCGTGACCCTTTTCCGAGGCCTTACCCTCATCGGTGCCGTTGTCTTAACCAGTACACCAACACTAACTCGTGCCTTCACACTTACGCTAACCCTTAAGCATTGTCGTACCCTAACCTGTACCCTAATCCCTCTCCATTCCCTAACCCTAACCCTAACCCGAATCCTAACCCTGACCCTCACCCGAAGCCTTACCCTCACCCGTGCCCTAATCTTAACCAGGACACCAAGACTAACTCGTGCCCTCACACGTACGCTAACACTAAACCGCAACGGTACCCTAACCTGTACCCTAATCCCTCTCCATTCCCTAACCCTAACCCTAACCTGAAACCTAACCATGACACTCACCCGAAACTTTACCCTCACCCGTGTCCTAATTTTAACCAGTACATCAACACTAACCCATGCCCTCTAACGTACGCCAACCCTAAGATATTGCCGTACCCTAACCTGTACCCTAATCAATCCCCATTCCCTAACCCTAACCCTAACCCTAACCCTTAACGTGACCCTCTTCCGAGGCCTTACCCTCACCCGTGCCCTAATCGTAAGCAGTACACTAACACTAACTAGTGACCTCACACGTACGCCAAATCTTAAGCGTTGTGGTACCCTAAACTGTGCCCTAATATCTCCCCATTCCCTAACCCGAATTCTATCCCTGACCCTCACCCGAAACCTTACCCTCACCCGTGCCCTAATCTTAACCAGGACACCAACACTAACTTGTGCCCTCACACGTACGCTAACCCTTAATCGTTGTCGTACCCTAAACTGTACCCTAATCCCTCCCCATTCCCTAAACCTAACCCTAACCCGAATCCTAACCCTGACCCTCACCTGAAGCCTTACCCTCACCCGTGCCCTAATCTTAACCAGGACACTAACTCTAACCCTTGCCCTCACACGAAGGCTAACCCTTAAGTACTTTCGTACCCTAAGCTGTACCCTAATCCCTCTGCATTCCTTAACCCTAACCCTAACCCGAATCCTAACCCTGACCCTCACCCGAAGCCTTACCCTGACCCGTGCCCTAATCTTAACCAGGACACCAACACTAACTCGTGCCCTCACACGTACGCTAAACCTTAAGCGTTGTCGTACCCTTAATTGTACCCTAATCCCTCCCCATTCCTTAACCCTAACCCTAACCGCATCCCTAAACCTGACCCACTTCCGATGCCCTACCCTAACCAATGCCCTAATCTTAACCAGTACACAAACACTAACTCATGCCTTCAAACGTACGCTAACCCTTAAGCATTGTCGTACCCTATCCTGTACCGTAATCCCTCCCCATTCCCTAACCCTAACCCTAAGCGAAACCCTGAACGTGACCCTTTTCCGAGGCCTTACCCTCATCGGTGCCGTTGTCTTAACCAGTACACCAACACTAACTCGTGCCCTCACACTTACGCTAACCCTTAAGCATTGTCTTACCCTAACCTGTACCCTAATCCCTCTCCATTCCCTAACCCTAACCCTAACCCGAATCCTAACACTGACCCTCACCCGAAGCCTTACCCTCACCCGTGCCCTAATCTTAACCAGGACACCAAGACTAACTCGTGCCCTCACACGTACGCTGACACTAAACCGCAGCGGTACCCTAACCTGTACCCTAATCCCTCTCCATTCCCTAACCCTAACCCTAACCTGAAACCTAACCATGACACTCACCCGAAACTTTACCCTCACCCGTGTCCTAATTTTAACCAGTACATCAACACTAACCCATGCCCTCTAACGTACGCCAACCCTAAGCCATTGCCGTACCCTAACTTGTACCCTAATCAATCCCCATTCCCTAACCCTAACCCTAACCCTAACCCTTAACGTGACCCTCTTCCGAGGCCTTACCCTCACCCGTGCCCTAATCGTAAGCAGTACACTAACACTAACTAGTGACCTCACACGTACGCTAAACCTTAAGCGTTGTGGTACCCTAAACTGTGCCCTAATATCTCCCCATTCCCTAACCCTAACCCTAACCCGAATTCTATCCTGACCCTCACCCGAAACCTTACCCTCACCCGTGCCCTAATCTTAACCAGGACACCAACACTAACTTGTGCCCTCACACGTACGCTAACCCTTAATCGTTGTCGTACCCTAAACTGTACCCTAATCCCTCCCCATTCCCTAACACTAACCCTAACCCGAATCCTCACCCTGACCCTCACCTGAAGCCTTACCCTCACCCGTGCCCTAATCTTAACCAGGACACTAACACTAACCCTTGCCCTCACACGAACGCTAACCCTTAAGCACTGTCGTACCCTAAGCTGTACCCTAATCCCTCTGCATTCCTTAACCCTAACCCTAACCCGAATCCTAACCCTGACCCTCACCCGAAGCCTTACACTCACCGGTGCCCTAATCTTAACCAGGACACCAAGACTAACTCGTGCCCTCACACGTACGCTAAACCTTAAGCGTTGTCGTACCCTAAATTGTACCCTAATCCCTCCCCATTCCTTAACCCTAACCCTAACCCCATCCCTAAACCTGACCCACTTCCGATGCCCTACCCTAACCAATGCCCTAATCTTAACCAGTACACAAACACTAACTCATGCCCTCAAACGTACGCTAACCCTTAAGCATTGTCGTACCCTATCCTGTACCCTAATCCCTCCCCATTCCCTAACCCTAACCCTAAGCGAAACCCTGAACGTGACCCTTTTCCGAGGCCTTACCCTCATCGGTGCCGTTGTCTTAACCAGTACACCAACACTAACTCGTGCCCTCACACTTACGCTAACCCTTAAGCATTGTCGTACCCTAACCTGTACCCTAATCCCTCTCCATTCCCTAACCCTAACCCTAACCCGAATCCTAACCCTGACCCTCACCCGAAGCCTTACCCTCACCCGTGCCCTAATCTTAACCAGGACACCAACACTAACTCGTGCCCTCACACGTACGCTAAACCTTAAGCGTTGTCGTACCCTAAATTGTACCCTAATCCCTCCCCATTCCTTAACCCTAACCCTAACCCCATCCCTAAACCTGACCCACTTCCTATGCCCTACCCTAACCAATGCCCTAATCTTAACCAGTACACAAACACTAACTCATGCCCTCAAACGTACGCTAACCCTTAAGCATTGTCGTACCCTATCCTGTACCCTAATCCCTCCCCATTCCCTAACCCTAACCCTAAGCGAAACCCTGAACGTGACCCTTTTCCGAGGCCTTACCCTCATCTGTGCCGTTGTCTTAACCAGTACACCAACACTAACTCGTGCCCTCACACTTACGCTAACCCTTAAGCATTGTCGTACCCTAACCTGTACCCTAATCCCTCTCCATTCCCTAACCCTAACCCTAACCCGAATCCTAACCCTGACCCTCACCCGAAGCCTTACCCTCACCCGTGCCCTAATCTTAACCAGGACACCAAGACTAACTCGTGCCCTCACACGTACGCTGACACTAAACCACAGCGGTACCCTAACCTGTACCCTAATCCCTCTCCATTCCCTAACCCTAACCCTAACCTGAAACCTAACCATGACACTCACCCGAAACTTTACCCTCACCCGTGTCCTAATTTTAACCAGTACATCAACGCTGACCCATGCCCTCTAACGTACGCCAACCCTAAGCCATTGCCGTACCCTAACTTGTACCCTAATCAATCCCCATTCCCTAACCCTAACCCTAACCCTAACCCTTAACGTGACCCTCTTCCGAGGCCTTACCCTCACCCGTGCCCTAATCGTAAGCAGTACACTAACACTAACTAGTGACCTCACACGTACGCTAAACCTTAAGCGTTGTGGTACCCTAAACTGTGCCTTAATATCTCCCCATTCCCTAACCCTAACCCTAACCCGAATTCTATCCCTGACCCTCACCCGAAACCTTACCCTCACCCGTGCCCTAATCTTAACCAGGACACCAACACTAACTTGTGCCCTCACACGTACGCTAACCCTTAATCGTTGTCGTACCCTAAACTGTACCCTAATCCCTCCCCATTCCCTAACACTAACCCTAACCCGAATCCTCACCCTGACCCTCACCTGAAGCCTTACCCTCACCCGTGCCCTAATCTTAACCAGGACACTAACACTAACCCTTGCCCTCATACGAACGCTAACCCTTAAGCACTGTCGTACCCTAAGCTGTACCCTAATCCCTCTGCATTCCTTAACCCTAACCCTAACCCGAATCCTAACCCTGACCCTCACCCGAAGCCTTACCCTCACCGGTGCCCTAATCTTAACCAGGACACCAAGACTAACTCGTGCCCTCACACGTACGCTAAACCTTAAGCGTTGTCGTACCCTAAATTGTACCCTAATCCCTCCCCATTCCTTAACCCTAACCCTAACCCCATCCCTAAACCTGACCCACTTCCGATGCCCTACCCTAACCAATGCCCTAATCTTAACCAGTACACAAACACTAACTCATGCCCTCAAACGTACGCTAACCCTTAAGCATTGTCGTACCCTAACCTGTACCCTAATCCCTCTCCATTCCCTAACCCTAACCCTAACCCGAATCCTAACCCTGACCCTCACACGAAGCCTTACCCTCACCCGTGCCCTAATCTTAACCAGGACACCAAGACTAACTCGTGCCCTCAAAGGTACGCTAACACTAAACCGCAGCGGTACCCTAACCTGTACCCTAATCCCTCTCCATTTCCTAACCCAAACCCTATCCTGAAACCTAACCATGACACTCACCCGAAACTTTACCCGCACCCGTGTCCTAATTTTAACCAGTACATCAACACTAACCCATGCCCTCTAACGTACGCCAACCCTAAGCCATTGCCGTACCCTAACCTGTACCCTAATCAATCCCCATTCCCTAACCCTAACCCTAACCCTAACCCTTAACGTGACCCTCTTCCGAGGCCTTACCCTCACCCGTGCCCTAATCGTAAGCAGTACACTAACACTAACTAGTGACCTCACACGTACGCCAAACCTTAAGCGTTGTGGTACCCTAAACTGTGCCCTAATATCTCCCCATTCCCTAACCCTAACCCTAACCCGAATTCTATCCCTGACCCTCACCCGAAACCTAACCCTCACCCGTGCCCTAATCTTAACCAGGACACCAACACTAACTTGTGCCCTCACACGTACGCTAACCCTTAATCGTTGTCGTACCCTAAACTGTACCCTAATCCCTCCCCATTCCCTAACCCTAACCCTAAGCGAAACCCTGAACGTGACCCTTTTCCGAGGCCTTACCCTCATCTGTGCCGTTGTCTTAACCAGTACACCAACACTAACTCGTGCCTTCACACTTATGCCAACCCTTAAGCATTGTCGTACCCTAACCTGTACCCTAATCCCTCTCCATTCCCTAACCCTAACCCTAACCCGAATCCTAACCCTGACCCTCACCCGAAGCCTTACCCTCACCCGTGCCCTAATCTTAACCAGGACACCAAGACTAACTCGTGCCCTCACACGTACGCTAACACTAAACCGCAACGGTACCCTAACCTGTACCCTAATCCCTCTCCATTCCCTAACCCTAACCCTAACCTGAAACCTAACCATGACACTCACCCGAAACTTTACCCTCACCCTTGTCCTAATTTTAACCAGTACATCAACACTAACCCATGCCCTCTAACGTACGCCAACCCTAAGATATTGCCGTACCCTAACCTGTACCCTAATCAATCCCCATTCCCTAACCCTAACCCTAACCCTAACCCTTAACGTGACCCTCTTCCGAGGCCTTACCCTCACCCGTGCCCTAATCGTAAGCAGTACACTAACACTAACTAGTGACCTCACACGTACGCCAAACCTTAAGCGTTGTGGTACCCTAAACTGTGCCCTAATATCTCCCCATTCCCTAACCCTAACCCTAACCCGAATTCTATCCCTGACCCTCACCCGAAACCTTACCCTCACCCGTGCCCTAATCTTAACCAGGACACCAACACTAACTTGTGCCCTCACACGTACGCTAACCCTTAATCGTTGTCGTACCCTAAACTGTACCCTAATCCCTCCCCATTCCCTAACCCTAACCCTAACCCGAATCCTAACCCTGACCCTCACCTGAAGCCTTACCCTCACCCGTGCCCTAATCTTAACCAGGACACTAACACTAACCCTTGCCCTCACACGAAGGCTAACCCTTAAGTACTGTCGTACCCTAAGCTGTACCCTAATACCTCTGCATTCCTTAACCCTAACCCTAACCCGAATCCTAACCATGACCCTCACCCGAAGCCTTACCCTCACCCGTGCCCTAATCTTAACCAGGACACCAACACTAACTCGTGCCCTCACACGTACGCTAAACCTTAAGCGTTGTCGTACCCTAAATTGTACCCTAAACCCTCCCCATTCCTTAACCCTAACCCTAACCCCATCCCTAAACCTGACCCACTTCCGATGCCCTACCCTAACCAATGCCCTAATCTTAACCAGGACACAAACACTAACTCATGCCCTCAAACGTACGCTAACCCTTAAGCATTGTCGTACCCTAACCTGTACCCTAATCCCTCTCCATTCCCTAACCCTAACCCTAACCCGAATCCTAACCCTGACCCTCACACGAAGCCTTACCCTCACCCGTGCCCTAATCTTAACCAGGACACCAAGACTAACTCGTGCCCTCAAACGTACGCTAACACTAAACCGCAGCGGTACCCTAACCTGTACCCTAATCCCTCTCCATTTCCTAACCCAAACCCTATCCTGAAACCTAACCATGACACTCACCCGAAACTTTACCCGCACCCGTGTCCTAATTTTAACCAGTACATCAACACTAACCCATGCCCTCTAACGTACGCCAACCCTAAGCCATTGCCGTACCCTAACCTGTACCCTAATCAATCCCCATTCCCTAACCCTAACCCTAACCCTAACCCTTAACGTGACCCTCTTCCGAGGCCTTACCCTCACCCGTGCCCTAATCGTAAGCAGTACACTAACACTAACTAGTGACCTCACACGTACGCCAAACCTTAAGCGTTGTGGTACCCTAAACTGTGCCCTAATATCTCCCCATTCCCTAACCCTAACCCTAACCCGAATTCTATCCCTGACCCTCACCCGAAACCTAACCCTCACCCGTGCCCTAATCTTAACCAGGACACCAACACTAACTTGTGCCCTCACACGTACGCTAACCCTTAATCGTTGTCATACCCTAAACTGTACCCTAATCCCTCCCCATTCCCTAACCCTAACCCTAAGCGAAACCCTGAACGTGACCCTTTTCCGAGGCCTTACCCTCATCGGTGCCGTTGTCTTAACCAGTACACCAACACTAACTCGTGCCTTCACACTTACGCCAACCCTTAAGCATTGTCGTACCCTAACCTGTACCCTAATCCCTCTCCATTCCCTAACCCTAACCCTAACCCGAATCCTAACCCTGACCCTCACCCGAAGCCTTACCCTCACCCGTGCCCTAATCTTAACCAGGACACCAAGACTAACTCGTGCCCTCACACGTACGCTAACACTAAACCGCAACGGTACCCTAACCTGTACCCTAATCCCTCTCCATTCCCTAACCCTAACCCTAACCTGAAACCTAACCATGACACTCACCCGAAACTTTACCCTCACCCGTGTCCTAATTTTAACCAGTACATCAACACTAACCCATGCCCTCTAACGTACGCCAACCCTAAGATATTGCCGTACCCTAACCTGTACCCTAATCAATCCCCATTCCCTAACCCTAACCCTAACCCTAACCATTAACGTGACCCTCTTCCGAGGCCTTACCCTCACCCGTGCCCTAATCGTAAGCAGTACACTAACACTAACTAGTGACCTCACACGTACGCCAAACCTTAAGCGTTGTGGTACCCTAAACTGTGCCCTAATATCTCCCCATTCCCTAACCCTAACCCTAACCCGAATTCTATCCCTGACCCTCACCCGAAACCTTACCCTCACCCGTGCCCTAATCTTAACCAGGACACCAACACTAACTTGTGCCCTCACACGTACGCTAACCCTTAATCGTTGTCGTACCCTAAACTGTACCCTAATCCCTCCCCATTCCCTAACCCGAACCCTAACCCGAATCCTAACCCTGACACTCACCTGAAGCCTTACCCTCACCCGTGCCCTAATCTTAACCAGGACACTAACACTAACCCTTGCCCTCACACGAAGGCTAACCCTTAAGTACTGTCGTACCCTAAGCTGTACACTAATCCCTCTGCATTCCTTAACCCTAACCCTAACCCGAATCCTAACCCTGACCCTCACCCGAAGCCTTACCCTCACCCGTGCCCTAATCTTAACCAGGACACCAAGACTAACTCGTGCCCTCAAACGTACGCTAACACTAAACCGCAGCGGTACCCTAACCTGTACCCTAATCCCTCTCCATTTCCTAACCCTAACCCTATCCTGAAACCTAACCATGACACTCACCCGAAACTTTACCCGCACCCGTGTCCTAATTTTAACCAGTACATCAACACTAACCCATGCCCTCTAACGTACGCCAACCCTAAGCCATTGCCGTACCCTAACCTGTACCCTAATCAATCCCCATTCCCTAACCCTAACCCTAACCCTAACCCTTAACGTGACCCTCTTCCGAGGCCTTACCCTCACCCGTGCCCTAATCGTAAGCAGTACACTAACACTAACTAGTGACCTCACACGTACGCTAAACCTTAAGCGTTGTGGTACCCTAAACTGTGCCCTAATATCTCCCCATTCCCTAACCCTAACCCTAACCCGAATTCTATCCCTGACCCTCACCCGAAACCTTACCCTCACCCGTGCCCTAATCTTAACCAGGACACCAACACTAACTTGTGCCCTCACACGTACGCTAACCCTTAATCGTTGTCGTACCCTAAACTGTACCCTAATCCCTCCCCATTCCCTAACCCTAACCCTAACCCGAATCCTAACCCTGACCCTCACCTGAAGCCTTACCCTCACCCGTGCCCTAATCTTAACCAGGACACTAACACTAAAACTTGCCCTCACACGAAGGCTAAGCCTTAAGTACTGTCGTACCCTAAGCTGTACCGTAATCCCTCTGCATTCCTTAACCCTAACCCTAACCCGAATCCTAACCCTGACCCTCACCCGAAGCCTTACCCTCACCCGTGCCCTAATCTTAACCAGGACACCAACACTAACTCGTGCCCTCACACGTACGCTAAACCTTAAGCGTTGTCGTACCCTAAATTGTACCCTAATCCCTCCCCATTCCTTAACCCTAACCCTAACCCCATCCCTAAACCTGACCCACTTCCGATGCCCTACCTTAACCAATGCCCTAATCTTAACCAGTACACAAACACTAACTCATGCCCTCAAACGTACGCTAACCCTTAAGCATTGTCGTACCCTATCCTGTACCCTAATCCCTCCCCATTCCCTAACCCTAACCCTAAGCGAAACCCTGAACGTGACCCTTTTCCGAGGCCTTACCCTCATCTGTGCCGTTGTCTTAACCAGTACACCAACACTAACTCGTGCCCTCACACTTACGCTAACCCTTAAGCATTGTCTTACCCTAACCTGTACCCTAATCCCTCTCCATTCCCTAACCCTAACCCTAACCCGAATCCTAACACTGACCCTCACCCGAAGCCTTACCCTCACCCGTGCCCTAATCTTAACCAGGACACCAAGACTAACTCGTGCCCTCACACGTACGCTAACACTAAACCGCAGCGGTACCCTAACCTGTACCCTAATCCCTCTCCATTCCCTAACCCTAACCCTAACCTGAAACCTAACCATGACACTCACCCGAAACTTTACCCTCACCCGTGTCCTAATTTTAACCAGTACATCAACACTAACCCATGCCCTCTAACGTACGCCAACCCTAAGCCATTGCCGTACCCTAACTTGTACCCTAATCAATCCCCATTCCCTAACCCTAACCCTAACCCTAACCCTTAACGTGACCCTCTTCCGAGGCCTTACCCTCACCCGTGCCCTAATCGTAAGCAGTACACTAACACTAACTAGTGACCTCACACGTACGCTAAACCTTAAGCGTTGTGGTACCCTAAACTGTGCCCTAATATCTCCCCATTCCCTAACCCTAACCCTAACCCGAATTCTATCCCTGACCCTCACCCGAAACCTTACCCTCACCCGTGCCCTAATCTTAACCAGGACACCAACACTAACTTGTGCCCTCACACGTACGCTAACCCTTAATCGTTGTCGTACCCTAAACTGTACCCTAATCCCTCCCCATTCCCTAACACTAACCCTAACCCGAATCCTCACCCTGACCCTCACCTGAAGCCTTACCCTCACCCGTGCCCTAATCTTAACCAGGACACTAACACTAACCCTTGCCCTCACACGAACGCTAACCCTTAAGCACTGTCGTACCCTAAGCTGTACCCTAATCCCTCTGCATTCCTTAACCCTAACCCTAACCCGAATCCTAACCCTGACCCTCACCCGAAGCCTTACACTCACCGGTGCCCTAATCTTAACCAGGACACCAAGACTAACTCGTGCCCTCACACGTACGCTAAACCTTAAGCGTTGTCGTACCCTAAATTGTACCCTAATCCCTCCCCATTCCTTAACCCTAACCCTAACCCCATCCCTAAACCTGACCCACTTCCGATGCCCTACCCTAACCAATGCCCTAATCTTAACCAGTACACAAACACTAACTCATGCCCTCAAACGTACGCTAACCCTTAAGCATTGTCGTACCCTATCCTGTACCCTAATCCCTCCCCATTCCCTAACCCTAACCCTAAGCGAAACCCTGAACGTGACCCTTTTCCGAGGCCTTACCCTCATCGGTGCCGTTGTCTTAACCAGTACACCAACACTAACTCGTGCCCTCACACTTACGCTAACCCTTAAGCATTGTCGTACCCTAACCTGTACCCTAATCCCTCTCCATTCCCTAACCCTAACCCTAACCCGAATCCTAACCCTGACCCTCACCCGAAGCCTTACCCTCACCCGTGCCCTAATCTTAACCAGGACACCAACACTAACTCGTGCCCTCACACGTACGCTAAACCTTAAGCGTTGTCGTACCCTAAATTGTACCCTAATCCCTCCCCATTCCTTAACCCTAACCCTAACCCCATCCCTAAACCTGACCCACTTCCTATGCCCTACCCTAACCAATGCCCTAATCTTAACCAGTACACAAACACTAACTCATGCCCTCAAACGTACGCTAACCCTTAAGCATTGTCGTACCCTATCCTGTACCCTAATCCCTCCCCATTCCCTAACCCTAACCCTAAGCGAAACCCTGAACGTGACCCTTTTCCGAGGCCTTACCCTCATCTGTGCCGTTGTCTTAACCAGTACACCAACACTAACTCGTGCCCTCACACTTACGCTAACCCTTAAGCATTGTCGTACCCTAACCTGTACCCTAATCCCTCTCCATTCCCTAACCCTAACCCTAACCCGAATCCTAACCCTGACCCTCACCCGAAGCCTTACCCTCACCCGTGCCCTAATCTTAACCAGGACACCAAGACTAACTCGTGCCCTCACACGTACGCTGACACTAAACCACAGCGGTACCCTAACCTGTACCCTAATCCCTCTCCATTCCCTAACCCTAACCCTAACCTGAAACCTAACCATGACACTCACCCGAAACTTTACCCTCACCCGTGTCCTAATTTTAACCAGTACATCAACACTGACCCATGCCCTCTAACGTACGCCAACCCTAAGCCATTGCCGTACCCTAACCTGTACCCTAATCAATCCCCATTCCCTAACCCTAACCCTAACCCTAACCCTTAACGTGACCCTCTTCCGAGGCCTTACCCTCACCCGTGCCCTAATCGTAAGCAGTACACTAACACTAACTAGTGACCTCACACGTACGCTAAACCTTAAGCGTTGTGGTACCCTAAACTGTGCCTTAATATCTCCCCATTCCCTAACCCTAACCCTAACCCGAATTCTATCCCTGACCCTCACCCGAAACCTTACCCTCACCCGTGCCCTAATCTTAACCAGGACACCAACACTAACTTGTGCCCTCACACGTACGCTAACCCTTAATCGTTGTCGTACCCTAAACTGTACCCTAATCCCTCCCCATTCCCTAACACTAACCCTAACCCGAATCCTCACCCTGACCCTCACCTGAAGCCTTACCCTCACCCGTGCCCTAATCTTAACCAGGACACTAACACTAACCCTTGCCCTCATACGAACGCTAACCCTTAAGCACTGTCGTACCCTAAGCTGTACCCTAATCCCTCTGCATTCCTTAACCCTAACCCTAACCCGAATCCTAACCCTGACCCTCACCCGAAGCCTTACCCTCACCGGTGCCCTAATCTTAACCAGGACACCAAGACTAACTCGTGCCCTCACACGTACGCTAAACCTTAAGCGTTGTCGTACCCTAAATTGTACCCTAATCCCTCCCCATTCCTTAACCCTAACCCTAACCCCATCCCTAAACCTGACCCACTTCCGATGCCCTACCCTAACCAATGCCCTAATCTTAACCAGTACACAAACACTAACTCATGCCCTCAAACGTACGCTAACCCTTAAGCATTGTCGTACCCTATCCTGTACCCTAATCCCTCCCCATTCCCTAACCCTAACCCTAAGCGAAACCCTGAACGTGACCCTTTTCCGAGGCCTTACCCTCATCGGTGCCGTTGTCTTAACCAGTACACCAACACTAACTCGTGCCCTCACACTTACGCTAACCCTTAAGCATTGTCGTACCCTAACCTGTACCCTAATCCCTCTCCATTCCCTAACCCTAACCCTAACCCGAATCCTAACCCTGAACCTCACCCGAAGCCTTACCCTCACCCGTGCCCTAATCTTAACCAGGACACCAAGACTAACTCGTGCCCTCACACGTACGCTGACACTAAACCACAGCGGTACCCTAACCTGTACCCTAATCCCTCTCCATTCCCTAACCCTAACCCTAACCTGAAACCTAACCATGACACTCACCCGAAACTTTACCCTCACCCGTGTCCTAATTTTAACCAGTACATCAACACTGACCCATGCCCTCTAACGTACGCCAACCCTAAGCCATTGCCGTACCCTAACCTGTACCCTAATCAATCCCCATTCCCTAACCCTAACCCTAACCCTAACCCTTAACGTGACCCTCTTCCGAGGCCTTACCCTCACCCGTGCCCTAATCGTAAGCAGTACACTAACACTAACTAGTGACCTCACACGTACGCTAAACCTTAAGCGTTGTGGTACCCTAAACTGTGCCTTAATATCTCCCCATTCCCTAACCCTAACCCTAACCCGAATTCTATCCCTGACCCTCACCCGAAACCTTACCCTCACCCGTGCCCTAATCTTAACCAGGACACCAACACTAACTTGTGCCCTCACACGTACGCTAACCCTTAATCGTTGTCGTACCCTAAACTGTACCCTAATCCCTCCCCATTCCCTAACCCTAACCCTAACCCGAATCCTAACCCTGACCCTCACCTGAAGCGTTACCCTCACCCGTGCCCTAATCTTAACCAGGACACTAACACTAACCCTTGCCCTCACACGAACGCTAACACTTAAGCACTGTCGTACCCTAAGCTGTACCCTAATCCCTCTGCATTCCTTAACCCTAACCCTAACCCGAATCCTAACCCTGACCCTCACCCGAAGCCTTACCCTCACCGGTGCCCTAATCTTAACCAGGACACCAAGACTAACTCGTGCCCTCACACGTACGCTAACACTAAACCGCAGCGGTACCCTAACCTGTACCCTAATACCTCTCCATTCCCTAACCCTAACCCTAACCTGAAACCTAACCATGACACTCACCCGAAACTTTACCCTCACCCGTGTCCTAATTTTAACCAGTACATCAACACTAACCCATGCCCTCTAACGTACGCCAACCCTAAGCCATTGCCGTACCCTAACCTGTACCCTAATCAATCCCCATTCCCTAACCCTAACCCTAACCCTAACCCTTAACGTGACCCTCTTCCGAGGCCTTACCCTCACCCATGCCCTAATCGTAAGCAGTACACTAACACTAACTAGTGACCTCACACGTACGCTAAACCTTAAGCGTTCTGGTACCCTAAACTGTGCCCTAATATCTCCCCATTCCCTAACCCTAACCCTAACACGAATTCTATCCCTGACCCTCACCCGAAACCTTACCCTCACCCGTGCCCTAATCTTAACCAGGACACCAACACTAACTTGTGCCCTCACACGTACGCTAACCCTTAATCGTTGTCGTACCCTAAACTGTACCCTAATCCCTCCCCATTCCCTAACCCTAACCCTAACCCGAATCCTAAAACTGACCCTCACCTGAAGCCTTACCCTCACCCGTGCCCTAATCTTAACCAGGACACTAACACTAACCCTTGCCCTCACACGAAGGCTAACCCTTAAGTACTGTCGTACCCTAAGCTGTACCCTAATCCCTCTGCATTCCTTAACCCTAACCCTAACCCGAATCCTAACCCTGACCCTCACCCGAAGCCTTACCCTCACCCGTGCCCTAATCTTAACCAGGACACCAACACTAACTCGTTCCCTCACACGTACGCTAAACCTTAAGCCTTGTCGTACCCTAAATTGTACCCTAATCCCTCCCCATTCCTTAACCTTAACCCTAACCCCATCCCTAAACCTGACCCACTTCCGATGCCCTACCCTAACCAATGCCCTAATCTTAACCAGTACACAAACACTAACTCATGCCCTCAAACGTACGCTAACACTTAAGCATTGTCGTACCCTATCCTGTACCCTAATCCCTCCCCATTCCTTAACCCTAACCCTAAGCGAAACCCTGAACGTGACCCTTTTCCGAGGCCTTACCCTCATCGGTGCCCTTGTCTTAACCAGTACACCAACACTAACTCGTGCCCTCACACTTACGCTAACCCTTAAGCATTGTCGTACCCTAACCTGTACCCTAAACCCTCTCCATTCCCTAACCCTAACCCTAACCCGAATCCTAACCCTGACCCTCACCCGAAGCCTTACCCTCACCCGTGCCCTAATCTTAACCAGGACACCAAAACTAACTCGTGCCCTCACACGTACGCTGACACTAAACCACAGCGGTACCCTAACCTGTACCCTAATCCCTCTCCATTCCCTAACCCTAACCCTAACCTGAAACCTAACCATGACACTCACCCGAAACTTTACCCTCACCCGTGTCCTAATTTTAACCAGTACATCAACACTAACCCATGCCCTCTAACGTACGCCAACCCTAAGCCATTGCCGTACCCTAACCTGTACCCTAATCAATCCCCATTCCCTAACCCTAACCCTAACCCTAACCCTTAACGTGACCCTCTTCCGAGGCCTTACTCTCACCCGTGCCCTAATCGTAAGCAGTACACTAACACTAACTAGTGACCTCACACGTACGCTAAACCTTAAGCGTTGTGGTACCCTAAACTGTGCCTTAATATCTCCCCATTCCCTAACCCTAACCCTAACCCGAATTCTATCCCTGACCCTCACCCGAAACCTTACCCTCACCCGTGCCCTAATCTTAACCAGGACACCAACACTAACTTGTGCCCTCACACGTACGCTAACCCTTAATCGTTTTCGTACCCTAAACTGTACCCTAATCCCTCCCCATTCCCTAACCCTAACCCTAACCCGAATCCTAACCCTGACCCTCACCTGAAGCCTTACCCTGACCCGTGCCCTAATCTTAACCAGGACACTAACACTAACCCTTGCCCTCACACGAACGCTAACCCTTTAGCACTGTCGTACCCTAAGCTGTACCCTAATCCCTCTGCATTCCTTAACCCTAACCCTAACCCGAATCCTAACCCTGACCCTCACCCGAAGCCTTACCCTCACCGGTGCCCTAATCTTAACCAGGACACCAAGACTAACTCCTGCCCTCACACGTACGCTAACACTAAACCGCAGCGGTACCCTAACCTGTACCCTAATCCCTCTCCATTCCCTAACCCTAACCCTAACCTGAAACCTAACCATGACACTCACCCGAAACTTTACCCTCACCCGTGTCCTAATTTTAATCAGTACATCAACACTAACCCATGCCCTCTAACGTACGCCAACCCTAAGCCATTGCCGTACCCTAACCTGTACCCTAATCAATCCCCATTCCCTAACCCTAACCCTAACCCTAACCCTTAACGTGACCCTCTTCCGAGGCCTTACCCTCACCCATGCCCTAATCGTAAGCAGTACACTAACACTAACTAGTGACCTCACACGTACGCTAAACCTTAAGCGTTGTGGTACCCTAAACTGTGCCCTAATATCTCCCCATTCCCTAACCCTAACCCTAACCCGAATTCTATCCCTGACCCTCACCCGAAACCTTACCCTCACCCGTGCCCTAATCTTAACCAGGACACTAACACTAACCCTTGCCCTCACACGAACGCTAACCCTTAAGCACTGTCGTACCCTAAGCTGTACCCTAATCCCTCTGCATTCCTTAACACTAACCCTAACCCGAATCCTAACCCTGACCCTCACCCGAAGCCTTACCCTCACCCGTGCCCTAATCTTAACCAGGACACCAACACTAACTCGTGCCCTCACACGTACGCTAAACCTTAAGCGTTGTCGTACCCTAAATTGTACCCTAATCCCTCCCCATTCCTTAACCCTAACCCTAACCCCATCCCTAAACCTGACCCACTTCCGATGCCCTACCCTAACCAATGCCCTAATCTTAACCAGTACACAAACACTAACTCATGCCCTCAAACGTACGCTAACCCTTAAGCATTGTCGTACCCTAACCTGTACCCTAATCCCTCCCCATTCCCTAACCCTAACCCTAAGCGAAACCCTGAACGAGACCCTTTTCCGAGGCCTTACCCTCATCGGTGCCGTTGTCTTAACCAGTACACCAACACTAACTCATGCCCTCACACTTACGCTAACCCTTAAGCATTGTCGTACTCTAACCTGTACCCTAATCCCTCTCCATTCCCTAACCCTAACCCTAACCCGAATCCTAACCCTGACCCTCACCCGAAGCCTTACCCTCACCCGTGCCCTAATCTTAACCAGGACACCAAGACTAACTCGTGCCCTCACACGTACGCTGACACTAAACCACAGCGGTACCCTAACCTGTACCCTAATCCCTCTCCATTCCCTAACCCTAACCCTAACCTGAATCCTAACCATGACACTCACCCGAAACTTTACCCTCACCCGTGTCCTAATTTTAACCAGTACATCAACACTAACCCATGCCCTCTAACGTACGCCAACCCTAAGCCATTGCCGTACCCTAACCTGTACCCTAATCAATCCCCATTCCCTAACCCTAACCCTAACCCTAACCCTTAACGTGACCCTCTTCCGAGGCCTTACCCTCACCCGTGCCCTAATCGTAAGCAGTACACTAACACTAACTAGTGACCTCACACGTACGCTAAACCTTAAGCGTTGTGGTACCCTAAACTGTGCCTTAATATCTCCCCATTCCCTAACCCTAACCCTAACCCGAATTCTATCCCTGACCCTCACCCGAAACCTTACCCTCACCCGTGCCCTAATCTTAACCAGGACACCAACACTAACTTGTGCCCTCACACGTACGCTAACCCTTAATCGTTGTCGTACCCTAAACTGTACCCTAATCCCTCCCCATTCCCTAACCCTAACCCTAACCCGAATCCTAACCCTGACCCTCACCTGAAGCCTTACCCTGACCCGTGCCCTAATCTTAACCAGGACACTAACACTAACCCTTGCCCTCACACGAACGCTAACCCTTTAGCACTGTCGTACCCTAAGCTGTACCCTAATCCCTCTGCATTCCTTAACCCTAACCCTAACCCGAATCCTAACCCTGACCCTCACCCGAAGCCTCACCCTCACCCGTGCCCTAATCTTAACCAGGACACCAAGACTAACTCGTGCCCTGACACGTACGCTAACACTAAACCGCAGCGGTACCCTAACCTGTACCCTAATCCCTCTCCATTCCCTAACCCTAACCCTAACCTGAAACCTAACCATGACACTCACCCGAAACTTTACCCTCACCCGTGTCCTAATTTTAATCAGTACATCAACACTAACCCATGCCCTCTAACGTACGCCAACCCTAAGCCATTGCCGTACCCTAACCTGTACCCTAATCAATCCCCATTCCCTAACCCTAACCCTAACCCTAACCCTTAACGTGACCCTCTTCCGAGGCCTTACCCTCACCCATGCCCTAATCGTAAGCAGTACACTAACACTAACTAGTGACCTCACACGTACGCTAAACCTTAAGCGTTGTGGTACCCTAAACTGTGCCCTAATATCTCCCCATTCCCTAACCCTAACCCTAACCCGAATTCTATCCCTGACCCTCACCCGAAACCTTACCCTCACCCGTGCCCTAATCTTAACCAGGACACTAACACTAACCCTTGCCCTCACACGAACGCTAACCCTTAAGCACTGTCGTACCCTAAGCTGTACCCTAATCCCTCTGCATTCCTTAACACTAACCCTAACCCGAATCCTAACCCTGACCCTCACCCGAAGCCTTACCCTCACCCGTGCCCTAATCTTAACCAGGACACCAACACTAACTCGTGCCCTCACACGTACGCTAAACCTTAAGCGTTGTCGTACCCTAAATTGTACCCTAATCCCTCCCCATTCCTTAACCCTAACCCTAACCCCATCCCTAAACCTGACCCACTTCCGATGCCCTACCCTAACCAATGCCCTAATCTTAACCAGTACACAAACACTAACTCATGCCCTCAAACGTACGCTAACCCTTAAGCATTGTCGTACCCTAACCTGTACCCTAATCCCTCTCCATTCCCTAACCCTAACCCTAAACCGAATCCTAACCCTGACCCTCACCCGAAGCCTTACGCTCACCCGTGCCCTAATCTTAACCAGGACACCAAGACTAACTCGTGCCCTCACACGTACGCTAACACTAAACCGCAACGGTACCCTAACCTGTACCCTAATCCCTCTCCATTCCCTAACCCTAACCCTAACCTGAAACCTAACCATGACACTCACCCGAAACTTTACCCTCGCCCGTGTCCTAATTTTAACCAGTACATCAACACTAACCCATGCCCTCTAACGTACGCCAACCCTAAGATATTGCCGTACCCTAACCTGTACCCTAATCAATCCCCATTCCCTAACCCTAACCCTAACCCTAACCCTTAACGTGACCCTCTTCCGAGGCCTTACCCTCACCCGTGCCCTAATCGTAAGCAGTACACTAACACTAACTAGTGACCTCACACGTACGCCAAACCTTAAGCGTTGTGGTACCCTAAACTGTGCCCTAATATCTCCCCATTCCCTAACCCTAACCCTAACCCGAATTCTATCCCTGACCCTCACCCGAAACCTTACCCTCACCCGTGCCCTAATCTTAACCAGGACACCAACACTAACTTGTGCCCTCACACGTACGCTAACCCTTAATCGTTGTCGTACCCTAAACTGTACCCTAATCCCTCCCCATTCCCTAACCCTAACCCTAAACCGAATCCTAACCCTGACCCTCACTTGAAGCCTTACCCTCACCCGTGCCCTAATCTTAACCAGGACACTAACACTAAACCTTGCCCTCACACGAAGGCTAACCCTTAAGTACTGTCGTACCCTAGGCTGTACCCTAAACCCTCTGCATTCCTTAACCCTAACCCTAACCCGAATCCTAACCCTGACCCTCACCCGAAGCCTTACCCTCACCCGTGCCCTAATCTTAACCAGGACACCAACACTAACTCGTGCCCTCACACGTACGCTAAACCTTAAGCGTTGTCGTACCCTAAATTGTACCCTAATCCCTCCCCATTCCTTAACTCTAACCCTAACCCCATCCCTAAACCTGACCCACTTCCGATGCCCTACCCTAACCAATGCCCTAATCTTAACCAGGACACAAACACTAACTCATGCCCTCAAACGTACGCTAACCCTTAAGCATTGTCGTACCCTAACCTGTACCCTAATCCCTCTCCATTCCCTAACCCTAACCCTAAGCGAAACCCTGAACGTGACCCTTTTCCGAGGCCTTACCCTCATCTGTGCCGTTGTCTTAACCAGTACACCAACACTAACTCGTGCCCTCACACTTACGCTAACCCTTAAGCATTGTCTTACCCTAACCTGTACCCTAATCCCTCTCCATTCCCTAACCCTAACCCTAACCCGAATCCTAACCCTGACCCTCACCCGAAGCCTTACCCTCACCCGTGCCCTAATCTTAACCAGGACACCAAGACTAACTCGTGCCCTCACACGTACGCTAACACTAAACCGCAGCGGTACCCTAACCTGTACCCTAATCCCTCTCCATTCCCTAACCCTAACCCTAACCTGAAACCTAACCATGACACTCACCCGAAACTTTACCCTCACCCGTGTCCTAATTTTAACCAGTACATCAACACTAACCCATGCCCTCTAACGTACGCCAACCCTAAGCCATTGCCGTACCCTAACCTGTACCCTAATCAATCCCCATTCCCTAACCCTAACCCTAACCCTAACCCTTAACGTGACCCTCTTCCGAGGCCTTACCCTCACCCGTGCCCTAATCGTAAGCAGTACACTAACACTAACTAGTGACCTCACACGTACGCTAAACCTTAAGCGTTGTGGTACCCTAAACTGTGCCCTAATATCTCCCCATTCCCTAACCCTAACCCTAACCCGAATTCTATCCCTGACCCTCACCCGAAACCTTACCCTCACCCGTGCCCTAATCTTAACCAGGACACCAACACTAACTTGTGCCCTCACACGTACGCTAACACTTAATCGTTGTCGTACCCTAAACTGTACCTTAATCCCTTCCCATTCCCTAACACTAACCCTAACCCGAATCCTCACCCTGACCCTCACCTGAAGCCTTACCCTCACCCGTGCCCTAATCTTAACCAGGACACTAACACTAACCCTTGCCCTCACACGAACGCTAACCCTTAAGCACTGTCGTACCCTAAGCTGTACCCTCATCCCTCTGCATTCCTTAACCCTAACCCTAACCCGAATCCTAACCCTGACCCTCACCCGAAGCCTTACCCTCACCCGTGCCCTAATCTTAACCAGGACACCAACACTAACTCGTGCCCTCACACGTATGCTAAACCTTAAGCCTTGTCGTACCCTAAATTGTACCCTAATCACTCCCCATTCCTTAACCCTAACCCTAACCCCATCCCTAAACCTGACCCACTTCCGATGCCCTACCCTAACCAATGCCCTAATCTTAACCAGTACACAAACACTAACTCATGCCCTCAAACGTACGCTAACCCTTAAGCATTGTCGTACCCTATCCTGTACCCTAATCCCTCCCCATTCCCTAACCCTAACCCTAAGCGAAACCCTGAACGAGACCCTTTTCCGAGGCCTTACCCTCATCGGTGCCGTTGTCTTAACCAGTACACCAACACTAACCCATGCCCTCACACTTACGCTAACCCTTAAGCATTGTCGTACTCTAACCTGTACCCTAATCCCTCTCCATTCCCTAACCCTAAACCTAACCCGAATCCTAACCCTGACCCTCACCCGAAGCCTTACCCTCACCCGTGCCCTAATCTTAACCAGGACACCAAGACTAACTCGTGCCCTCACACGTACGCTGACACTAAACCACAGCGGTACCCTAACCTGTACCCTAATCCCTCTCCATTCCCTAACCCTAACCCTAACCTGAATCCTAACCATGACACTCACCCGAAACTTTACCCTCACCCGTGTCCTAATTTTAACCAGTACATCAACACTAACCCATGCCCTCTAACGTACGCCAACCCTAAGCCATTGCCGTACCCTAACCTGTACCCTAATCAGTCCCCATTCCCTAACCCTAACCCTAACCCTAACCCTTAACGTGACCCTCTTCCGAGGCCTTACCCTCACCCGTGCCCTAATCGTAAGCAGTACACTAACACTAACTAGTGACCTCACACGTACGCTAAACCTTAAGCGTTGTGGTACCCTAAACTGTGCCTTAATATCTCCCCATTCCCTAACCCTAACCCTAACCCGAATTCTATCCCTGACCCTCACCCGAAACCTTACCCTCACCCGTGCCCTAATCTTAACCAGGACACCAACACTAACTTGTGCCCTCACACGTACGCTAACCCTTAATCGTTGTCGTACCCTAAACTGTACCCTAATCCCTCCCCATTCCCTAACCCTAACCCTAACCCGAATCCTAACCCTGACCCTCACCTGAAGCCTTACCCTGACCCGTGCCCTAATCTTAACCAGGACACTAACACTAACCCTTGCCCTCACACGAACGCTAACCCTTAAGCACTCTCGTACCCTAAGCTGTACCCTAATCCCTCTGCATTCCTTAACCCTAACCCTAACCCGAATCCTAACCCTGACCCTCACCCGAAGCCTTACCCTCACCCGTGCCCTAATCTTAACCAGGACACCAAGACTAACTCGTGCCCTCACACGTACGCTAACACTAAACCGCAGCGGTACCCTAACCTGTACCCTAATACCTCTCCATTCCCTAACCCTAACCCTAACCTGAAACCTAACCATGACACTAACCCGAAACTTTACCCTCACCCGTGTCCTAATTATAACCAGTACATCAACACTAACCCATGCCCTCTAACGTACGCCAACCCTAAGCCATTGCCGTACCCTAACCTGTACCCTAATCAATCCCCATTCCCTAACCCTAACCCTAACCCTAACCCTTAACGTGACCCTCTTCCGAGGCCTTACCCTCACCCATGCCCTAATCGTAAGCAGTACACTAACACTAACTAGTGACCTCACACGTACGCTAAACCTTAAGCGTTGTGGTACCCTAAACTGTGCCCTAATATCTCCCCATTCCCTAACCCTAACCCGAATTCTATCCCTGACCCTCACCCGAAACCTTACCCTCACCCATGCCCTAATCTTAACCAGGACACCAACACTAACTTGTGCCCTCACACGTACGCTAACCCTTAATCGTTGTCGTACCCTAAACTGTACACTAATCCCTCCCCATTCCCTAACCCTAACCCTAACCCGAATCCTAACCCTGACCCTCACCTGAAGCCTTACCCTCACCCGTGCCCTAATCTTAACCAGGACACTAACACTAACCCTTGCCCTCACACGAACGCTAACCCTTAAGCACTGTCGTACCCTAAGCTGTACCCTAATCCCTCTGCATTCCTTAACACTAACCCTAACCCGAATCCTAACCCTGACCCTCACCCGAAGCCTTACCCTCACCCGTGCCCTAATCTTAACCAAGACACCAACACTAACTCGTGCCCTCACACGTACGCTAAACCTTAAGCGTTGTCGTACCCTAAATTGTACCCTAATCCCTCCCCATTCCTTAACCCTAACCCTAACCCCTTCCCTAAACCTGACCCACTTCCGATGCCCTACCCTAACCAATGCCCTAATCTTAACCAGTACACAAACACTAACTCATGCCCTCAAACGTACGCTAACCCTTAAGCATTGTCGTACCCTAACCTGTACCCTAATCCCTCTCCGTTCCCTAACCCTAACCCTAACCCGAATCCAAACCCTGACCCTCACCCGAAGCCTTACGCTCACCCGTGCCCTAATCTTAACCAGGACACCAAGACTAACTCGTGCCCTCACACGTACGCTAACACTAAACCGCAACGGTACCCTAACCTGTACCCTAATCCCTCTCCATTCCCTAACCCTAACACTAACCTGAAACCTAACCATGACACTCACCCGAAACTTTACCCTCACCCGTGTCCTAATTTTAACCAGTACATCAACACTAACCCATGCCCTCTAACGTACGCCAACCCTAAGATATTGCCGTACCCTAACCTGTACCCTAATCAATCCCCATTCCCTAACCCTAACCCTAACCCTAACCCTTAACGTGACCCTCTTCCGAGGCCTTACCCTCACCCGTGCCCTAATCGTAAGCAGTACACTAACACTAACTAGTGACCTCACACGTACGCTAAACCTTAAGCGTTGTGGTACCCTAAACTGTGCCCTAATATCTCCCCATTCCCTAACCCTAACCCTAACCCGAATTCTATCCCTGACCCTCACCCGAAACCTTACCCTCACCCGTGCCCTAATCTTAACCAGGACACCAACACTAACTTGTGCCCTCACACGTACGCTAACCCTTAATCGTTGTCGTACCCTAAACTGTACCCTAATCCCTCCCCATTCCCTAACCCTAACCCTAAGCGAAACCCTGAGCGTGACCCTTTTCCGAGGCCTTACCCTCATCGGTGCCGTTGTCTTAACCAGTACACCAACACTAACTCGTGCCTTCACACTTACGCTAACCCTTAAGCATTGTCGTACCCTAACCTGTACCCTAATCCCTCTCCATTCCCTAACCCTAACCCTAACCCGAATCCTAACCCTGACCCTCACCCGAAGCCTTACCCTCACCCGTGCCCTAATCTTAACCAGGACACCAAGACTAACTCGTGCCCTCACACGTACGCTAACACTAAACCGCAACGGTACCCTAACCTGTACCCTAATCCCTCTCCATTCCCTAACCCTAACCCTAACCTGAAACCTAACCATGACACTCACCCGAAACTTTACCCTCACCCGTGTCCTAATTTTAACCAGTACATCAACACTAACCCATGCCCTCTAACGTACGCCAACCCTAAGATATTGCCGTACCCTAACCTGTACCCTAATCAATCCCCATTCCCTAACCCTAACCCTAACCCTAACCCTTAACGTGACCCTCTTCCGAGGCCTTACCCTCACCCGTGCCCTAATCGTAAGCAGTACACTAACACTAACTAGTGACCTCACACGTACGCCAAATCTTAAGCGTTGTGGTACCCTAAACTGTGCCCTAATATCTCCCCATTCCCTAACCCGAATTCTATCCCTGACCCTCACCCGAAACCTTACCCTCACCCGTGCCCTAATCTTAACCAGGACACCAACACTAACTTGTGCCCTCACACGTACGCTAACCCTTAATCGTTGTCGTACCCTAAACTGTACCCTAATCCCTCCCCATTCCCTAAACCTAACCCTAACCCGAATCCTAACCCTGACCCTCACCTGAAGCCTTACCCTCACCCGTGCCCTAATCTTAACCAGGACACTAACTCTAACCCTTGCCCTCACACGAAGGCTAACCCTTAAGTACTTTCGTACCCTAAGCTGTACCCTAATCCCTCTGCATTCCTTAACCCTAACCCTAACCCGAATCCTAACCCTGACCCTCACCCGAAGCCTTACCCTGACCCGTGCCCTAATCTTAACCAGGACACCAACACTAACTCGTGCCCTCACACGTACGCTAAACCTTAAGCGTTGTCGTACCCTTAATTGTACCCTAATCCCTCCCCATTCCTTAACCCTAACCCTAACCGCATCCCTAAACCTGACCCACTTCCGATGCCCTACCCTAACCAATGCCCTAATCTTAACCAGTACACAAACACTAACTCATGCCTTCAAACGTACGCTAACCCTTAAGCATTGTCGTACCCTATCCTGTACCGTAATCCCTCCCCATTCCCTAACCCTAACCCTAAGCGAAACCCTGAACGTGACCCTTTTCCGAGGCCTTACCCTCATCGGTGCCGTTGTCTTAACCAGTACACCAACACTAACTCGTGCCCTCACACTTACGCTAACCCTTAAGCATTGTCGTACCCTAACCTGTACCCTAATCCCTCTCCATTCCCTAACCCTAACCCTAACCCGAATCCTAACCCTGACCCTCACCCGAAGCCTTACCCTCACCGGTGCCCTAATCTTAACCAGGACACCAAGACTAACTCGTGCCCTCACACGTACGCTAACACTAAACCGCAGCGGTACCCTAACCTGTACCCTAATCCCTCTCCATTCCCTAACCCTAACCCTAACCTGAAACCTAACCATGACACTCACCCGAAACTTTACCCTCACCCGTGTCCTAATTTTAATCAGTACATCAACACTAACCCATTCCCTCTAACGTACGCCAACCCTAAGCCATTGCCGTACCCTAACCTGTACCCTAATCAATCCCCATTCCCTAACCCTAACCTTAACCCTAACCCTTAACGTGACCCTCTTCCGAGGCCTTACCCTCACCCATACCCTAATCGTAAGCAGTACACTAACACTAACTAGTGACCTCACACGTACGCTAAACCTTAAGCGTTGTGGTACCCTAAACTGTGCCCTAATATCTCCCCATTCCCTAACCCTAACCCTAACCCGAATTCTATCCCTGACCCTCACCCGAAACCTTACCCTCACCCGTGCCCTAATCTTAACCAGGACACTAACACTAACCCTTGCCCTCACACGAACGCTAACCCTTAAGCACTGTCGTACCCTAAGCTGTACCCTAATCCCTCTGCATTCCTTAACACTAACCCTAACCCGAATCCTAACCCTGACCCTCACCCGAAGCCTTACCCTCACCCGTGCCCTAATCTTAACCAGGACACCAACACTAACTCGTGCCCTCACACGTACGCTAAACCTTAAGCGTTGTCGTACCCTAAATTGTACCCTAATCCCTCCCCATTCCTTAACCCTAACCCTAACCCCATCCCTAAACCTGACCCACTTCCGATGCCCTACCCTAACCAATGCCCTAATCTTAACCAGTACACAAACACTAACTCATGCCCTCAAACGTACGCTAACCCTTAAGCATTGTCGTACCCTAACCTGTACCCTAATCCCTCTCCATTCCCTAACCCTAACCCTAAACCGAATCCTAACCCTAACCCTCACCCGAAGCCTTACGCTCACCCGTGCCCTAATCTTAACCAGAACACCAAGACTAACTCGTGCCCTCACACGTACGCTAACACTAAACCGCAACGGTACCCTAACCTGTACCCTAATCCCTCTCCATTCCCTAACCCTAACCCTAACCTGAAACCTAACCATGACACTCACCCGAAACTTTACCCTCGCCCGTGTCCTAATTTTAACCAGTACATCAACACTAACCCATGCCCTCTAACGTACGCCAACCCTAAGATATTGCCGTACCCTAACCTGTACCCTAATCAATCCCCATTCCCTAACCCTAACCCTAACCCTAACCCTTAACGTGACCCTCTTCCGAGGCCTTACCCTCACCCGTGCCCTAATCGTAAGCAGTACACTAACACTAACTAGTGACCTCACACGTACGCCAAACCTTAAGCGTTGTGGTACCCTAAACTGTGCCCTAATATCTCCCCATTCCCTAACCCTAACCCTAACCCGAATTCTATCCCTGACCCTCACCCGAAACCTTACCCTCACCCGTGCCCTAATCTTAACCAGGACACCAACACTAACTTGTGCCCTCACACGTACGCTAACCCTTAATCGTTGTCGTACCCTAAACTGTACCCTAATCCCTCCCCATTCCCTAACCCTAACCCTAACCCGAATCCTAACCCTGACCCTCACCTGAAGCCTTACCCTCACCCGTGCCCTAATCTTAACCAGGACACTAACACTAACCCTTGCCCTCACACGAAGGCTAACCCTTAAGTACTGTCGTACCCTAGGCTGTACCCTAAACCCTCTGCATTCCTTAACCCTAACCCTAACCCGAATCCTAACCCTGACCCTCACCCGAAGCCTTACCCTCACCCGTGCCCTAATCTTAACCAGGACACCAACACTAACTCGTGCCCTCACACGTACGCTAAACCTTAAGCGTTGTCGTACCCTAAATTGTACCCTAATCCCTCCCCATTCCTTAACCCTAACCCTAACCCCATCCCTAAACCTGACCCACTTCCGATGCCCTACCCTAACCAATGCCCTAATCTTAACCAGGACACAAACACTAACTCATGCCCTCAAACGTACGCTAACCCTTAAGCATTGTCGTACCCTAACCTGTACCCTAATCCCTCTCCATTCCCTAACCCTAACCCTAAGCGAAACCCTGAACGTGACCCTTTTCCGAGGCCTTACCCTCATCTGTGCCGTTGTCTTAACCAGTACACCAACACTAACTCGTGCCCTCACACTTACGCTAACCCGTAAGCATTGTCTTACCCTAACCTGTACCCTAATCCCTCTCCATTCCCTAACCCTAACCCTAACCCGAATCCTAACCCTGACCCTCACCCGAAGCCTTACCCTCACCCGTGCCCTAATCTTAACCAGGACACCAAGACTAACTCGTGCCCTCACACGTACGCTAACACTAAACCGCAGCGGTACCCTAACCTGTACCCTAATCCCTCTCCATTCCCTAACGCTAACCCTAACCTGAAACCTAACCATGACACTCACCCGAAACTTTACCCTCACCCGTGTCCTAATTTTAACCAGTACATCAACACTAACCCATGCCCTCTAACGTACGCCAACCCTAAGCCATTGCCGTACCCTAACCTGTACCCTAATCAATCCCCATTCCCTAACCCTAACCCTAACCCTAACCCTTAACGTGACCCTCTTCCGAGGCCTTACCCTCACCCGTGCCCTAATCGTAAGCAGTACACTAACACTAACTAGTGACCTCACACGTACGCTAAACCTTAAGCGTTGTGGTACCCTAAACTGTGCCCTAATATCTCCCCATTCCCTAACCCTAACCCTAACCCGAATTCTATCCCTGACCCTCACCCGAAACCTTACCCTCACCCGTGCCCTAATCTTAACCAGGACACCAACACTAACTTGTGCCCTCACACGTACGCTAACCCTTAATCGTTGTCGTACCCTAAACTGTACCCTAATCCCTCCCCATTCCCTAACACTAACCCTAACCCGAATCCTCACCCTGACCCTCACCTGAAGCCTTACCCTCACCCGTGCCCTAATCTTAACCAGGACACTAACACTAACCCTTGCCCTCACACGAACGCTAACCCTTAAGCACTGTCGTACCCTAAGCTGTACCCTCATCCCTCTGCATTCCTTAACCCTAACCCTAACCCGAATCCTAACCCTGACCCTCACCCGAAGCCTTACCCTCACCGGTGCCCTAATCTTAACCAGGACACCAAGACTAACTCGTGCCCTCACACGTACGCTAACACTAAACCGCAGCGGTACCCTAACCTGTACCCTAATCCCTCTCCATTCCCTAACCCTAACCCTAACCTGAAACCTAACCATGACACTCACCCGAAACTTTACCCTCACCCGTGTCCTAATTTTAACCAGTACATCAACACTAACCCATGCCCTCTAACGTACGCCAACCCTAAGCCATTGCCGTACCCTAACCTGTACCCTAATCAATCCCCATTCCCTAACCCTAACCCTAACCCTAACCCTTAACGTGACCCTCTTCCGAGGCCTTACCCTCACCCATGCCCTAATCGTAAGCAGTACACTAACACTAAATAGTGACCTCACACGTACGCTAAACCTTAAGCGTTGTGGTACCCTAAACTGTGCCCTAATATCTCCCCATTCCCTAACCCTAACCCTAACCCGAATTCTATCCCTGACCCTCACCCGAAACCTTACCCTCACCCGTGCCCTAATCTTAACCAGGACACCAACACTAACTTGTGCCCTCACACGTACGCTAACCCTTAATCGTTGTCGTACCCTAAACTGTACCCTAATCCCTCCCCATTCCCTAACCCTAACCCTAACCCGAATCCTAACCCTGACCCTCACCTGAAGCCTTACCCTCACCCGTGCCCTAATCTTAACCAGGACACTAACACTAACCCTTGCCCTCACACGAAGGCTAACCCTTAAGTACTGTCGTTCCCTAAGCTGTACCCTAATCCCTCTGCATTCCTTAACCCTAACCCTAACCCGAATCCTAACCCTGACCCTCACCCGAAGCCTTACCCTCACCCGTGCCCTAATCTTAACCAGGACACCAACACTAACTCGTGCCCTCACACGTACGCTAAACCTTAAGCCTTGTCGTACCCTAAATTGTACCCTAATCACTCCCCATTCCTTAACCCTAACCCTAACCCCATCCCTAAACCTGACCCACTTCCGATGCCCTACCCTAACCAATGCCCTAATCTTAACCAGGACACAAACACTAACTCATGCCCTCAAACGTACGCTAACCCTTAAGCATTGTCGTACCCTATCCTGTACCCTAATCCCTCCCCATTCCCTAACCCTAACCCTAAGCGAAACCCTGAACGAGACCCTTTTCCGAGGCCTTACCCTCATCGGTGCCGTTGTCTTAACCAGTACACCAACACTAACTCATGCCCTCTCACTTACGCTAACCCTTAAGCATTGTCGTACTCTAACCTGTACCCTAATCCCTCTCCATTCCCTAACCCTAACCCTAACCCGAATCCTAACCCTGACCCTCACCCGAAGCCTTACCCTCACCCGTGCCCTAATCTTAACCAGGACACCAAGACTAACTCGTGCCCTCACACGTACGCTGACACTAAACCACAGCGGTACCCTAACCTGTACCCTAATCCCTCTCCATTCCCTAACCCTAACCCTAACCTGAATCCTAACCATGACACTCACCCGAAACTTTACCCTCACCCGTGTCCTAATTTTAACCAGTACATCAACACTAACCCATGCCCTCTAACGTACGCCAACCCTAAGCCATTGCCGTACCCTAACCTGTACCCTAATCAATCCCCATTCCCTAACCCTAACCCTAACCCTAACCCTTAACGTGACCCTCTTCCGAGGCCTTACCCTCACCCGTGCCCTAATCGTAAGCAGTACACTAACACTAACTAGTGACCTCACACGTACGCTAAACCTTAAGCGTTGTGGTACCCTAAACTGTGCCTTAATATCTCCCCATTCCCTAACCCTAACCCTAACCCGAATTCTATCCCTGACCCTCACCCGAAACCTTACCCTCACCCGTGCCCTAATCTTAACCAGGACACCAACACTAACTTGTGCCCTCACACGTACGCTAACCCTTAATCGTTGTCGTACCCTAAACTGTACCCTAATCCCTCCCCATTCCCTAACCCTAACCCTAACCCGAATCCTAACCCTGACCCTCACCTGAAGCCTTACCCTGACCCGTGCCCTAATCTTAACCAGGACACTAACACTAACCCTTGCCCTCACACGAACACTAACCCTTAAGCACTCTCGTACCCTAAGCTGTACCCTAATCCCTCTGCATTCCTTAACCCTAACCCTAACCCGAATCCTAACCCTGACCCTCACCCGAAGCCTTACCCTCACCCGTGCCCTAATCTTAACCAGGACACCAAGACTAACTCGTGCCCTCACACGTACGCTAACACTAAACCGCAGCGGTACCCTAACCTGTACCCTAATACCTCTCCATTCCCTAACCCTAACCCTAACCTGAAACCTAACCATGACACTCACCCGAAACTTTACCCTCACCCGTGTCCTAATTATAACCAGTACATCAACACTAACCCATGCCCTCTAACGTACGCCAACCCTAAGCCATTGCCGTACCCTAACCTGTACCCTAATCAATCCCCATTCCCTAACCCTAACCCTAACCCTAACCCTTAACGTGACCCTCTTCCGAGGCCTTACCCTCACCCATGCCCTAATCGTAAGCAGTACACTAACACTAACTAGTGACCTCACACGTACGCTAAACCTTAAGCGTTGTCGTACCCTAAACTGTGCCCTAATATCTCCCCATTCCCTAACCCTAACCCGAATTCTATCCCTGACCCTCACCCGAAACCTTACCCTCACCCATGCCCTAATCTTAACCAGGACACCAACACTAACTTGTGCCCTCACATGTACGCTAACCCTTAATCGTTGTCGTACCCTAAACTGTACACTAATCCCTCCCCATTCCCTAAGCCTAACCCTAACCCGAATCCTAACCCTGACCCTCACCTGAAGCCTTACCCTCACCCGTGCCCTAATCTTAACCAGGACACTAACACTAACCCTTGCCCTCACACGAACGCTAACCCTTAAGCACTGTCGTACCCTAAGCTGTACCCTAATCCCTCTGCATTCCTTAACACTAACCCTAACCCGAATCCTAACCCTGACCCTCACCCGAAGCCTTACCCTCACCCGTGCCCTAATCTTAACCAAGACACCAACACTAACTCGTGCCCTCACACGTACGCTAAACCTTAAGCGTTGTCGTACCCTAAATTGTACCCTAATCCCTCCCCATTCCTTAACCCTAACCCTAACCCCTTCCCTAAACCTGACCCACTTCCGATGCCCTACCCTAACCAATGCCCTAATCTTAACCAGTACACAAACACTAACTCATGCCCTCAAACGTACGCTAACCCTTAAGCATTGTCGTACCCTAACCTGTACCCTAATCCCTCTCCATTCCCTAACCCTAACCCTAACCCGAATCCTAACCCTGACCCTCACCCGAAGCCTTACGCTCACCCGTGCCCTAATCTTAACCAGGACACCAAGACTAACTCGTGCCCTCACACGTACGCTAACACTAAACCGCAACGGTACCCTAACCTGTACCCTAATCCCTCTCCATTCCCTAACCCTAACCCTAACCTGAAACCTAACCATGACACTCACCCGAAACTTTACCCTCACCCGTGTCCTAATTTTAACCAGTACATCAACACTAACCCATGCCCTCTAACGTACGCCAACCCTAAGATATTGCCGTACCCTAACCTGTACCCTAATCAATCCCCATTCCCTAACCCTAACCCTAACCCTAACCCTTAACGTGACCCTCTTCCGAGGCCTTACCCTCACCCGTGCCCTAATCGTAAGCAGTACACTAACACTAACTAGTGACCTCACACGTACGCTAAACCTTAAGCGTTGTGGTACCCTAAACTGTGCCCTAATATCTCCCCATTCCCTAACCCTAACCCTAACCCGAATTCTATCCCTGACCCTCACCCGAAACCTTACCCTCACCCGTGCCCTAATCTTAACCAGGACACCAACACTAACTTGTGCCCTCACACGTACGCTAACCCTTAATCGTTGTCGTACCCTAAACTGTACCCTAATCCCTCCCCATTCCCTAACCCTAACCCTAAGCGAAACCCTGAACGTGACCCTTTTCCGAGGCCTTACCCTCATCGGTGCCGTTGTCTTAACCAGTACACCAACACTAACTCGTGCCTTCACACTTACGCTAACCCTTAAGCATTGTTGTACCCTAACCTGTACCCTAATCCCTCTCCATTCCCTAACCCTAACCCTAACCCGAATCCTAACCCTGACCCTCACCCGAAGCCTTACCCTCACCCGTGCCCTAATCTTAACCAGGACACCAAGACTAACTCGTGCCCTCACACGTACGCTAACACTAAACCGCAACGGTACCCTAACCTGTACCCTAATCCCTCTCCATTCCCTAACCCTAACCCTAACCTGAAACCTAACCATGACACTCACCCGAAACTTTACCCTCACCCGTGTCCTAATTTTAACCAGTACATCAACACTAACCCATGCCCTCTAACGTACGCCAACCCTAAGCCATTGCCGTACCCTAACCTGTACCCTAATCAATCCCCATTCCCTAACCCTAACCCTAACCCTAACCCTTAACGTGACCCTCTTCCGAGGCCTTACCCTCACCCATGCCCTAATCGTAAGCAGTACACTAACACTAACTAGTGACCTCACACGTACGCTAAACCTTAAGCGTTGTGGTACCCTAAACTGTGCCCTAATATCTCCCCATTCCCTAACCCTAACCCTAACCCGAATTCTATCCCTGACCCTCACCCGAAACCTTACCCTCACCCGTGCCCTAATCTTAACCAGGACACCAACACTAACTTGTGCCCTCACACGTACGCTAACCCTTAATCGTTGTCGTACCCTAAACTGTACCCTAATCCCTCCCCATTCCCTAACCCTAACCCTAACCCGAATCCTAACCCTGACCCTCACCTGAAGCCTTACCCTCACCCGTGCCCTAATCTTAACCAGGACACTAACACAAACCCTTGCCCTCACACGAAGGCTAACCCTTAAGTACTGTCGTTCCCTAAGCTGTACCCTAATCCCTCTGCATTCCTTAACCCTAACCCTAACCCGAATCCTAACCCTGACCCTCACCCGAAGCCTTACCCTCACCCGTGCCCTAATCTTAACCAGGACACCAACACTAACTCGTGCCCTCACACGTACGCTAAACCTTAAGCCTTGTCGTACCCTAAATTGTACCCTAATCACTCCCCATTCCTTAACCCTAACCCTAACCCCATCCCTAAACCTGACCCACTACCGATGCCCTACCCTAACCAATGCCCTAATCTTAACCAGTACACAAACACTAACTCATGCCCTCAAACGTACGCTAACCCTTAAGCATTGTCGTACCCTATCCTGTACCCTAATCCCTCCCCATTCCCTAACCCTAAACCTAAGCGAAACCCTGAACGAGACCCTTTTCCGAGGCCTTACCCTCATCGGTGCCGTTGTCTTAACCAGTACACCAACACTAACTCATGCCCTCACACTTACGCTAACCCTTAAGCATTGTCGTACTCTAACCTGTACCCTAATCCCTCTCCATTCCCTAACCCTAACCCTAACCCGAATCCTAACCCTGACCCTCACCCGAAGCCTTACCCTCACCCGTGCCCTAATCTTAACCAGGACACCAAGACTAACTCGTGCCCTCACACGTACGCTGACACTAAACCACAGCGGTACCCTAACCTGTACCCTAATCCCTCTCCATTCCCTAACCCTAACCCTAACCTGAATCCTAACCATGACACTCACCCGAAACTTTACCCTCACCCGTGTCCTAATTTTAACCAGTACATCAACACTAACCCATGCCCTCTAACGTACGCCAACCCTAAGCCATTGCCGTACCCTAACCTGTACCCTAATCAATCCCCATTCCCTAACCCTAACCCTAACCCTAACCCTTAACGTGACCCTCTTCCGAGGCCTTACCCTCACCCGTGCCCTAATCGTAAGCAGTACACTAACACTAACTAGTGACCTCACACGTACGCTAAACCTTAAGCGTTGTGGTACCCTAAACTGTGCCTTAATATCTCCCCATTCCCTAACCCTAACCCTAACCCGAATTCTATCCCTGACCCTCACCCGAAACCTTACCCTCACCCGTGCCCTAATCTTAACCAGGACACGAACACTAACTTGTGCCCTCACACGTACGCTAACCCTTAATCGTTGTCGTACCCTAAACTGTACCCTAATCCCTCCCCATTCCCTAACCCTAACCCTAACCCGAATCCTAACCCTGACCCTCACCTGAAGCCTTACCCTGACCCGTGCCCTAATCTTAACCAGGACACTAACACTAACCCTTGCCCTCACATGAACGCTAACCCTTAAGCACTCTCGTACCCTAAGCTGTACCCTAATCCCTCTGCATTCCTTAACCCTAACCCTAACCCGAATCCTAACCCTGACCCTCACCCGAAGCCTTACCCTCACCCGTGCCCTAATCTTAACCAGGACACCAAGACTAACTCGTGCCCTCACACGTACGCTAACACTAAACCGCAGCGGTACCCTAACCTGTACCCTAATACCTCTCCATTCCCTAACCCTAACCCTAACCTGAAACCTAACCATGACACTCACCCGAAACTTTACCCTCACCCGTGTCCTAATTATAACCAGTACATCAACACTAACCCATGCCCTCTAAGGTACGCCAACCCTAAGCCATTGCCGTACCCTAACCTGTACCCTAATCAATCCCCATTCCCTAACCCTAACCCTAACCCTAACCCTTAACGTGACCCTCTTCCGAGGCCTTACCCTCACCCATGCCCTAATCGTAAGCAGTACACTAACACTAACTAGTGACCTCACACGTACGCTAAACCTTAAGCGTTGTGGTACCCTAAACTGTGCCCTAATATCTCCCCATTCCCTAACCCTAACCCGAATTCTATCCCTGACCCTCACCCGAAACCTTACCCTCACCCATGCCCTAATCTTAACCAGGACACCAACACTAACTTGTGCCCTCACACGTACGCTAACCCTTAATCGTTGTCGTACCCTAAACTGTACACTAATCCCTCCCCATTCCCTAACCCTAACCCTAACCCGAATCCTAACCCTGACCCTCACCTGAATCCTTACCCTCACCCGTGCCCTAATCTTAACCAGGACACTAACACTAACCCTTGCCCTCACACGAACGCTAACCCTTAAGCACTGTCGTACCCTAAGCTGTACCCTAATCCCTCTGCATTCCTTAACACTAACCCTAACCCGAATCCTAACCCTGACCCTCACCCGAAGCCTTACCATCACCCGTGCCCTAATCTTAACCAGGACACCAAGACTAACTCGTGCCCTCACACGTACGCTAACACTAAACCGCAACGGTACCCTAACCTGTACCCTAATCCCTCTCCATTCCCTAACCCTAACCCTAACCTGAAACCTAACCATGACACTCACCCGAAACTTTACCCTCACCCGTGTCCTAATTTTAACCAGTACATCAACACTAACCCATGCCCTCTAACGTACGCCAACCCTAAGATATTGCCGTACCCTAACCTGTACCCTAATCAATCCCCATTCCCTAAACCTAACCCTAACCCTAACCCTTAACGTGACCCTCTTCCGAGGCCTTACCCTCACCCGTGCCCTAATCGTAAGCAGTACACTAACACTAACTAGTGACCTCACACGTACGCCAAATCTTAAGCGTTGTGGTACCCTAAACTGTGCCCTAATATCTCCCCATTCCCTAACCCTAACCCTAACCCTAATTCTATCCCTGACCCTCACCCGAAACCTTACCCTCACCCGTGCCCTAATCTTAACCAGGACACCAACACTAACTTGTGCCCTCACACGTACGCTAACCCTTAATCGTTGTCGTACCCTAAACTGTACCCTAATCCCTCCCCATTCCCTAAACCTAACCCTAACCCGAATCCTAACCCTGACCCTCACCTGAAGCCTTACCCTCACCCGTGCCCTAATCTTAACCAGGACACTAACACTAACCCTTGCCCTCACACGAAGGCTAACCCTTAAGTACTTTCGTACCCTAAGCTGTACCCTAATCCCTCTGCATTCCTTAACCCTAACCCTAACCCGAATCCTAACCCTGACCCTCACCCGAAGCCTTACCCTGACCCGTGCCCTAATCTTAACCAGGACACCAACACTAACTCGTGCCCTCACACGTACGCTAAACCTTAAGCGTTGTCGTACCCTTAATTGTACCCTAATCCCTCCCCATTCCTTAACCCTAACCCTAACCGCATCCCTAAACCTGACCCACTTCCGATGCCCTACCCTAACCAATGCCCTAATCTTAACCAGTACACAAACACTAACTCATGCCTTCAAACGTACGCTAACCCTTAAGCATTGTCGTACCCTATCCTGTACCGTAATCCCTCCCCATTCCCTAACCCTAACCCTAAGCGAAACCCTGAACGTGACCCTTTTCCGAGGCCTTACCCTCATCGGTGCCGTTGTCTTAACCAGTACACCAACACTAACTCGTGCCCTCACACTTACGCTAACCCTTAAGCATTGTCGTACCCTAACCTGTACCCTAATCCCTCTCCATTCCCTAACCCTAACCCTAACCCGAATCCTAACCCTGACCCTCACCCGAAGCCTTACCCTCACCCGTGCCCTAATCTTAACCAGGACACCAAGACTAACTCGTGCCCTCACACGTACGCTGACACTAAACCACAGCGGTACCCTAACCTATACCCTAATCCCTCTCCATTCCCTAACCCTAACCCTAACCTGAATCCTAACCATGACACTCACCCGAAACTTTACCCTCACCCGTGTCCTAATTTTAACCAGTACATCAACACTAACCCATGCCCTCTAACGTACGCCAACCCTAAGCCATTGCCGTACCCTAACCTGTACCCTAATCAATCCCCATTCCCTAACCCTAACCCTAACCCTAACCCTTAACGTGACCCTCTTCCGAGGCCTTACCCTCACCCGTGCCCTAATCGTAAGCAGTACACTAACACTAACTAGTGACCTCACACGTACGCTAAACCTTAAGCGTTGTGGTACCCTAAACTGTGCCTTAATATCTCCCCATTCCCTAACCCTAGCCCTAACCCGAATTCTATCCCTGACCCTCACCCGAAACCTTACCCTCACCCGTGCCCTAATCTTAACCAGGACACCAACACTAACTTGTGCCCTCACACGTACGCTAACACTTAATCGTTGTCGTACCCTAAACTGTACCCTAATCCCTCCCCATTCCCTAACACTAACCCTAACCCGAATCCTAACCCTGACCCTCACCTGAAGCCTTACCCTGACCCGTGCCCTAATCTTAACCAGGACACTAACACTAACCCTTGCCCTCACACGAACGCTAACCCTTAAGCACTCTCGTACCCTAAGCTGTACCCTAATCCCTCTGCATTCCTTAACCCTAACCCTAACCCGAATCCTAACCCTGACCCTCACCCGAACCCTTACCCTCACCCGTGCCCTAATCTTAACCAGGACACCAACACTAACTCGTGCCCTCACACGTACGCTAAACCTTAAGCGTTGTCGTACCCTAAATTGTACCCTAATCCCTCCCCATTCCTTAACCCTAACCCTAACCCCATCCCTAAACCTGACCCACTTCCGATGCCCTACCCTAACCAATGCCCTAATCTTAACCAGTACACAAACACTAACTCATGCCCTCAAACGTACGCTAACCCTTAAGCATTGTCGTACCCTAACCTGTACCCTAATCCCTCTCCATTCCCTAACCCTAACCCTAAGCGAAACCCTGAACGTGACCCTTTTCCGAGGCCTTACCCTCATCTGTGCCGTTGTCTTAACCAGTACACCAACACTAACTCGTGCCCTCACACTTACGCTAACCCTTAAGCATTGTCTTACCCTAACCTGTACCCTAATCCCTCTCCATTCCCTAACCCTAACCCTAACCCGAATCCTAACCCTGACCCTCACCCGAAGCCTTACCCTCACCCGTGCCCTAATCTTAACCAGGACACCAAGACTAACTCGTGCCCTCACACGTACGCTAACACTAAACCGCAGCGGTACCCTAACCTGTACCCTAATCCCTCTCCATTCCCTAACCCTAACCCTAACCTGAAACCTAACCATGACACTCACCCGAAACTTTACCCTCACCCGTGTCCTAATTTTAACCAGTACATCAACACTAACCCATGCCCTCTAACGTACGCCAACCCTAAGCCATTGCCGTACCCTAACCTGTACCCTAATCAATCCCCATTCCCTAACCCTAACCCTAACCCTAACCCTTAACGTGACCCTCTTCCGAGGCCTTACCCTCACCCGTGCCCTAATCGTAAGCAGTACACTAACACTAACTAGTGACCTCACACGTACGCTAAACCTTAAGCGTTCTGGTACCCTAAACTGTGCCCTAATATCTCCCCATTCCCTAACCCTAACCCTAACCCGAATTCTATCCCTGACCCTCACCCGAAACCTTACCCTCACCCGTGCCCTAATCTTAACCAGGACACCAACACTAACTTGTGCCCTCACACGTACGCTAACCCTTAATCGTTGTCGTACCCTAAACTGTACCCTAATCCCTCCCCATTCCCTAACACTAACCCTAACCCGAATCCTCACCCTGACCCTCACCTGAAGCCTTACCCTCACCCGTGCCCTAATCTTAACCAGGACACTAACACTAAAACTTGCCCTCACACGAACGCTAACCCTTAAGCACTGTCGTACCCTAAGCTGTACCCTAATCCCTCTGCATTCCTTAACCCTAACCCTAACCCGAATACTAACCCTGACCCTCACCCGAAGCCTTACCCTCACCGGTGCCCTAATCTTAACCAGGACACCAAGACTAACTTGTGCCCTCACACGTACGCTAACACTAAACCGCAGCGGTACCCTAACCTGTACCCTAATCCCTCTCCATTCCCTAACCCTAACCCTAACCTGAAACCTAACCATGACACTCACCCGAAACTTTACCCTCACCCGTGTCCTAATTTTAACCAGTACATCAACACTAACCCATGCCCTCTAACGTACGCCAACCCTAAGCCATTGCCGTACCCTAACCTGTACCCTAATCAATCCCCATTCCCTAACCCTAACCCTAACCCTAACCCTTAACGTGACCCTCTTCCGAGGCCTTACCCTCACCCATGCCCTAATCGTAAGCAGTACACTAACACTAAATAGTGACCTCACACGTACGCTAAACCTTAAGCGTTGTGGTACCCTAAACTGTGCCCTAATATCTCCCCATTCCCTAACCCTAACCCTAACCCGAATTCTATCCCTGACCCTCACCCGAAACCTTACCCTCACCCGTGCCCTAATCTTAACCAGGACACCAACACTAACTTGTGCCCTCACACGTACGCTAACCCTTAATCGTTGTCGTACCCTAAACTGTACCCTAATCCCTCCCCATTCCCTAACCCTAACCCTAACCCGAATCCTAACCCTGACCCTCACCTGAAGCCTTACCTTCACCCGTGCCCTAATCTTAACCAGGACACTAACACTAACCCTTGCCCTCACACGAAGGCTAACCCTTAAGTACTGTCGTTCCCTAAGCTGTACCCTAATCCCTCTGCATTCCTTAACCCTAACCCTAACCCGAATCCTAACCCTGACCCTCACCCGAAGCCTTACCCTCACCCGTGCCCTAATCTTAACCAGGACACCAACACTAACTCGTGCCCTCACACGTACGCTAAACCTTAAGCCTTGTCGTACCCTAAATTGTACCCTAATCCCTCCCCATTCCTTAACCCTAACCCTAACCCCATCCCTAAACCTGACCCACTTCCGATGCCCTACCCTAACCAATGCCCTAATCTTAACCAGTACACAAACACTAACTCATGCCTTCAAACGTACGCTAACCCTTAAGCATTGTCGTACCCTATCCTGTACCCTAATCCCTCCCCATTCCCTAACACTAACCCTAAGCGAAACCCTGAACGTGACCCTTTTCCGAGGCCTTACCCTCATCGGTGCCGTTGTCTTAACCAGTACACCAACACTAACTCATGCCCTCACACTTACGCTAACCCTTAAGCATTGTCGTACTCTAACCTGTACCCTAATCCCTCTCCATTCCCTAACCCTAACCCTAACCCGAATCCTAACCCTGACCCTCACCCGAAGCCTTACCCTCACCCGTGCCCTAATCTTAACCAGGACACCAAGACTAACTCGTGCCCTCACACGTACGCTGACACTAAACCACAGCGGTACCCTAACCTGTACCCTAATCCCTCTCCATTCCCTAACCCTAACCCTAACCTGAATCCTAACCATGACACTCACCCGAAACTTTACCCTCACCCGTGTCCTAATTTTAACCAGTACATCAACACTAACCCATGCCCTCTAACGTACGCCAACCCTAAGCCATTGCCGTACCCTAACCTGTACCCTAATCAATCCCCATTCCCTAACCCTAACCCTAACCCTAACCCTTAACGTGACCCTCTTCCGAGGCCTTACCCTCACCCGTGCCCTAATCGTAAGCAGTACACTAACACTAACTAGTGACCTCACACGTACGCTAAACCTTAAGCGTTGTGGTACCCTAAACTGTGCCTTAATATCTCCCCATTCCCTAACCCTAACCCTAACCCGAATTCTATCCCTGACCCTCACCCGAAACCTTACCCTCACCCGTGCCCTAATCTTAACCAGGACACCAACACTAACTTGTGCCCTCACACGAACGCTAACCCTTAATCGTTGTCGTACCCTAAACTGTACCCTAATCCCTCCCCATTCCCTAACCCTAACCCTAACCCGAATCCTAACCCTGACCCTCACCTGAAGCCTTACCCTCACCCGTGCCCTAATCTTAACCAGGACACTAACACTAACCCTTGCCCTCACACGAACGCTAACCCTTAAGCACTCTCGTACCCTAAGCTGTACCCTAATCCCTCTGCATTCCTTAACCCTAACCCTAACCCGAATCCTAACCCTGACCCTCACCCGAAGCCTTACCCTCACCAGTGACCTAATCTTAACCAGGACACCAAGACTAACTCGTGCCCTCACACGTACGCTAACACTAAACCGCAGCGGTACCCTAACCTGTACCCTAATACCTCTCCATTCCCTAACCCTAACCCTAACCTGAAACCTAACCATGACACTCACCCGAAACTTTACCCTCACCCGTGTCCTAATTTTAACCAGTACATCAACACTAACCCATGCCCTCTAACGTACGCCAACCCTAATCCATTGCCGTACCCTAACCTGTACCCTAATCAATCCCCATTCCCTAACCCTAACCCTAACCCTAACCCTTAACGTGACCCTCTTCCGAGGCCTTACCCTCACCCATGCCCTAATCGTAAGCAGTACACTAACACTAACTAGTGACCTCACACGTACGCTAAACCTTAAGCGTTGTGGTACCCTAAACTGTGCCCTAATATCTCCCCATTCCCTAACCCTAACCCGAATTCTATCCCTGACCCTCACCCGAAACCTTACCCTCACCCATGCCCTAATCTTAACCAGGACACCAACACTAACTTGTGCCCTCACACGTACGCTAACCCTTAATCGTTGTCGTACCCTAAACTGTACACTAATCCCTCCCCATTCCCTAACCCTAACCCTAACCCGAATCCTAACCCTGACCCTCACCTGAAGCCTTACCCTCACCCGTGCCCTAATCTTAACCAGGACACTAACACTAACCCTTGCCCTCACACGAACGCTAACCCTTAAGCACTGTCGTACCCTAAGCTGTACCCTAATCCCTCTGCATTCCTTAACACTAACCCTAACCCGAATCCTAACCCTGACCCTCACCCGAAGCCTTACCCTCACCCGTGCCCTAATCTTAACCAAGACACCAACACTAACTCGTGCCCTCACACGTACGCTAAACCTTAAGCGTTGTCGTACCCTAAATTGTACCCTAATCCCTCCCCATTCCTTAACCCTAACCCTAACCCCATCCCTAAACCTGACCCACTTCCGATGCCCTACCCTAACCAATGCCCTAATCTTAACCAGTACACAAACACTAAATCATGCCCTCAAACGTACGCTAACCCTTAAGCATTGTCGTACCCTAACCTGTACCCTAATCCCTCTCCATTCCCTAACCCTAACCCTAACCCGAATCCTAACCCTGACCCTCACCCGAAGCCTTACGCTCACCCGTGTCCTAATCTTAACCAGGACACCAAGACTAACTCGTGCCCTCACACGTACGCTAACACTAAACCGCAACGGTACCCTAACCTGTACCCTAATCCCTCTCCATTCCCTAACCCTAACCCTAACCTGAAACCTAACCATGACACTCACCCGAAACTTTACCCTCACCCGTGTCCTAATTTTAACCAGTACATCAACACTAACCCATGCCCTCTAACGTACGCCAACCCTAAGATATTGCCGTACCCTAACCTGTACCCTAATCAATCCCCATTCCCTAACCCTAACCCTAACCCTAACCCTTAACGTGACCCTCTTCCGAGGCCTTACCCTCACCCGTGCCCTAATCGTAAGCAGTACACTAACACTAACTAGTGACCTCACACGTACGCTAAACCTTAAGCGTTGTGGTACCCTAAACTGTGCCCTAATATCTCCCCATTCCCTAACCCTAACCCTAACCCGAATTCTATCCCTGACCCTCACCCGAAACCTTACCCTCACCCGTGCCCTAATCTTAACCAGGACACCAACACTAACTTGTGCCCTCACACGTACGCTAACCCTTAATCGTTGTCGTACCCTAAACTGTACCCTAATCCCTCCCCATTCCCTAACCCTAACCCTAAGCGAAACCCTGAACGTGACCCTTTTCCGAGGCCTTACCCTCATCGGTGCCGTTGTCTTAACCAGTACACCAACACTAACTCGTGCCTTCACACTTACGCTAACCCTTAAGCATTGTCGTACCCTAACCTGTACCCTAATCCCTCTCCATTCCCTAACCCTAACCCTAACCCGAATCCTAACCCTGACCCTCACCCGAAGCCTTACCCTCACCCGTGCCCTAATCTTAACCAGGACACCAAGACTAACTCGTGCCCTCACACGTACACTAACACTAAACCGCAACGGTACCCTAACCTGTACCCTAAACCCTCTCCATTCCCTAACCCTAACCCTAACCTGAAACCTAACCATGACACTCACCCGAAACTTTACCCTCACCCGTGTCCTAATTTTAACCAGTACATCAACACTAACCCATGCCCTCTAACGTACGCCAACCCTAAGATATTGCCGTACCCTAACCTGTACCCTAATCAATCCCCATTCCCTAAACCTAACCCTAACCCTAACCCTTAACGTGACCCTCTTCCGAGGCCTTACCCTCACCCGTGCCCTAATCGTAAGCAGTACACTAACACTAACTAGTGACCTCACACGTACGCCAAACCTTAAGCGTTGTGGTACCCTAAACTGTGCCCTAATATCTCCCCATTCCCTAACCCTAACTCTAACCCGAATTCTATCCCTGACCCTCACCCGAAACATTACCCTCACCCGTGCCCTAATCTTAACCAGGACACCAACACTAACTTGTGCCCTCACACGTACGCTAACCGTTAATCGTTGTCATACCCTAAACTGTACCCTAATCCCTCCCCATTCCCTAACCCTAACCCTAACCCGAATCCTAACCCTGACCCTCACCTGAAGCCTTACCCTCACCCGTGCCCTAATCTTAACCAGGACACTAACACTAACCCTTGCCCTCACACGAAGGCTAACCCTTAAGTACTGTCGTACCCTAAGCTGTACCCTAATCCCTCTGCATTCCTTAACCCTAACCCTAACCCGAATCCTAACCCTGACCCTCACCCGAAGCCTTACCCTGACCCGTGCCCTAATCTTAACCAGGACACCAACACTAACTCGTGCCCTCACACGTACGCTAAACCTTAAGCGTTGTCGTACCCTTAATCGTACCCTAATCCCTCCCCATTCCTTAACCCTAACCCTAACCCCATCCCTAAACCTGACCCACTTCCGATGCCCTACCCTAACCAATGCCCTAATCTTAACCAGTACACAAACACTAACTCATGCCTTCAAACGTACGCTAACCCTTAAGCATTGTCGTACCCTATCCTGTACCCTAATCCCTCCCCATTCCCTAACCCTAACCCTAAGCGAAACCCTGAACGTGACCCTTTTCCGAGGCCTTACCCTCATCGGTGCCGTTGTCTTAACCAGTACACCAACACTAACTCGTGCCCTCACACTTACGCTAACCCTTAAGCATTGTCGTACCCTAACCTGTACCCTAATCCCTCTCCATTCCCTAACCCTAACCCTAACCCGAATCCTAACCCTGACCCTCACCCGAAGCCTTACCCTCACCCGTGCCCTAATCTTAACCAGGACACCAAGACTAACTCGTGCCCTCACACGTACGCTGACACTAAACCACAGCGGTACCCTAACCTGTACCCTAATCCCTCTCCATTCCCTAACCCTAACCCTAACCTGAAACCTAACCATGACACTCACCCGAAACTTTACCCTCACCCGTGTCCTAATTTTAACCAGTACATCAACACTAACCCATGCCCTCTAACGTACGCCAACCCTAAGCCATTGCCGTACCCTAACCTGTACCCTAATCAATCCACATTCCCTAACCCTAACCCTAACCCTAACCCTTAACGTGACCCTCTTCCGAGGCCTTACCCTCACCCGTGCCCTAATCGTAAGCAGTACACTAACACTAACTAGTGACCTCACACGTACGCTAAACCTTAAGCGTTGTGGTACCCTAAACTGTGCCTTAATATCTCCCCATTCCCTAACGCTAACCCTAACCCGAATTCTATCCCTGACCCTCACCCGAAACCTTACCCTCACCCGTGCCCTAATCTTAACCAGGACACCAACACTAACTTGTGCCCTCACACGTACGCTAACCCTTAATCGTTGTCGTACCCTAAACTGTACCCTAATCCCTCCCCATTCCCTAACCCTAACCCTAACCCGAATCCTAACCCTGACCCTCACCTAAAGCCTTACCCTCACCCTTGCCCTAATCTTAACCAGGACACTAACACTAAGCCTTGCCCTCACACGAACGCTAACCCTTAAGCACTGTCGTACCCTAAGCTGTACCCTAATCCCTCTGCATTCCTTAACACTAACCCTAACCCGAATCCTAACCCTGACCCTCACCCGAAGCCTTACCCTCACCCGTGCCCTAATCTTAACCAGGACACCAACACTAACTCGTGCCCTCACACGTACGCTAAACCTTAAGCGTTGTCGTACCCTAAATTGTACCCTAATCCCTCCCCATTCCTTAACCCTAACCCTAACCCCATCCCTAAACCTGACCCACTTCCGATGCCCTACCCTAACCAATGCCCTAATCTTAACCAGGACACAAACACTAACTCATGCCCTCAAACGTACGCTAACCCTTAAGCATTGTCGTACCCTAACCTGTACCCTAATCCCTCTCCATTCCCTAACCCTAACCCTAACCCGAATCCTAACCCTGACCCTCACCCGAAGCCTTACCCTCACCCGTGCCCTAATCTTAACCAGGACACCAAGACTAACTCGTGCCCTCAAACGTACGCTAACACTAAACAGCAGCGGTACCCTAACCTGTACCCTAATCCCTCTCCATTTCCTAACCCTAACCCTATCCTGAAACCTAACCATGACACTCACCCGAAACTTTACCCGCACCCGTGTCCTAATTTTAACCAGTACATCAACACTAACCCATGCCCTCTAACGTACGCCAACCCTAAGCCATTGCCTTACCCTAACCTGTACCCTAATCAATCCCCATTCCCTAACCCTAACCCTAACCCTAACCCTTAACGTGACCCTCTTCCGAGGCCTTACCCTCACCCGTGCCCTAATCGTAAGCAGTACACTAACACTAACTAGTGACCTCACACGTACGCTAAACCTTAAGCGTTGTGGTACCCTAAACTGTGCCCTAATATCTCCCCATTCCCTAACCCTAACCCTAACCCGAATTCTATCCCTGACCCTCACCCGAAACCTTACCCTCACCCGTGTCCTAATCTTAACCAGGACACCAACACTAACTTGTGCCCTCACACGTACACTAACCCTTAATCGTTGTCGTACCCTAAACTGTACCCTAATCCCTCTCCATTCCCTAACCCTAACCCTAACCCGAATCCTAACCCTGACCCTCACCTGAAGCCTTACCCTCACCCGTGCCCTAATCTTAACCAGGACACCAACACTAACTCGTGCCCTCACACGTACGCTAAACCTTAAGCGTTGTCGTACCCTAAATTGTACCCTAATCCCTCCCCATTCCTTAACCCTAACCCTAACCCCATCCCTAATCCTGACCCACTTCCGATGCCCTACCCTAACCAATGCCCTAATCTTAACCAGGACACAAACACTAACTCATGCCCTCAAACGTACGCTAACCCTTAAGCATTTTCGTACCCTATCCTGTACCCTAATCCCTCCCCATTCTCTAACCCTAACCCTAAGCGAAACCCTGAACGTGAACCTTTTCCGAGGCCTTACCCTCATCGGTGCCGTTGTCTTAACCAGTACACCAACAGTAACTCGTGCACTCACTCTTACACTAACCCTTAAGCATTGTCGTACCCTAACCTGTACCCTAATCCCTCTCCATTCCCTAACCCTAACCCTAACCCGAATCCTATCCCTGACCCTCACCCGAAGCCTTACCCTCACCCGTGCCCTAATCTTAACCAGGACACCAAGACTAACTCGTGCCCTCAAACGTACGCTAACACTAAACCGCAGCGGTACCCTAACCTGTACCCTAATCCCTATCCATTCCCTAACCCTAACCCTAACCTGAAACCTCACCATGACACTCACCCGAAACTTTACCCTCACCCGTGTCCTAATTTTAACCAGTACATCAACACTAACCCATGCCCTCTAACGTACGCCAACCCTAAGCCATTGCCGTACCCTAACCTGTACCCTAATCAATCCCCATTCCCTAACCCTAACCCTAACCCTTAACGTGACCCTCTTCCGAGGCCTTACCCTCACCCGTGCCCTAATCGTAAGCAGTACACTAACACTAACTAGTGACCTCACACGTACGCTAAACCTTAAGCGTTGTGGTACCCTAAACTGTGCCCTAATATCTCGCAATTCCCTAACCCTAACCCTAACCCGAATTCTATCCCTGACCCTCACCCGAAACCTTACCGTCACCCATGCCCTAATCTTAACCAGGACACCAACACTAACTTGTGCCCTCACACGTACGCTAACCCTTAATCGTTGTCGTACCCTAAACTGTACCCTAATCCCTCCCCATTCCCTAACCCTAACCCTAACCCGAATCTTAACCGTGACCCTCACCTGAAGCCTTACCCTCACCCGTGCCCGAATCTTAACCAGGACAGTAACACTAACCCTTGCCCTCACACGAACGCTAACCCTTAAGCACTGTCGTACCCTAAGCTGTACCCTAATCCCTCTGCATTCCTTAACCCTAACCCTAACCCGAATCCTAACCCAGACCCTCACCCGAAGCCTTACCCTCACCCGTGACCTAATCTTAACCAGGACACCAACACTAACTCGTGCCCTCACATGTACGCTAAACCTTAAGCGTTGTCGTACCCTAAATTGTACCCTAATCCCTCCCCATTCCTTAACCCTAACCCTAACCCCATCCCTAAACCTGACCCACTTCCGATGCCCTACCCTAACCAATGCCCTAATCTTAACGAGGACACAAACACTAACTCATGCCCTCAAACGTACGCTAACCCTTAAGCATTGTCGTACCCTATCCTGTACCCTAATCCCTCCCCATTCTCTAACCCTAACCCTAAGCGAAACCCTGAACGTGAACCTTTTCCGAGGCCTTACCCTCATCGGTGCCGTTGTCTTAACCAGTACACCAACAGTAACTCGTGCACTCACACTTACACTAACCCTTAAGCATTGTCGTACCCTAACCTGTACCCTAATCCCTCTCCATTCCCTAACCCTAACCCTAACCCGAATCCTATCCCTGACCCTCACCCGAAGCCTTACCCTCACCCGTGCCCTAATCTTAACCAGGACACCAAGACTAACTCGTGCCCTCAAACGTACGCTAACACTAAACCGCAGCGGTACCCTAACCTGTACCCTAATCCCTCTCCATTCCCTAACCCTAACCCTAACCTGAAACCTAACCATGACACTCACCCGAAACTTTACCCTCACCCGTGTCCTAATTTTAACCAGTACATCAACGCTAACCCATGCCCTCTAACGTACGCCAACCCTAAGCCATTGCCGTACCCTAACCTGTACCCTAATCAATCCCCATTCCCTAACCCTAACCCTAACCCTAACCCTTAACGTGACCCTCTTCCGAGGCCTTACCCTCACCCGTGCCCTAATCGTAAGCAGTACACAAACACTAACTAGTGACCTCACACGTACGCTAAACCTTAAGCGTTGTGGTACCCTAAACTGTGCCCTAATATCTCCCCATTCCCTAACCCTAACCCTAACCCGAATTCTATCCCTGACCCTCACCCGAAACCTTACCCTCACCCGTGCCCTAATCTTAACCAGGACACCAACACTAACTTGTGCCCTCACACGTACGCTAACCCTTAATCGTTGTCGTACCCTAAACTGTACCCTAATCCCTCCCCATTCCCTAACCCTAACCCTAACCCGAATCCTAACCCTGACCCTCACCTGAAGCCTTACCCTCACCCGTGCCCTAATCTTAACCAGGACACTAACACTAACACTTGCCCTCACACGAAGGCTAACCCTTAAGTACTGTCGTACCCTAAGCTGTACCCTAATCCCTCTGCATTCCTTAACCCTAACCCTAACCCGAATCCTAACCCTGACCCTCACCCGAAGCCTTACCCTCACCCGTGCCCTAATCTTAACCAGGACACCAACACTAACTCGTGCCCTCACACGTACGCTAAACCTTAAGCGTTGTCGTACCCTAAATTGTACCCTAATCCCTCCCCATTCCTTAACCCTAACCCTAACCCCATCCCTAAACCTGACCCACTTCCGATGCCCTACCCTAACCAATGCCCTAATCTTAACCAGGACACAAACACTAACTCATGCCCTCAAACGTACGCTAACCCTTAAGCATTGTCGTACCCTATCCTGTACCCTAATCCCTCCCCATTCCCTAACCCTAACCCTAAGCGAAACCCTGAACGTGACCCTTTTCCGAGGCCTTACCCTCATCGGTGCCGTTGTGTTAACCAGTACACCAACACTAACTCGTGCCCTCACACTTACGGTAACCCTTAAGCATTGTCGTACCCTAACCTGTACCCTAATCCCTCTCCATTCCCTAACCCTAACCCTAACCCGAATCCTAACCCTGACCCTCACCCGAAGCCTTACCCTCACCCGTGCCCTAATCTTAACCAGGACACCAAGACTAACTCGTGCCCTCACACGTACGCTAACACTAAACCGCAGCGGTACCCTAACCTGTACCCTAATCCCTCTCCATTCCCTAACCCTAACCCTAACCTGAAACCTAACCATGACACTCACCCAAAACTTTACCCTCACCCGTGTCCTAATTTTAACCAGTACATCAACACTAACCCATGCCCTCTAACGTACGCCAACCCTAAGCCATTGCCGTACCCTAACCTGTACCCTAATCAATCCCCATTCCCTAACCCTAACCCTAACCCTAACCCTTAACGTGACCCTCTTCCGAGGCCTTACCCTCACCCGTCCCCTAATCGTAAGCAGTACACTAACACTAACTAGTGACCTCACACGTACGCTAAACCTTAAGCGTTGTGGTACCCTAAACTGTGCCCTAATATCTCCCCATTCCCTAACCCTAACCCTAACCCGAATTCTATCCCTGACCCTTACCCGAAACCTTACCCTCACCCGTGCCCTGATCTTAACCAGGACACCAACACTAACTTGTGCCCTCACACGTACGCTAACCCTTAATCGTTGTCGTACCCTAAACTGTACCCTAATCCTTCCCCATTCCCTAACCCTAACCCTAACCCGAATCCTAACCCTGACCCTCACCTGAAGCCTTACCCTCACCCGTGCCCTAATCTTAACCAGGACACTAACACTAACCCTTGCCCTCACACGAACGCTAACCCTTAAGCACTGTCGTACCCTAAGCTGTACCCTAATCCCTCTGCATTCCTTAACCCTAACCCTAACCCGAATCCTAACCCTGACCCTCACCCGAAGCCTTACCCTCACCCGTGCCCTTATCTTAACCAGGACACCAACACTAACTCATGCCCTCACACGTACGCTAAACCTTAAGCGTTGTCGTACCCTAAATTGTACCCTAATCCCTCCACATTCCTTAACCCTAACCCTAGCCCCATCCCTAAACCTGACCCACTTCCGATGCCCTACCCTAACCAATGCCCTAATCTTAACCAGGACACAAACACTAACTCGTGCCCTCCAACGTACGCTAACCCTTAAGCATTGCCGTACCCTAACCTGTACCCTAATCCCTCTCCATTCCCTAACCCTAACCCTAACCTGAAACCTAACCATGACACTCACCCGAAACTTTACCCTCACCCGTGTCCTAATTTTAACCAGTACATCAACACTAACCCATGTCCTCTAACGTACGCCAACCCTAAGCCATTGCCGTACCCTAACCTGTACCCTAATCAATCCCCATTCCCTAACCCTAACCCTAACCCTAACCCTTAACGTGACCCTCTTCCGAGGCCTTACCCTCACCCGTCCCCTAATCGTAAGCAGTACACTAACACTAACTAGTGACCTCACACGTACGCTAAACCTTAAGCGTTGTGGTGCCCTAAACTGTGCCCTAATATCTCCCCATTCCCTAACCCTAACCCTAACCCGAATTCTATCCCTGACCCTCACCCGAAACCTTACCCTCACCCGTGCCCTGATCTTAACCAGGACACCAACACTAACTTGTGCCCTCACACGTACGCTAACCCTTAATCGTTGTCGTACCCTAAACTGTACCCTAATCCTTCCCCATTCCCTAACCCTAACCCTAACCCGAATCCTAACCCTGACCCTCACCTGAAGCCTTACCCTCACCCGTGCCCTAATCTTAACCAGGACACTAACACTAACCCTTGCCCTCACACGAACGCTAACCCTTAAGCACTGTCGTACCCTAAGCTGTACCCTAATCCCTCTGCATTCCTTAACCCTAACCCTAACCCGAATCCTAACCCTGACCCTCACCCGAAGCCTTACCCTCACCCGTGCCCTTATCTTAACCAGGACACCAACACTAACTCGTGCCCTCACACGTACGCTAAACCTTAAGCGTTGTCGTACCCTAAATTGTACCCTAATCCCCCAACATTCCTTAACCCTAACCCTAGCCCCATCCCTAAACCTGACCCACTTCCGATGCCCTACCCTAACCAATGCCCTAATCTTAACCAGGACACAAACACTAACTCGTGCCCTCCAACGTACGCTAACCCTTAAGCATTGCCGTACCCTAACCTGTACCCTAATCCCTCTCCATTCCCTAACCCTAACCCTAACCTGAAACCTAAACATGACACTCACCCGAAACTTTACCCTCACCCGTGTCCTAATTTTAACCAGTACATCAACACTAACCCATGCCCTCTAACGTACGCCAACCCTAAGCCATTGCCGTACCCTAACCTGTACCCTAATCAATCCCCATTCCCTAACCCTAACCCTAACCCTAACCCTTAATGTGACCCTCTTCCGAGGCCTTACCCTCACCCGTGCCCTAATCGTAAGCAGTACACTAACACTAACTAGTGACCTCACACGTACGCTAAACCTTAAGCGTTGTGGTACCCTAAACTGTGCCCTAATATCTCCCCATTCCCTAACCCTAAACCTAACCCGAATTCTATCCCTGACCCTCACCCGAAACCTTACCCTCACCCGTGCCCTAATCTTAACCAGGACACCAACACTAACTTGTGCCCTCACACGTACGCTAACCCTTAATCGTTGTCGTACCCTAAACTGTACCCTAATCCCTCCCCATTCCCTAACCCTAACCCTAACCCGAATCCTAACCCTGACCCTCACCTGAAGCCTTACCCTCACCCGTGCCCTAATCTTAACCAGGACACTAACACTAACACTTGCCCTCACACGAAGGCTAACCCTTAAGTACTGTCGTACCCTAAGCTGTACCCTAATCCCTCTGCATTCCTTAACCCTAACCCTAACCCGAATCCTAACCCTGACCCTCACCCGAAGCCTTACCCTCACCCGTGCCCTAATCTTAACCAGGACACCAACACTAACTCGTGCCCTCACACGTACGCTAACCCTTAATCGTTGTCATACCCTAAACTGTACCCTAATCCCTCCCCATTCCCTAACCCTAACCCTAAACCGAATCCTAACCCTGACCCTCACCTGAAGCCTTACCCTCACCGGTGCCCTAATCTTAACCAGGACACTAACACTAACCCTTGCCCTCACACGAACACTAACCCTTAAGCACTGTCGTACCCTAAGCTGTAACCTAAACCCTCTGCATTCCTTAACCCTAACCCTAACCCGAATCCTAACCGTGACCCTCACCCGAAGCCTTACCCTCACCCGTGCCCTAAACTTAACCAGGACACCAATACTAACTTGTGCCCTCACACGTACGCTAAACCTTAAGCGTTGTCGTACCCTAAATTGTACCCTAATCCCTCCCCATTCCTTAACCCTAACCCTAACCCCATCCCTAAACCTGACCCACTTCCGATGCCCTACCCTAACCAATGCCCTAATCTTAACCAGTACACAAACACTAACTCATGCCCTCAAACGTACGCTAACCCTTAAGCATTGTCGTACCCTATCCTGTACCCTAATCCCTCCCCATTCCCTAACCCTAACCCTAAGCGAAACCCTGAACGTGACCCTTTTCCGAGGCCTTACCCTCATCGGTGCCGTTGTGTTAACCAGTACACCAACACTAACTCGTGCCCTCACACTTACGGTAACCCTTAAGCATTGTCGTACCCTAACCTGTACCCTAATCCCTCTCCATTCCCTAACCCTAACCCTAACCCGAATCCTAACCCTGACCCTCACCCGAAGCCTTACCCTCACCCGTGCCCTAATCTTAACCAGGACACCAAGACTAACTCGTGCCCTCACACGTACGCTAACACTAAACCGCAGCGGTACCCTAACCTGTACCCTAATCCCTCTCCATTCCCTAACCCTAACCCTAACCTGAAACCTAACCATGACACTCACCCAAAACTTTACCCTCACCCGTGTCCTAATTTTAACCAGTACATCAACACTAACCCATGCCCTCTAACGTACGCCAACCCTAAGCCATTGCCGTACCCTAACCTGTACCCTAATCAATCCCCATTCCCTAACCCTAACCCTAACCCTAACCCTTAACGTGACCCTCTTCCGAGGCCTTACCCTCACCCGTCCCCTAATCGTAAGCAGTACACTAACACTAACTAGTGACCTCACACGTACGCTAAACCTTAAGCGTTGTGGTACCCTAAACAGTGCCCTAATATCTCCCCATTCCCTAACCCTAACCCTAACCCGAATTCTATCCCTGACCCTCACCCGAAACCTTACCCTCACCCGTGCCCTGATCTTAACCAGGACACCAACACTAACTTGTGCCCTCACACGTACGCTAACCCTTAATCGTTGTCGTACCCTAAACTGTACCCTAATCCTTCCCCATTCCCTAACCCTAACCCTAACCCGAATCCTAACCCTGACCCTCACCTGAAGCCTTACCCTCACCCGTGCCCTAATCTTAACCAGGACACTAACACTAACCCTTGCCCTCACACGAACGCTAACCCTTAAGCACTGTCGTACCCTAAGCTGTACCCTAATCCCTCTGCATTCCTTAACCCTAACCCTAACCCGAATCCTAACCCTGACCCTCACCCGAAGCCTTACCCTCACCCGTGCCCTTATCTTAACCAGGACACCAACACTAACTCGTGCCCTCACACGTACGCTAAACCTTAAGCGTTGTCGTACCCTAAATTGTACCCTAATCCCTCCACATTCCTTAACCCTAACCCTAGCCCCATCCCTAAACCTGACCCACTTCCGATGCCCTACCCTAACCAATGCCCTAATCTTAACCAGGACACAAACACTAACTCGTGCCCTCCAACGTACGCTAACCCTTAAGCATTGCCGTACCCTAACCTGTACCCTAATCCCTCTCCATTCCCTAACCCTAACCCTAACCTGAAACCTAACCATGACACTCACCCGAAACTTTACCCTCACCCGTGTCCTAATTTTAACCAGTACATCAACACTAACCCATGCCCTCTAACGTACGCCAACCCTAAGCCATTGCCGTACCCTAACCTGTACCCTAATCAATCCCCATTCCCTAACCCTAACCCTAACCCTAACCCTTAACGTGACCCTCTTCCGAGGCCTTACCCTCACCCATGCCCTAATCGTAAGCAGTACACTAACACTAAATAGTGACCTCACACGTACGCTAAACCTTAAGCGTTGTGGTACCCTAAACTGTGCCCTAATATCTCCCCATTCCCTAACCCTAACCCTAACCCGAATTCTCTCCCTGACCCTCATCCGAAAACTTACCCTCACCCGTGCCCTAATCTTAACCAGGACACCAACAATAACTTGTGTCCTCACACGTACGCTAACCCTTAATCGTTGTCGTACCCTAAACTGTACCCTAATCCCTCCCCATTCCCTAACCCTAACCCTAACCCGAATCCTAACAATGACCCTCTCCTGAAGCCTTACCCTCACCCGTGCCCTAATCTTAACCAGGACACTAACACTAACCCTTGCCCTCACACGAACGCTAACCCTTAAGCACTGTCGTACCCTAAGCTGTACCCTAATCCCTCTCCATTCCCTAACCCTAACCCTAACCTGAAACCTAACCATGACACTCACCCGAAACTTTACCCTCAACCGTGTCCTAATTTTAACCAGTACATCAACACTAACCCATGCCCTCCAACGTACGCCAACCCTAAGCAATTGCCGTACCCTAACTTGTACCCTAATCAAACCCCATTCCCTAACCCTAACACTAAACCTAACCTTTAACGTGACCCTCTTCCGAGGCCTTACCCTCACCCGTGCCCTAATCGTAAGCAGTACACTAACACTAACTAGTGACCTCACACGTACGCTAAACCTTAAGCGTTGTGGTACCCTAAACTGTGCCCTAATATCTCCCCATTCCCTAACCCTAACCCTAACCCTAATTCTATCCCTGACCCTCACCCGAAACCTTACCCTCACCCGTGCCCTAATCTTAACCAGGACACCAACACTAATTTGTGCCCTCACACGTACGCTAATCCTTAATCGTTGTCGTACCCTAAGCTGTACCCTAATCCCTCTGCATTCCTTAACCCAAAACCCTAACCCGAATCCGAACCCTGACCCTCACCCGAATCCTTACTCTCACCCGTGCCCTAATCTTAACCAGGACACCAACACTAACTCGTGCCCTCACACGTACGCTAAAACTTAAGCGTTGTGTTACTCTAAATTGTACCCTAATCCCTCCCCATTCCTTAACCCTAACCCTAACCCCATCCCTAAACCTGACCCACTTCCGATGCCCTACCCTAACTAATGCCCTAATCTTAACCAGTACCCAAACACTACCTCATACCCTCAAACGTACGCTAACCCTTAAGCATTGTCGTACCCTATCCTGTACCCTAATCCCTCCCCATTCCCTAACCCTAACCCTAAGCGAAACCCTGAACGTGACCCTTTTCCGAAGCCTTACCATCATCGATGCCGTTGTCTTAACCAGTACACCAACACTAACTCGTGCCCTCACACTTACGCTAACCCTTAAGCATTGTCGTACCCTAACCTGTACCCTAATCCCTCTCCATTCCCTAACCCTAACCCTAACCTGAAACCTAATCATGACACTCACCCGAAACTTTACCCTCACCCGTGTCCTAATTTTAACCAGTACATCAACACTAACCCATGCCCTCTAACGTACGCCAACCCTAAGCCATTGCCGTACCCTAACCTGTACCCTAATCAATCCCCATTCCCTAACCCTAACCCTAACCCTAACCCTTAACGGGACGCTCTTCCGAGGCCTTACCCTCACCCGTGCCCTAATCGTAAGCAGTACACTAACACTAACTAGTGACCTCACACGTTCGCTAAACCTTAAGCGTTGTGGTACCCTAAACTGTGCCCTAATATCTCCCCATTCCCTAACCCTAACCCTAACCCGAATTCTATCCCTGAGCCTCACCCGAAACCTTAACCTCACCCGTGCCCTAACCTTAACCAGGACACCAACACTAACTTGTGCCCTCACACGTACGCTAACCCTTAATCGTTGTCGTACCCTAAACTGTACCCTAATCCCTCCCCATTTCCTAACCCTGACCCTAACCCGAATCCTAACCCGGACCCTCACTTGAAGCCTTACCCTCACCCGTGCCCTAATCTTAACCAGGACACTAACACTAACCCTTGCCCTCACACGAAAGCTAACCCTTAAGCACTGTCGTACCCTAAGCTGTACCCTAATCCCTCTGCATTCCTTAACCCTAACCCGAATCCTAACCCTGACCCTCACCCAAAGCCTTACCCTCACCAGTGCCCTAATCTTAACCAGGACACCAACACTAACTCGTTCCCTCACACGTACGCTAAACCATAAGCGTTGTCGTACCCTAAATTGTACCCTAATCCCTCCCCATTCCTTAACCCTAAGCCTAACCCCATCCCTAAACCTGACCCACTTCCGATGCCCTACCCTAACCAATGCCCTAATCTTAACCAGGACACAAACACTAACTCATGCCCTCAAACGTACGCTAACCCTTAAGCATTGTCGTACCCTATCCTGTACCCTAATCCCTCCCCATTCCCTAACCCTAACCCTAAGCGAAACCCTGAACGTGACCCTTTTCCGAGACCTTACCCTCATCTGTGCCCTTGTCTTAACCAGTACACCAACACTAACTCGTGCCCTCACACTTACGCTAACCCTTAAGCATTGTCGTACCCTAACCTGTACCCTAATCCCTCTCCATTCCCGAACCCTAACCCTAACCTGAATCCTAACCCTGACCCTCACCCGAAGCCTTACCCTCACCCGTGCCCTAATCTTAACCAGGACACTAACAGTAACCCTTGCCCTCACACGAACGCTAACCCTTAAGCACTGTCATACCCTAAGCTGTACCCTAATCCCTCTCCATTTCCTAACCCTAACCCTAACCTGAAACCTAACCATGACACTCACCCGAAACTTTACCCTCACCCGTGTCCTAATTTTAACCAGTACATCAACACTAACCCATGCCCTCTAACGTACGCCAACCCTAAGCCATTGCCGTACCCTAACCTGTACCCTAATCAATCCCCATTCCCTAACCCTAACCCTAACCCTAACCCTTAACGTGACCCTCTTCCGACGCCTTACACTCACCCGTGCCCTAATCGTAAGCAGTACACTAACACTAACTAGTGACCTCACACGTACGCTAAACCTTAATCGTTGTGGTACCCTAAGCTGTGCCCTAATATCTCCCAATTCCCTAACCCTAACCCTAACCCGAATTCTATCCCTGACCCTCACCCGAAACCTTACCGTCACCCGTGCCCTAATCTTAACCAGGACACCAACACTAACTTGTGCCCTCACACGTACGCTAAGTCTTAATCGTTGTCGTACCCTAAACTGTACCCTAATCCCTCCCCATTCCCTAACCCTAACCCTAACCCGAATCCTAACCCTGACCCTCACCTGAAGCCTTACCCTCACCCGTGCCCTAATCTTAACCAGGACACTAACACTAACCCTTGCCCTCACACGAACGCTAACCCTTAAGCACTGTCGTACCCTAAGCTGTACCTTAATCCCTCTGCATTCCTTAACCCTAACCGTAACCCGAATCCTAACCCTGACCCTCACCGGAAGCCTTACCCTCACCCGTGCCCTAAACTTAACCAGGACACCAAGACTAATTCGTGCCCTCAAACGTACGCTAACACTAAACCACAGCGGTACCCTAACCTGTACCCTAATCCCTCTCCATTCCCTAACCCTAACCCTAACCTGAAACCTAACCATGACACTCACCCGAAACTTTACCCTCACCCGTGTCCTAATTTTAACCAGTACATCAACACTAACCCATGCCCTCTAACGTACGCCAACCCTAAGCCATTGCCGTACCCTAACCTGTACCCTAATCAATCCCCATTCCCTAACCCTAACCCTAACCCTAACCCTTAACGTGACCCTCTTCCGAGGCCTTACCCTCACCCGTGCCCTAATCGTAAGCAGTACACTAACACTAACTAGTGACCTCACACGTACGCTAAACCTTAAGCGTTGTGGTACCCTAAACTGTACCCTAATATCTCCCCATTCCCTAACCCTAACCCTAACCCGAATTCTATCCCTGACCCTCACCCGAAACCTTACCCTCACCCGTGACCTAATCTTAACCAGGACACCAACACTAACTTGTGCCCTCACACGTACGCTAACCCTTAATCGTTGTCGTACCTTAAACTGTACCCTAATCCCTCCCCATTCCCTAACCCTAACCCTAACCCGAATCCTAACCCTGACCCTCACCTGAAGCCTTACCCTCACCCGTGCCCTAATCTTAACCAGGACACTAACACTAACCCTTGCCCTCACACGAACGCTAACCCTTAAGCACTGTCGTAGCCTAATCCCTCTGCATTCCTTAACCCTTACCCTAACCCGAATCCTAACCCTGACCCTCACCCGAAGCATTACCCTCACCCGTGCCCTAATCTTAACCAGGACACCAAGACTAACTAGTGCCCTCAAACGTACGCTAACACTAAACCGCAGCGGTACCCTAACCTGTACCCTAATCCCTCTCCATTCCCTAACCCTAACCCTAACCTGAAACCTAACCATGACACTCACCCGAAACTTTACCCTCACCCGTGTCCTAATTTTAACCAGTACATCAACACTAACCCATGCCCTCCAACGTACGCCAACCCTAAGCCATTGCCGTACCCTAACTTGTACCCTAATCAAACCCCATTCCCTAACCCTAACCCTAAACCTAACCTTTAACGTGACCCTCTTCCGAGGCCTTACCCTCACCCGTGCCCTAATCGTAAGCAGTACACTAACACTAACTAGTGACCTCACACGTACGCTAAACCTTAAGCGTTGTGGTACCCTAAACTGTGCCCTAATATCTCCCCATTCCCTAACCCTAACCCTAACCCGAATTCTATCCCTGACCCTCACCCGAAACCTTACCCTCACCCGTGCCCTAATCTTAACCAGGACACCAACACTAATTTGTGCCCTCACACGTACGCTAAACCTTAAGCGTTGTGTTACTCTAAATTGTACCCTAATCCCTCCCCATTCCTTAACCCTAACCCTAACCCCATCCCTAAACCTGACCCACTTCCGATGCCCTACCCTAACCAATGCCCTAATCTTAACCAGTACCCAAACACTACCTCATACCCTCAAACGTACGCTAACCCTTAAGCATTGTCGTACCCTATCCTGTACCCTAATCCCTCCCCATTCCCTAACCCTAACCCTAAGCGAAACCCTGAACGTGACCCTTTTCCGAAGCCTTACCATCATCGATGCCGTTGTCTTAACCAGTACACCAACACTAACTCGTGCCCTCACACTTACGCTAACCCTTAAGCATTGTCGTACCCTAACCTGTACCCTAATCCCTCTCCATTCCCTAACCCTAAGCCTAACCCGAATCCTAACCCTGACCCTCACCCGAAGCCTTAGCCTCACCCGTGCCCTAATCTTAACCAGGACACCAAGACTAACTCGTGCCCTCAAACGTACGCTAACACTAAACCACAGTGGTACCCTAACCTGTACCCTAATCCCTCTCCATTCCCTAACCCTAACCCTAACCTGAAACCTAATCATGACACTCACCCGAAACTTTACCCTCACCCGTGTCTTAATTTTAACCAGTACATCAACACTAACCCATGCCCTCTAACGTACGCCAACCCTAAGCCATTGCCGTACCCTAACCTGTACCCTAATCAATCCCCATTCCCTAACCCTAACCCTAACCCTAACCCTTAACGGGACGCTCTTCCGAGGCCTTACCCTCACCCGTGCCCTAATCGTAAGCAGTACACTAACACTAACTAGTGACCTCACACGTTTGCTAAACCTTAAGCGTTGTGGTACCCTAAACTGTGCCCTAATAATTCCCCATTCCCTAACCCTAACCCTAACCCGAATTCTATCCCTGAGCCTCACCCGAAACCTTAACATCACCCGTGCCCTAACCTTAACCAGGACACCAACACTAACTTGTGCCCTCACACGTACGCTAACCCTTAATCGTTGTCGTACCCTAAACTGTACCCTAATCCCTCCCCATTTCCTAACCCTGACCCTAACCCGAATCCTAACCCGGACCCTCACTTGAAGCCTTACCCTCACCCGTGCCCTAATCTTAACCAGGACACTAACACTAACCCTTGCCCTCACACGAACGCTAACCCTTAAGCACTGTCGTACCCTAAGCTGTACCCTAATCCCTCTGCATTCCTTAACCCTAACCCGAATCCTAACCCTGACCCTCACCCAAAGCCTTACCCTCACCATTGCCCTAATCTTAACCAGGACACCAACACTAACTAGTTCCCTCACACGTACGCTAAACCATAAGCGTTGTCGTACCCTAAATTGTACCCTAATCCCTCCCCATTCCTTAACCCTAAGCCTAACCCCATCCCTAAACCTGACCCACTTCCGATGCCCTACCCTAACCAATGCCCTAATCTTAATCAGGACACAAACACTAACTCATGCCCTCAAACGTACGCTAACCCTTAAGCATTGTCGTACCCTATCCTGTACCCTAATCCCTCCCCATTCCCTAACCCTAACCCTAAGCGAAACCCTGAACGTGACCCTTTTCCGAGGCCTTACCCTCATCGGTGCCGTTGTCTTAACCAGTACACCAACACTAACTCGTGCCCTCACACTTACGCTAACCCTTAAGAATTGTTGTACCCTAACCTGTACCCTATTCCCTCTCCATTCCCTAACCCTAACCCTAACCTGAATCCTAACCCTGACCCTCACCCGAAGCCTTACCCTCACCCGTGACCTAATCTTAACCAGGACACTAACACTAACCCTTGCCCTCACACGAACGCTAACCCTTAAGCACTGTCATACCCTAAGCTGTACCCTAATCCCTCTCCATTCCCTAACCCTATCCCTAACCTGAAACCTAACCATGACACTCACCCGAAACTTTACCCTCACCCGTGTCCTAATTTTAACCAGTACATCAACACTAACCCATGCCCTCTAACGTACGCCAACCCTAAGCCATTGCCGTACCCTAACCTGTACCCTAATCAATCCCCATTCCCTAACCCTAACCCTAACCCTAACCCTTAATGTGACCCTCTTCCGAGGCCTTACACTCACCCGTGCCCTAATCGTAAGCAGTACACTAACACTAACTAGTGACCTCACACGTACGCTAAACCTTAAGCGTTGTGGTACCCTAAGCTGTGCCCTAATATCTCCCAATTCCCTAACCCTAACCCTAACCCGAATTCTATCCCTGACCCTCACCCGAAACCTTACCCTCACCCGTGCCCTAATCTTAACCAGGACACCAACACTAACTTGTGCCCTCACACGTACGCTAAGTCTTAATCGTTGTCGTACCCTAAACTGTACCCTAATCCCTCCCCATTCCCTAACCCTAACCCTAAGCCGAATCCTAACCCTGACCCTCACCTGAAGCCTTACCCTCACCCGTGCCCTAATCTTAACCAGGACACTAACACTAACCCTTGCCCTCACACGAACGCTAACCCTTAAGCACTGTCGTACCCTAAGCTGTACCTTAATCCCTCTGCATTCCTTAACACTAACCCTAACCCGAATCCTAACCCTGACCCTCACCCGAAGCCTTACCCTCACCCGTGCCCTAATGTTAACCAGGACACCAACACTAACTCGTGCCCTCACACGTACGCTACACCTTAAGCGTTGTCGTACCCTAAATTGTACCCTAATCCCTCCCCATTCCTTAACCCTAAGCCTAACCCCATCCCTAAACCTGACCCACTTCCGATGCCCTACCCTAACCAATGCCCTAAACTTAACCAGTACACAAACACTAACTCATGCCCTCAAACGTACGCTAACCCTTACGCATTGTCGTACCCTATCCTGTACCCTAATCCCTCCCCATTCCCTAACCCTAACCCTAAGCGAAACCCTGAACTTGACCCTTTTCCGAGGCCTTACCCTCATCGGTGCCGTTGTCTTAACAAGTACACCAACACTAACTCGTGCCCTCACACTTACGCTAACCCTTAAGCATTGTTGTACCTTAACCTGTACCCTAATCCCTCTCCATTCCCTAACCCTAACCCTAACCCGAATCCTAACCCTGACCCTCACCCGAAGCCTTACCCTCACCCGTGCCCTAAACTTAACCAGGACACCAAGACTAATTCGTGCCCTCAAACGTACGCTAACACTAAACCACAGCGGTACCCTAACCTGTACCCTAATCCCTCTCCATTCCCTAACCCTAACCCTAACCTGAAACCTAACCATGACACTCACCCGAAACTTTACCCTCACCCGTGTCCTAATTTTAACCAGTACATCAACACTAACCCATGCCCTCTAACGTACGCCAACCCTAAGCCATTGCCGTACCCTATCCTGTACCCTAATCAATCCCCATTCCCTAACCCTAACCCTAACCCTAACCCTTAACGTGACCCTCTTCCGAGGCCTTACCCTCACCCGTGCCCTAATCGTAAGCAGTACACTAACACTAACTTGTGCCCTCACACGTACGCTAACCCTTAAGCATTGTCGTACCCTAACCTGTACCCTAATCCCTCTCAATTCCCTAACCCTAACCCTAACCCGAATGCTAACCCTGACGTTCCCCCGAAGCCTTACCCTCACCCGTGCCCTTAATCTTAACCAGGACACCAAGACTAACTCGTGCCCTCAAACGTACGCTAACACTAAACCGCAGCGGTACCCTAACCTGTACCCGAAACCCTCTCCATTCCCTAACCCTAACCCTAACCTGAAACCTAACCATGACACTCACCCGAAACTTTACCCTCACCCGTGTCCTAATTTTAACCAGTACATCAACACTAACCCATGCCCTCTAACGTACGCCAACCCTAAGCCATTGCCGTACCCTAACCTGTACCCTAATCAATCCCCATTCCCTAACCCTAACCCTAACCCTAACCCTTAACGTGACCCTCTTCCGAGGCCTTACCCTCACCCGTGCCCTAATCGTAAGCAGTACACTAACACTAACTAGTGACCTCACACGTACGCTAAACCTTAAGCGTTGTGGTACCCTAAACTGTACCCTAATATCTCCCCATTCCCTAACCCTAACCCTAACCCGAATTCTATCCCTGACCCTCACCAGAAACCTTACCCTCACCCGTGACCTAATCTTAACCAGGACACCAACACTAACTTGTGCCCTCACACGTACGCTAAACCTTAATCGTTGTCGTACCTTAAACTGTACCCTAATCCCTCCCCATTCCCTAACCCTAACCCTAACCCGAATCCTAACCCTGACCCTCACCTGAAGCCTTACCCTCACCCGTGCCCTAATCTTAACCAGGACACTAACACTAACCCTTGCCCTCACACGAACGCTAACCCTTAAGCACTGTCCTACCCTAATCCCTCTGCATTCCTTAACCCTTACCCTAACCCGAATCCTAACCCTGACCCTCACCCGAAGCATTACCCTCACCCGTGCCCTAATCTTAACCAGGACACCAAGACTAACTCGTGCCCTCAAACGTACGCTAACACTAAACCGCAGCGGTACCCTAACCTGTACCCTAATCCCTCTCCATTCCCTAACCCTAACCCTAACCTGAAACCTAACCATGACACTCACCCGAAACTTTACCCTCACCCGTGTCCTAATTTTAACCAGTACATCAACACTAACCCATGCCCTCCAACGTACGCCAACCCTAAGCCATTGCCGTACCCTAACTTGTACCCTAATCAATCCCCATTCCCTAACCCTAACCCTAAACCTAACCTTTAACGTGACCCTCTTCCGAGGCCTTACACTCACCCGTGCCCTAATCGTAAGCAGTACACTAACACTAACTAGTGACCTCACACGTACGCTAAACCTTAAGCGTTGTGGTACCCTAAACTGTGCCCTAATATCTCCCCATTCCCTAACCCTAACCCTAACCCGAATTCTATCCCTGACCCTCACCCGAAACCTTACCCTCACCCGTGCCCTAATCTTAACCAGGACACCAACACTAATTTGTGCCCTCACACGTACGCTAATCCTTAATCGTTGTCGTACCCTAAGCTGTACCCTAATCCCTCTGCATTCCTTAACCCAAAACCCTAACCCGAATCCGAATCCTGACCCTCACCCGAATCCTTACTCTCACCCGTGCCCTAATCTTAACCAGGACACCAACACTAACTCGTGCCCTCACACGTACGCTAAACCTTAAGCGTTGTGTTACCTTAAATTGTACCCTAATCCCTCCCCATTCCTTAACCCTAACCCTAACCCCATCCCTAAACCTGACCCACTTCCGATGCCCTACCCTAACCAATGCCCTAATCTTAACCAGTACCCAAACACTACCTCATACCCTCAAACGTACGCTAACCCTTAAGCATTGTCGTACCCTATCCTGTACCCTAATCCCTCCCCATTCCCTAACCCTAACCCTAAGCGAAACCCTGAACGTGACCCTTTTCCGAAGCCTTACCATCATCGATGCCGTTGTCTTAACCAGTACACCAACACTAACTCGTGCCCTCACACTTACGCTAACCCTTAAGCATTGTCGTACCCTAACCTGTACCCTAATCCCTCTCCATTCCCTAACCCTAAGCCTAACCCGAATCCTAACCCTGACCCTCACCCGAAGCCTTACCCTCACCCGTGCCCTAATCTTAACCAGGACACCAAGACTAACTCGTGCCCTCAAACGTACGCTAACACTAAACCGCAGCGGTACCCTAACCTGTACCCTAATCCCTCTCCATTCCCTAACCCTAACCCTAACCTGAAACCTAATCATGACACTCACCCGAAACTTTACCCTCACCCGTGTCCTAATTTTAACCAGTACATCAACACTAACCCATGCCCTCTAACGTACGCCAACCTTAAGCCATTGCCGTACCCTAACCTGTACCCTAATCAATCCCCATTCCCTAACCCTAACCCTAACCCTAACCCTTAACGGGACGCTCTTCCGAGGCCTTACCCTCACCCGTGCCCTAATCGTAAGCAGTACACTAACACTAACTAGTGACCTCACACGTTCGCTAAACCTTAAGCGTTGTGGTACCCTAAACTGTGCCCTAATATCTCCCCATTCCCTACCCCTAACCCTAACCCGAATTCTATCCCTGAGCCTCACCCGAAACCTTAACCTCACCCGTGCCCTAACCTTAACCAGGACACCAACACTAACTTGTGCCCTCACACGTACGCTAACCCTTAATCGTTGTCGTACCCTAAACTGTACCCTATTCCCTCCCCATTTCCTAACCCTGACCCTAACCCGAATCCTAACCCGGACCCTCACTTGAAGCCTTACCCTCACCCGTGCCCTAATCTTATCCAGGACACTAACACTAACCCTTGCCGTCACACGAACGCTAACCCTTAAGCACTGTCGTACCCTAAGCTGTACCCTAATCCCTCTGCATTCCTTAACCCTAACCCGAATCCTAACACTGACCCTCACCCAAAGCCTTACCCTCACCAGTGCCCTAATCTTAACCAGGACACCAACACTAACTCGTTCCCTCACACGTACGCTAAACCATAAGCGTTGTCGTACCCTAAATTGTACCCTAATCCCTCCCCATTCCTTAACCCTAAGCCTAACCCCATCCCTAAACCTGACCCACTTCCGATGCCCTACCCTAACCAATGCCCTAATCTTAACCAGGACACAAACACTAACTCATGCCCTCAAACGTACGCGAACCCTTAAGCATTGTCGTACCCTATCCTGTACCCTAATCCCTCCCCATTCCCTAACCCTAACCCTAAGCGAAACCCTGAACGTGACCCTTTTCCGAGGCCTTACCCTCATCGGTGCCGTTGTCTTAACCAGTACACCAACAGTAACTCGTGCCCTCACACTTACGCTAACCCTTAAGCATTGTCGTACCCTAACCTGTACCCTAATCCCTGTCCATTCCCTAACCCTAACCCTAACCCGAATCCTAACCCTGACCCTCACCCGAAGCCTTACCCACACCCGTGCCCTAATCTTAACCAGGACACTAAGACTAACTCGTGCCCTCAAACGTACGCTAACACAAACCCGCAGCGGTACCCTAACCTGTACCCTAATACCTCTCCAATCCCTAACTCTAAACCTAACCTGAAACCTAACCATGACACTCACCCGAAACTTTACCCTCACCCGTTTCCTAATTTTAACCAGTACATCAACACTAACCCATGCCCTCTAACGTACGCCAACCCTAAGACATTGCCGTACCCTAACCTGTACCCTAATCAATCCCCATTCCCTAACCCTAACCCTAACCCTAACCCTTAACGTGACCCTCTTCCGAGGCCTTACCCTCACCCGTGCCCTAATCGTAAGCAGTAGACTAACACTAACTAGTGACCTCACACGTAAGCTAAACCTTAAGCGTTGTGGTACCCTAAACTGTGCCCTAATATCTCCCAATTCCCTAACCCTAACCCTAACCCGAATTCTATCCCTGACCCTCACCCGAAACCTTACCCTCACCCGTGCCCTAATCTTAACCAGGACACCAACACTAACTTGTGCCCTGACACGTACGCTAACCCTTAATCGTTGTCGTACTTTAAACTGTACCCTAATCCCTCCCCATTCCCTAACCCTAACCCTAACCCGAATCCTAACCCTGACCCTCACCTGAAGCCTTACCCTCACCCGTGCCCTAATCTTAACCAGGACACCAACACTAACTCGTGCCCTCACACTTACGCTAACCCTTAAGCATTGTCGTACCCTAACCTGTACCCTAATCTCTCTCCATTACCTAACCCTAACCCTAACCCGAATCCTAACCCTGACCCTCACCCGAAGCCTTACCCTCACCCGTGCCCTAATCTTAACCAGGACACCAAGACTAACTCGTGCCCTCAAACGTACGCTAACACTAAACCGCAGCGGTACCCTAACCTGTACCCTAATCCCTCTCCATTCCCTAACCCTAACCCTAACCTGAAACCTAATCATGACACTCACCCGAAACTTTACCCTCACCCGTGTCCTAATTTTAACCAGTACATCAACACTAACCCATGCCCTCTAACGTACGCCAACCCTAAGCCATTGCCGTACCCTAACCTGTACCCTAATCAATCCCCATTCCCTAACCCTAACCCTAACCCTAACCCTTAACGTGACGCTCTTCCGAGGCCTTACCCTCACCCGTGCCCTAATCGTAAGCAGTACACTAACACTAACTAGTGACCTCACACGTACGCTAAACCTTAAGCGTTGTGGTACCCTAAACTGTGCCCTAATATCTCCCCATTCCCTAACCCTAACCCTAACCCGAATTCTATCCCTGAGCCTCACCCGAAACCTTAACCTCACCCGTGCCCTAACCTTAACCAGGACACCAACACTAACTTGTGCCCTCACACGTACGCTAACCCTTAATCGTTGTCGTACCCTAAACTGTACCCTAATCCCTCCCCATTCCCTAACCCTAACCCTAACCCGAATCCTAACCCGGACCCTCACTTGAAGCCTTACCCTAACCCGTGCCCTAATCTTAACCAGGACACTAACATTAACCCTTGCCCTCACACGAACGCTAACCCTTAAGCACTGTCGTACCCTAAGCTGTACCCTAATCCCTCTGCATTCCTTAACCCTAACCCTAACCCGAATCCTAACCCTGACCCTCACCCGAAGCCTTACCCTCACCCGTGCCCTAATCTTAACCAGGACACCAACACTAACTCGTGCCCTCACACGTACGCTAAACCTTAAGCGTTGTCATACCCTAAATTGTACCCTAATCCCTCCCCATTCCTTAACCCTAACCATAACCCCATCCCTAAACCTGACCCACTTCTGATGCCCTACCCTAACCAATGCCCTAATCTTAACCAGTACACAAACACTAACTCATGCCCTCAAACGTACGCTAACCCTTAAGCATTGTCGTACCCTATCCTGTACCCTAATCCCTCCCCATTCCCTAACCCTAACCCTAAGCGAAACCCTGAACGTGACCCTTCTCCGTGGCCTTACCCTCATCGGTGCCGTTGTCTTAACCTGTACACCAACACTAACTCGTGTCCTCACACTTACGCTAACCCTTAAGCATTGTCGTACCCTAACCTGTACCCTAATCCCTCTCAATTCCCTAACCCTAACCCTAACCCGAATCCTAACCCTGACGTTCCCCCGAAGCCTTACCCTCACCCGTGCCCTTAATCTTAACCAGGACACCAAGACTAACTCGTGCCCTCAAACGTACGCTAACACTAAACCGCAGCGGTACCCTAACCTGTACCCGAAACCCTCTCCATTCCCTAACCCTAACCCTAACCTGAAACCTAACCATGACACTCACCCGAAACTTTACCCTCACCCGTGTCCTAATTTTAACCAGTACATCAACACTAACCCATGCCCTCTAACGTACGCCAACCCTAAGCCATTGCCGTACCATAACCTGTACCCTAATCAATCCCCATTCCCTAACCCTAACCCTAACCCTAACCCTTAACGTGACCCTCTTCCGAGGCCTTACCCTCACCCGTGCCCTAATCGTAAGCAGTACACTAACACTAACTAGTGACCTCACACGTACGCTAAACCTTAAGCGTTGTGGTACCCTAAACTGTGCCCTAATATCTCCCCATTCCCTAACCCTAACCCTAACCCGAATTCTATCCCTGACCCTCACCCGAAACCTTACCCTCACCCGTGCCCTAATCTTAACCAGGACACCAACACTAACTTGTGCCCTCACACGTACGCTAAACCTTAATCGTTGTCGTACCCTAAACTGTACCCTAATCCCTCCCCATTCCCTAACCCTAACCCTAACCCGAATCCTAACCCTGACCCTCACCTGAAGCCTTACCCTCACCCGTGCCCTAATCTTAACCAGGACACTAACACTAACACTTGCCCTCACACGAACGCTAACCCTTAAGCACTGTCGTACCCTAAGCTGTACCCTAATCCCTCTGCATTCCTTAACCCTAACCCTAACCCGAATCCTAACCCTGACCCTCACCCGAAGCCTTACCCTCACCCGTGCCCTAATCTTAACCAGGACACCAACACTAACTCGTGCCCTCACACGTACGCTAAACCTTAAGCGTTGTCGTACCCTAAAATGTACCCTAATCCCTCCCCATTCCTTAACCCTAACCCTAACCCCATCCCTAAACCTGACCCACTTCCGATGCCCTACCCTAACCAATGCCCTAATCTTAACCAGTACACAAACACTAACTCATGCCCCCAAACGTATGCTAACCCTTAAGCTTTGTCGTATCCTATCCTGTACCCTAATCCCTCCCCATTCCCTAACCCTAACCCTAAGCAAAACCCTGAAAGTTACCCTTTTCCGTGGCCTTACCCTCATCGGTGCCGTTGTCTTAACCAGTACACCAACACTAACTCGTGCCCTCACACTTACGCTAACCCTTAAGCATTGTCGTACCCTAACATGTACCCTAATCCCTCTCCATTCCCTAACCCTAACCCTATCCCGAATCCTAACCCTGACCCTCACCCGAAGCCTTACCCTCACCCGTGCCCTAATCTTAACCAGGACACCAAGACTAACTCGTGCCCTCAAACGTACGCTAACACTAAACCGCAGCGGTACCCTAACCTGTACCCTAATCCCTCTCCATTCCCTAACCCTAAACCTAACCTGAAACCTAACCATGACACTCACCCGAAACTTTACCCTCACCCGTGTCCTAATTTTAACCACTACATCAACACTAACCCATGCCCTCTAACGTACGCCAACCCTAAGCCATTGCCGTACCCTAACCTGTACCCTAATCAATCCCCATTCCTTAACCCTAACCCTAACCCTATCCGTTAACGTGATACTCTTCCGAGGCCTTACCCTCACCCGTGCCCTAATCGTAAGCAGTACACTAACACTAACTAGTGACCTCACACGTACGCTAAACCTTAAGCGTTGTGGTACCCTAAACTGTGCCCTAATATCTCCCCATTCCCTAACCCTAACCCTAACCCGAATTCTATCCCTGACCCTCACCCGAAACCTTACCCTCACCCGTGCCCTAATCTTAACCAGGACACCAACACTAACTTGTGCCCTCACACGTACGCTAAACCTTAATCGTTGTCGTACCCTAAACTGTACCCTAATCCCTCCCCATTCCCTAACCCTAACCCTAACCCGAATCCTAACCCTGACCCTCACCTGAAGCCTTACCCTCACCCGTGCCCTAATCTTAACCAGGACACTAACACTAACACTTGCCCTCACACGAACGCTAACCCTTAAGCACTGTCGTACCCTAAGCAGTACCCTAATCCCTCTGCATTCCTTAACCCTAACCCTAACCCGAATCCTAACCCTGACCCTCACCCGAAGCCTTACCCTCACCCGTGCCCTAATCTTAACCAGGACACCAACACTAACTCGTGCCCTCACACGTACGCTAAACCTTAAGCGTTGTCGTACCCTAAAATGTACCCTAATCCCTCCCCATTCCTTAACCCTAACCCTAACCCCATCCCTAAACCTGACCCACTTCCGATGCCCTACCCTAACCAATGCCCTAATCTTAACCAGTACACAAACACTAACTCATGCCCCCAAACGTATGCTAACCCTTAAGCTTTGTCGTATCCTATCCTGTACCCTAATCCCTCCCCATTCCCTAACCCTAACCCTAAGCAAAACCCTGAAAGTTACCCTTTTCCGTGGCCTTACCCTCATCGGTGCCGTTGTCTTAACCAGTACACCAACACTAACTCGTGCCCTCACACTTACGCTAACCCTTAAGCATTGTCGTACCCTAACATGTACCCTAATCCCTCTCCATTCCCTAACCCTAACCCTATCCCGAATCCTAACCCTGACCCTCACCCGAAGCCTTACCCTCACCAGTGCCCTAATCTTAACCAGGACACCAAGACTAACTCGTGCCCTCAAACGTACGCTAACACTAAACCGCAGCGGTACCCTAACCTGTACCCTAATCCCTCTCCATTTCCTAACCCTAAACCTAACCTGAAACCTAACCATGACACTCACCCGAAACTTTACCCTCACCCGTGTCCTAATTTTAACCACTACATCAACACTAACCCATGCCCTCTAACGTACGCCAACCCTAAGCCATTGCCGTACCCTAACCTGTACCCTAATCAATCCCCATTCCTTAACCCTAACCCTAAACCTATCCGTTAACGTGACACTCTTCCGAGGCCTTACCCTCACCCGTGCCCTAATCGTAAGCAGTACACTAACACTAACTAGTGACCTCACACGTACGCTAAACCTTAAGCGTTGTGGTACCCTAAACTGTGCCCTAATATCTCCCCATTCCCTAACCCTAACCCTAACCCGAATTCTTTCCCTGAACCTCACCCGAAACCTTACCCTCACCCGTGCCCTAATCTTAACCACGACACCAACACTAACTTGTGCCCTCACACGTACGCTAACCCTTAATCGTTGTCGTACCCTAAACTGTACCCTAATCCCTCCCCATTCCCAAACCCTAACCCTAACGCGAATCCTATCCCTGACTCTCACCTGAAGCCTTACCCTCACCCGTGCCCTAATCTTAACCAGGACACTAACACTAAACTTTGCCCTCACACGAACGCTAACCCTTAAGCACTGTCGTACCCTAAGCTGTACCCTAATCCCTCTGCATTCCTTAACCCTAACCCTAAACCGAATCCTAACCCTGACCCTCACCCGAAGCCTTACCCTCACCCGTGCCCTAATCTTAACCAGGACACCAACACTAACTCGTGCCCTCACACGTACGCTAAACCTTAAGAGTTGTCGTACCCTAAATTGTAACCTAATCCCTCCCCATTCCTTAACCCTAACCCTAACCCCATCCCTAAACCTGACCCACTTCCGATGCCCTACCCTAACCAATGCCCTAATCTTAACCAGGACACAAACACTAACTCATGCCCCCAAACGTACGCCAACCCTTAAGCATTGTCGTACCCTATCCTGTACCCTAATCCCTCCCCATTCCCTAACCCTAACCCTAAGCAAAACCCTGAACGTGACCCTTTTCCGTGGCCTTACCCTCATCGGTGCCGTTGTCTTAACCAGTACACCAACACTAACTCGTGCCCTCACACTTACGCTAACCCTTAAGCATTGTCGTACCCTAACCTGTACCCTAATCCCTCTCCATTCCCTAACCCTAACCCTATCCCGAATCCTAACCCTGACCCTCACCCGAAGCCTTACCCTCACCCGTGCCCTAATCTTAACTAGGACACCAAGACTAACTCGTGCCCTCAAACGTACGCTAACACTTAACCGCAGCGGTACCCTAACCTGTACCCTAATCCCTCTCCATTCCCTAACCCTAAACCTAACCTGAAACCTAACCATGACACTCACCCGAAACTTTACCCTCACCCGTGTCCTAATTTTAACCAGTACATCAACACTAACCAATGCCCTCTAACGTACGCCAACCCTAAGCCATTGCCGTACCCTAACCTGTACCCTAATCCATCCCCATTCCTTAACCCTAACCCTAAACCTAACCGTTAACGTGACACTCTTCCGAGGCCTTACCCTCACCCGTGCCCTAATCGTAAGCAGTACACTAACACTAACTAGTGACCTCACACGTACGCTAAACCTTAAGCGTTGTGGTACCCTAAACTGTGCCCTAATATCTCCCCATTCCCTAACCCTAACTCTAACCCGAATTCTATCCCTGAACCTCACCCGAAACCTTACCCTCACCCGTGCCCTAATCTTAACCAGGACACCAACACTAACTTGTGCCCTCACACGTACGCTAACCCTTAATCGTTGTCGTACCCTAAACTGTACCCTAATCCCTCCCCATTCCCAAACCCTAACCCTAACCCGAATCCTATCCCTGACTCTCACCTGAAGCCTTACCCTCACCCGTGCCCTAATCTTAACCAGGACACCAACACTAACTCGTGCGCTCACACGTACGCTAAACCTTAAGCGTTGTCGTACCCTAAATTGTACCCTAATCCCTCCCCATTCCTTAACCCTAACCCTAACCACATCCCTAAACCTGACCCACTTCCGATGCCCTACCCTAACCAATGCCCTAATCTTAACCAGGACACAAACACTAACTCATGCCCTCAAACGTACGCTAACCCTTAAGCATTGTCGTAACCTATCCTGTACCCTAATCCCTCCCCATTCCCTAACCCTAACCCTAAGCGAAACCCTGAACGTGACCCTTTTCCGAGGCCTTACCCTCATCGGTGCCCTTGTCTTAACCAGTACAACAACACTAACTCGTGCCCTCACACTTACGCTAACCCTTAAGCATTGTCGTACCCTAACCTGTACCCTAATCCCTCTCCATTCCCTAACCCTAGCCCTAACCCGAATCCTAACCCTGACCCTCACCCGAAGCCTTACCCTCATCCGTGCCCTAATTTTAACCAGTACATCAACACTAACCCATGCCCTCTAACGTACGCCAACCCTAAGCCATTGCCGTACCCTAACCTGTACCCTAATCAATCCCCATTCCCTAACCCTAACCCTAACCCTAACCCTTAACGTGACCCTCTTCCGAGGCCTTACCCTCACCCGTGCCCTAATCGTAAGCAGTACACTAACACTAACTAGTGACCTCACACGTACGCTAAACCTTAAGCGTTGTGGTACCCTAAACTGTGCCCTAATATCTCCCCATTCCCTAACCCTAACCCTAACCCGAATTCTATCCCTGACCCTCACCCGAAACCTTACCCTCACCCGTGCCCTAAACTTAACCAGGACACCAACACTAACTTGTGCCCTCACACGTACGCTAACCCTTAATCGTTGTCGTACCCTAAACTGTACCCTAATCCCTCCCCATTCCCTAACCCTAACCCTAACCCGAATCCTAACCCTGACCCTCACCCGAAGCCTTACCCTCACCCGTGCCCTAATCTTAACCAGGACACCAACACTAACTCGTGCCCTCACACGTACGCTAAACCTTAAGCGTTGTCGTACCCTAAATTGTACCCTAATCCCTCCCCATTCCCTAACCCTAACCCTAACCCCATCCCTAAACCTGACCCACTTCCGATGCCCTACCCTAACCAATGCCCTAATCTTAACCAGGACACAAACACTAACTCATGCCCTCAAAGGTACGCTAACCCTTAAGCTTTGTCGTACCCTATCCTGTACCCTAATCCCTCCCCATTCCCTAACCCTAACCCTAAGCGAAACCCTGAACGTGACCCTTTTCCGAGGCCTTACCCTCATCGGTGCCGTTGTCTTAACCAGTACACCAACACTAACTCGTGCCCTCACACTTACGCTAACCCTTAAGCATTGTCGTACCCTATCCTGTACCCTAATCCCTCTCCATTCCCTAACCCTAACCCTAAGCGAAACCCTGAACGTGACCCTTTTCCGAGGCCTTACCCTCATCGGTGCCGTTGTCTTAACCAGTACACCAACACTAACTCGTGCCCTCACACTTACGCTAACCCTTAAGCATTGTCGTACCCTAACCTGTACCCTAATCCCTCTCCATTCCCTAACCCTAAACCTAACCCTAACCCGAATCCTAACCCTGACCCTCACCCGAAGCCTTACCCTCACACGTGCCCTAATCTTAACCAGGACACCAAGACTAACTCGTGCCCTCAAACGTACGCTAACACTAAACCGCAGCGGTACCCTAACCTGTACCCTAATCCCTCTCCATTCCCTAACCCTAACCCTAACCTGAAACCTAACCATGACACTCACCCGAAACTTTACCCTCACCCGTGTCCTAATTTTAACCAGTACATCAACACTAACCCATGCCCTCTAACGTACGCCAACCCTAAGCCATTGCCGTACCCTAACCTGTACCCTAATCAATCCCCATTCCCTAACCCTAACCCTAACCCTAACCCTTAACGTGACCCTCTTCCGAGGCCTTACCCTCACCCGTGCCCTAATCGTAAGCAGTACACTAACACTAACTAGTGACCTCACACGTACGCTAAACCTTAAGCGTTGTGGTACCCTAAACAGTGCCCTAATATCTCCCCATTCCCTAACCCTAACCCTAACCCGAATTCTATCCCTGACCCTCACCCGAAACCTTACCCTCACCCGTGCCCTAATCTTAACCAGGACACCAACACTAACTTGTGCCCTCACACGTACGCTAACCCTTAATCGTTGTCGTACCCTAAACTGTACCCTAATCCCTCCCCATTCCCTAACCCTAACCCTAACCCGAATCCTAACCCTGACCCTCACCTGAAGCCTTACCCTCACCCGTGCCCTAATCTTAACCAGGACACTAACACTAACCCTTGCCCTCACACGAACGCTAACCCTTAAGCACAGTCGTACCCTAAGCTGTACCCTAATCCCTCTGCATTCCTTAAACCTAACCATAACCCGAATCCTAACCCTGACCCTCACCCGAAGCCTTACCCTCACCCGTGCCCTAATCTTAACCAGGACACCAACACTAACACGTGCCCTCACACGTACGCTAAACCTTAAGCGTTGTCGTACCCTAAATTGTACCCTAATCCCTCCCCATTCCTTAACCCTAACCCTAACCCCAAACCTAAACCTGACCCACTTCCGATGCCCTACCCTAACGAATGCCCTAATCTTAACCAGGACACAAACACTAACTCATGCCCTCAAACGTACGCTAACCCTTAAGCTTTGTCGTACCCTATCCTGTACCCTAATCCCTCCCCATTCCCTAACCCTAACCCTAAGCGAAACCCTGAACGTGACCCTTTTCCGAGGCCTTACCCTCATCGGTGCCGTTGTCTTAACCAGTACACCAACACTAACTCGTGCCCTCACACTTACGCTAACCCTTAAGCATTGTCGTACCCTATCCTGTACCCTAATCCCTCCCCATTCCCTAACCCTAACCCTAAGCGAAACCCTGAACGTGACCCTTTTCCGAGGCCTTACCCTCATCGGTGCCGTTGTCTTAACCAGTACACCAACACTAACTCGTGCCCTCACACTTACGCTAACACTTAAGCATTGTCGTACCCTAACCTGTACCCTAATCCCTCTCCATTCCCTAACCCTAAACCTAACCCTAACCCGAATCCTAACCCTGACCCTCACCCGAAGCCTTACCCTCACACGTGCCCTAATCTTAACCAGGACACCAAGACTAACTCGTGCCCTCAAACGTACGCTAACACTAAACCGCAGCGGTACCCTAACCTGTACCCTAATCCCTCTCCATTCCCTAACCCTAACCCTAACCTGAAACCTAACCATGACACTCACCCGAAACTTTACCCTCACCCGTGTCCTAATTTTAACCAGTACATCAACACTAACCCATGCCCTCTAACGTACGCCAACCCTAAGACATTGCCGTACCCTAACCTGTACCCTAATCAATCCCCATTCCCTAACCCTAACCCTAACCCTAACCCTTAACGTGACCCTCTTCCGAGGCCTTACCCTCACCCGTGCCCTAATCGTAAGCAGTACACTAACACTAACTAGTGACCTCACACGTACGCTAAACCTTAAGCGTTGTGGTACCCTAAACAGTGCCCTAATATCTCCCCATTCCCTAACCCTAACCCTAACCCGAATTCTATCCCTGACCCTCACCCGAAACCTTACCCTCACCCGTGCCCTAATCTTAACCAGGACACCAACACTAACTTGTGCCCTCACACGTACGCTAACCCTTAATAGTTGTCGTACCCTAAACTGTACCCTAATCCCTCCCCATTCCCTAACCCTAACCCTAACCCGAATCCTAACCCTGACCCTCACCTGAAGCCTTACCCTCACCCGTGCCCTAATCTTAACCAGGACACTAACACTAACCCTTGCCCTCACACGAACGCTAACCCTTAAGCACTGTCGTACCCTAAGCTGTACCCTAATCCCTCTGCATTCCTTAAACCTAACCCTAACCCGAATCCTAACCCTGACCCTCACCCGAAGCCTTACCCTCACCCGTGCCCTAAACTTAACCAGGACACCAACACTAACACGTGCCCTCACACGTAGGCTAAACCTTAAGCGTTGTCGTACCCTAAATTGTACCCTAATCCCTCCCCATTCCTTAACCCTAACCCTAACCCCAAACCTAAACCTGACCCACTTCCGATGCCCTACCCTAACCAATGCCCTAATCTTGACCAGGACACAAACACTAACTCATGCCCTCAAACGTACGCTAACCCTTAAGCTTTGTCGTACCCTATCCTGTACCCTAATCCCTCCCCATTCCCTAACCCTAACCCTAAGCGAAACCCTGAACGTGACCCTTTTCCGAGGCCTTACCCTCATCGGTGCCGTTGTCTTAACCAGTACACCAACACTAACTCGTGCCCTCACACTTACGCTAACCCTTAAGCATTGTCGTACCCTATCCTGTACCCTAATCCCTCCCCATTCCCTAACCCTAACCCTAAGCGAAACCCTGAACGTGACCCTTTTCCGAGGCCTTACCCTCATCGGTGCCGTTGTCTTAACCAGTACACCAACACTAACTCGTGCCCTCACACTTACGCTAACTCTTAAGCATTGTCGTACCCTAACCTGTACCCTAATACCTCTCCATTCCCTAACCCTAACCCTAACCCGAATCCTAACCCTGACCCTCACCCGAAGCCTTACCCTCACCCGTGCCCTAATCTTAACCAGGACACCAAGACTAATCGTGCCCTCAAACGTACGCTAACACTAAACCGCAGCGGTACCCTTACCTGTACCCTAATCCCTCTCCATTCCCTAATCCTAACCCTAGCCTGAAACCTAACCATGACACTCACCCGAAGCTTTACCCTCACCCGTGTCCTAATTTTAACCAGTACATCAACACTAACCCATGCCCTCTAACGTACGCCAAACCTAAGCCATTGCCGTACCCTAACCTGTACCCTAATCAATCCCCATTCCCTAACCCTAACCCTAACCCTAACCCTTAACGTGACCCTCTTCCGAGGCCTTACCCTCACCTGTGCCCTAATCGTAAGCAGTACACTAACACTAACTAGTGACCTCACACGTACGCTAAACCTTAAGTGTTGTGGTACCCTAAACTGTGCCCTAATATCTCCCCATTCCCTAACCCTAACCCTAACCCGAATTCTATCCCTGACCCTCACCCGAAACCTTACCCTCACCCGTGCCCTAATCTTAACCAGGACACCAACACTATCTTGTGCCCTCACACGTACGCTGACCCTTAATCGTTGTCGTACCCTAAACTGTACCCTAATCCCTCCCCATTCCCTAACCCTAACCCTAACCCGAATCCTAACCCTGACCCTCACGTGAAGCCTTACCCTCACCCGTGCCCTAATCTTAACCAGGACACTAACACTAACCCTTGCCCTCACACGAACGCTAACCCTTAAGCACTGTCGTACCCTAAGCTGTAGCCTAATCCCTCTGCATTCCTTAACCCTAACCCTAAGCCGAATCCTGACCCTGACCCTCACCCGAAGCCTTACCCTCACCCGTGCCCTAATCTTAACCATGACACCAAGACTAACTCGTGCCCTCAAACGTATGTTAACACTAAACCGCAGCGGTACCCTAACCTGTACCCTAATCCCTCTCCATTCCCTAACCCTAACCCTAACCTGAAACCAAACCATGACACTCACCCGAAACTTTACTCTCACCCGTGTCTTAATTTTAACCAGTACATCAACACTAACCCATGCCCTCTAACGTACGCCAACCCTAAGCCATTGCCGTACCCTAACCTGTACCTTAATCAATCCCCATTCCCTAACCCTAACCCTAACCCTAACCCTTAACGTGACCCTCTTCCAAGGCCTTACCCTCACCCGTGCCCTAATCGTAAGCAGTACACTAACACTAACTAGTGACCTCACACGTACGCTAAACCTTAAGCGTTGTGGTACCCTAAACTGTGCCCTAATATCTCCCCATTCCCTAACCCTAACCCTAACCCGAATTCTATCCCTGACCCTCACCCGAAACCTTACCCTCACCCGTGCCCTTATCTTAACCAGTACACCAACACTAACTCGTGCCCTCACACGTACGCTAACCCTTAAGCACTGTCGTACCCTAACCTGTACCCTAATCCCTCTCCATTCCCTAACCCTAACCCTAAACCGAATCCTAACCCTGACCCTCACCTGAAGCCTTACCCTCACCCGTTCCCTAATCTTAACCAGGACACCAACACTAACTCGTGCCCTCACACGTACGCTAAACCTTAAGCGTTGTCGTACCCTAAATTGTACCCTAATCCCTCCCCATTCCCTAACCCTAACCCTAACCCCATCCCTAAACCTGACCCACTTCCGATGCCCTATCCTAACCAATGCCCTAATCTTAACCAGTACACAAACACTAACTCATGCCCTCAAACGTACGCTAACCCTTAAGCATTGTCGTACCCTATCCTGTACCCTAATCCCTCCCCATTCCCTAACCCTAACCCTAAGCGAAACCCTGAACGTGACCCTTTTCCGAGGCCTTACCCTCATCGGTGCCCTTGTCTTAACCAGTACACCAACACTAACTCGTGCCCTCACACTTACGCTAACCCTTAAGCATTGTCGTACCCTAACCTGTACACTAATCCCTCTCCATTCCCTAACCCTAACCCTAACCCGAATCCTAACCCTGACCCTCACCCGAAGCCTTACCCTCACCCGTGCCCTAATCTTAACCAGGACACCAAGACTAACTCGTGCCCTCAAACGTACGCTAACACTAAACAGCAGCGGTACCCTAACCTGTACCCTAATCCCTCTCCATTCCCTAACCCTAACCCTAACCTGAAACCTAACCATGACACTCACCCGAAACTTTACCCTCAAGCGTGTCCTAATTTTAACCAGTACATCAACACTAACCCATGCCCTCTATCGTACGCCAACCCTAAGCCATTGCCGTACCCTAACCTGTACCCTAATCAATCCCCATTCCCTAACCCTAACCCTAACCCTAACCCTTAACGTGACCCTCTTCCGAGGCCTTACCCTCACCCGTGCCCTAATCGTAAGCAGTACACTAACACTAACTAGTGACCTCACACGTACGCTAAACCTTAAGCGTTGTGATACCCTAAACAGTGCCCTAATATCTCCCCATTCCCTAACCCTAACCCTAACCCGAATTCTATCCCTGACCCTCACCCGAAACCTTACCCTCACCCGTGCCCTAATCTTAACCAGGACACCAACACTAACTTGTGCCCTCACACGTACGCTAACCCTTAATCGTTGTCGTACCCTAAACTGTACCCTAATCCCTCCCCATTCCCTAACCCTAACCCTAACCCGAATCCTAACCCTGACCCTCACCTGAAGCCTTACCCTCACCCGTGCCCTAATCTTAACCAGGACACTAACACTAACCCTTGCCCTCACACGAACGCTAACCCTTAAGCACTGTCGTACCCTAAGCTGTACCCTAATCCCTCTGCATTCCTTAAACCTAACCCTAACCCGAATCCTAACCCTGACCCTCAGCCGAAGCCTTACCCTCACCCGTGCCCTAATCTTAACCAGGACACCAACACTAACACGTGCCCTCACACGTACGCTAAACCTTAAGCGTTGTCGTACCCTAAATTGTACCCTAATCCCTCCCCATTCCTTAACCCTAACCCTAACCCCAAACCTAAACCTGACCCACTTCCGAAGCCCTACCCTAACCAATGCCCTAATCTTAACCAGGACACAAACACTAACTCATGCCCTCAAACGTACGCTAAACCTTAAGCTTTGTCGTACCCTATCCTGTACCCTAATCCCTCCCCATTCCCTAACCCTAACCCTAAGCGAAACCCTGAACGTGACCCTTTTCCGAGGCCTTACCCTCATCGGTGCCGTTGTATTAACCAGTACACCAACACTAACTCGTGCCCTCACACTTACGCTAACCCTTAAGCATTGTCGTACACTATCCTGTACCCTAATCCCTCCCCATTCCCTAACCCTAACCCTAAGCGAAGCCCTGAACGTGACCCTTTTCCGAGGCCTTACCCTCATCGGTGCCGTTGTCTTAACCAGTACACCAACACTAACTCGTGCCCTCACACTTACGCTAACCCTTAAGCATTGTCATACCCTAACCTGTACCCTAATCCCTCTCCATTCCCTCACCCTATCCCTAACCAGAATCCTAACCCTGACCCTCACCCGAAGCCTTACCCTCACCCGTGCCCTAATCTTAACCAGGACACCAACTCTAACTCGTGCCCTCAAACGTACGCTAACACTAAACCGCAGCGGTACCCTTACCTGTACCCTAATCCCTCTCCATTCCCTAACCCTAACCCTAGCCTAAAACCTAACCATGACACTCACCCGAAACTTTACCCTCACCCGTGTCCTAATTTTAACCAGTACATCAACACTAACCCATGCCCTCTAACGTACGCCAACCCTAAGCCATTGCCGTACCCTAACCTGTACCCTAATCAATCCCCATTCCCTAACCCTAACCCTAACCCTAACCCTTAACGTGACCCTCTTCCGAGGCCTTACCCTCACCTGTGCCCTAATCGTAAGCAGTACACTAACACTAACTAGTGACCTCACACGTACGCTAAACCTTAAGCGTTGTGGTACCCTAAACTGTGCCCTAATATCTCCCCATTCCCTAACCCTAACCCTAACCCGAATGCTATCCCTGACCCTCACCCGAAACCTTACCCTCACCCGTGCCCTAATCTTAACCAGGACACCAACACTAACTTGTGCCCTCACACGTACGCTAACCCTTAATCGTTGTCCTACCCTAAACTGTACCCTAATCCCTCCCCATTCCCTAACCCTAACCCTAACCCGAATCCTAACCCTGACCCTCACCTGAAGCCTTACCCTCACCCGTGCCCTAATCTTAACCAGGACACTAACACTAACCCTTGCGCTCACACAAACGCTAACCCTTAAGCACTGTCGTACCCTAAGCTGTAGCCTAATACCTCTGCATTCCTTAACCCTAACCCTAACCCGAATCCTAACCCTGACCCTCACCCGAAGCCTTACCCGCACCCGTGCCCTAATCTTAACCAGGACACCAACACTAACTCGTGCCCTCACACGTACGCTAAACCTTAAGCGTTGTCGTACCCTAAATTGTACCCTAATCCCTCCCCATTCCTTAACCCTAACCCTAACCCCATCCCTAAACCTGACCCTCTTGCGATGCCCTACCCTAACCAATGCCCTAATCTTAACCAGTACACAAACACTAACTCATGCCCTCAAACGTACGCTAACCCTTAAGCATTGTCGTACCCTATCCTGTACCCTAATCCCTCCCCATTCCCTAACCCTAACCCTAAGCGAAACCCTGAACGTGACCCTTTTCCGAGGCCTTACCCTCATCGGTGCCGTTGTCTTAACCAGTACACCAACACTAACTGGTGCCCTCACACTTACGCTAACCCTTAAGAATTGTCGTACCCTAACCTGTACCCTAATCCCTCTCCATTCCCTAACCCTAACCCTAACCCGAATCCTAACCCTGACCCTCACCCGAAGCCTTACCCTCACCCGTGCCCTAATCTTAACCAGGACACCAAGACTAACTCGTGCCCTCAAACGTACGCTAACGCTAAACCGCAGCGGTACCCTAACCTGTACCCTAATCCCTCTCCATTCCCTAACCCTAACCCTAACCTGAAACCTAACCATGACACTCACCCGAAACTTTACCCTCACCCGTGTCCTAATTTTAACCAGTACATCAACACTAACCCATGCCCTCTAACGTACGCCAACCCTAAGCCATTGCCGTACCCTAACCTGTACCCTAATCAATCCCCATACCCTAACCCTAACCCAAACCCTTAACGTGACCCTCTTCCGAGGCCTTACCCTCACCCGTGCCCTAATCGTAAGCAGTACACTAACACTAACTAGTGACCTCACATGCACGCTAAACCTTAAGCGTTGTGGTACTCTAAACTGTGCCCTAATATCTCCCCATTCCCTAACCCTAACCCTAACCCGAATTCTATCCCTGACCCTCACCCGAAACCTTACCCTCACCCGTGCCCTAATCTTAACCAGGACACCAACACTAACTTGTGCCCTCACACGTACGCTAACCCTTAATCGTTGTCGTACCCTACACTGTACCCTAATCCCTCCCCATTCCCTAACCCTAACCCTAACCCTCATCGGTGCCCTTGTCTTAACCAGTACACCAACACTAACTCGTGCCCTCACACTCGCTAACCCTTAAGCATTGTCGTACCCTAACCTGTACCCTAATCCCTCTCCATTCCCTAACCCTAACCCTAACCCAAATCCTAACCCTGACCCTCACCCGAAGCCTTACCCTCACCCGTGCCCTAATCTTAACCAGGACACCAAGACTAACTCGTGCCCTCAAACGTACGCTAACACTAAACCACAGCGGTACCCTAACCTGTACCCTAATCCCTCTCCATTCCCTAACCCTAACCCTAACCTGAAGCCTAAACATGACACTCACCCGAAACTTTACCCTCACCCGTGCCCTAATTTTAACCAGTACATCAACACTAACCCATGACCTCTAACGTACGCCAACCCTAAGCCATTGCCGTACCCTAAACTGTACCCTAATCAATCGCCATTCCCTAACCCTAACCCTAACCCTAACCCTTAACGTGACCCTCTTCCGAGCCCTTACCCTCACCCGTGCCCTAATCGTAAGCAGTACACTAACACTAACTAGTGACCTCACACATACGCTAAACCTTAAGCGTTGTGGTACCCTAAACTGTGCCCTAATATCTCCCCATTCCTTAACCCTAACCCTAACGCGAATCCTAACCCTGACCCTCACCCGAAGCCTTACCCTCACCCGTGCCCTAATCTTAACCAGGACACCAACACTAACTCGTGCCCTCACACGTACGCTAAACCTTAAGCGTTGTCGTACCCTAAATTGTACCCTAATCCCTCCCCATTTCTTAACCCTAACCCTAACCCCATCCCTAAACCTGACACACTTCCGATGCCCTACCCTAACCAATGCCCTAATCTTAACCAGTACACAAACACAAACTCATGCCCTCAAACGAACGCTAACCCTTAAGCATTGTCGTACCCTATCCTGTACCCTAATCCCTCCCCATTCCCTAACCCTAACCCTAAGCGAAACCCTGAACTTGACCCTTTTCCGAGGCCTTACCCTCATCGGTGCCCTTGTCTTAACCAGTACACCAACACTAACTCGTGCCCTCACACTTACGCTAACCCTTAAGCATTGTCGTACCCTAACCTGTACCCTAATCCCTCTCCATTCCCTAACCCTAACCCTAACCAGAATCCTAACCCTGACCCTCACCCGAAGCCTTACCCTCACCCGTGCCCTAATCTTAACCAGGACACCAACACTAACTCGTGCCCTCAAACGTATGCTAACACTAAACCGCAGCGGTATTCTAACCTGTACCCTAATCCCTCTCCATTCCCTAACCCTAACCCTAACCTGAAACCTAACCATGACACTCACCCGAAACTTTACCCTCACCCGTGTCCTAATTTTAACCAATACATCAACACTAACCCATGCCCTCTAACGTACGCCAACCCTAAGCCATTGCCGTACCCTAACCTGTACCCTAATCAATCCCCATTCCCTAACCCTAACCCTAACCCTAACCCTTAACGTGACCCTCTTCAGAGGCCTTACCTTCACCCGTGCCCTAATCGTAAGCAGTAGACTAACACTAACTAGTGACCTCACACGTACGCTAAACCTTAAGCGTTGTGGTACTCTAAACTGTGCCCTAATATCTTCCCATTCCCTAACCCTAACCCTAACCCGAATTCTATCCCTGACCCTCACCCGAAACCTTACCCTCACCCATGCCCTAATCTTAACCAGGACACCAACACTAACTTGTGCCCTCACACGTACGCTAACCCTTAATCGTTGTCGTACCCTAAACTGTACCCTAATCCCTCCCCATTCCCTAACCCTAACCCTAACCCGAATCCTAACCCTGACCCTCACCTGAAGCCTTACCCTCACCCGTGCACTAATCTTAACCAGGACACTAACAATAACCCTTGCCCTCACACGAACGCTAACCCTTAAGCACTGTCGTACCCTAAGCTGTACCCTAATCCCTCTGCATTCCTTAACCCTAACCCTAACCCGAATCCTAACCCTGACACTCACCCGAAGCCTTACCCTCACGCGTACCCTAATCTTAACCAGGACACCAACACTAACTCGTGCCCTCACACGTACGCTAAACCTTAAGCGTTGTCGTACCCTAAATTGTACCCTAATCCCTCCCCATTCCTTAACCCTAAGCCTAACCCCATCCCTAAACCTGACCCACTTCCGATGCCCTACCCTAACCAATGCCCTAATCTTAACCAGTACACAAACACTAACTCATGCCCTCAAACGTACGCTAACCCTTAAGCATTGTCGTACCCTATCCTGTACCCTAATCCCTCCCCATTCCCTAACCCTAACCCTAAGCGAAACCCTGAACGTGACCCTTTTCCGATGCCTTACCCACATCGGTGCCATTGTCTTAACCAGTACACCAACACTAAATCGTGCCCTCACACTTACGCTAACCCTTAAGCATTGTCGTACCCTAAACTGTACCCTAATCCCTCTCAATTCCCTAACCCTAACCCTAACCCGAATCCTAACCCTGACCCTCACCCGAAGCCTTACCCTCACCCGTGCCCTAATCTTAACCAGGACACCAAGACTAACTTGTGCCCTCAAACGTACGCTAACACTACACCGCAGCGGTACCCTAACCTGTACCCTAATCCCTCTCCATTCCCTAACCCTAACCCTAACCTGAAACCTAACCATGACACTCACCAGAAACTTTACCCTCACCCGTGTCCTAATTTTAACCAGTACATCAACACTAACCCATGCCCTCTAACGTACGCCAACCCTAAGCCATTGCCGTACCCTAACCTGTACCCTAATCAATCCCCATTCCCTAACCCTAACCCTAACCCTAACCCTTAACGTGACCCTCTTCCGAGGCCTTACCCTCACCCGTGCCCTAATCGTAAGCAGTACACTAACACTAACTAGTGACCTCACACGTACGCTAAACCTTAAGCGTTGTGGTACCATAAACTGTGCCCTAATATCTCCCCATTCCCTAACCCTAACCCTAACCCGAATTCTATCCCTGACCCTCACCCGAAACCTTACCCTCACCCGTGCCCTAATCTTAACCAGGACACCAACACTAACTTGTGCCCTCACACGTAAGCTAACCCTTAATCGTTGTCGTACCCTAAGCTGTACCCTAATCCCTCTGCATTCCTTAACCCTAACCCTAACCCGAATCCTAAACCTGACCCTCACCCGAAGCCTTACCCTCACCCGTGCCCTAATCTTAACCAGGACACCAACACTAACTCGTGCCCTCACACGTACGCTAAACCTTAAGCGTTGTCGTACCCTAAATTGTACCCTAATCCCTCCCCATTCCTTAACCCTAACCCTAACCCCATCCCTAAACCTGACCCACTTCCGATGCCCTACCCTAACCAATGCCCTAATCTTAACCAGTACACAAACACTAACTCATGCCCTCAAACGTACGCTAACCCTTAAGCATTGTCGTACCCTATCCTGTACCCTAATCCCTCCCCATTCCCTAACCCTAACCCTAAGCGAAACCCTGAACGTGACCCTTTTCCGAGGCCTTACCCTCATCGGTGCCGTTGTCTTAACCAGTACACCAACACTAACTCGTTCCCTCACACTTACGCTAACCCTTAAGCATTGTCGTACCCTAACCTGTACCCTAATCCCTCTCCATTCCCGAACCCTAACCCTAACCTGAATCCTAACCCTGACCCTCACCCGAAGCCTTACCCTCACCCGTGCCCTAATCTTAACCAGGACACTAACACTAACCCTTGCCCTCACACGAACGCTAACCCTTAAGCACTGTCATACCCTAAGCTGTACCCTAATCCCTCTGCATTCCTTAACCCTAACCCTAACCCGAATCCTAACCCTGACCCTCACCCGAAGCCTTACCCTCACCCGTGCCCTAATCTTAACCAGGACACCAACACTAACTCGTGCCCTCACACGTACGCTAAACCTTAAGCGTTGTCGTACCCTAAATTGTACCCTAATCCCTCCCCATTCTTTAACCCTAACCCTAACCCCATCCCTAAACCTGATCCACTTCCGATGCCCTACCCTAACCAATGCCCTAATCTTAACCAGTACACAAACACTAACTCATGCCCTCAAACGTACGCTAACCCTTAAGCATTATCGTACCCTATCCTGTACCCTAATCCCTCCCCATTCCCTAACCCTAACCCTAAGCGAAACCCTGAACGTGACCCTTTTCCGAGGCCTTACCCACATCGGTGCCCTTGTCTTAACCAGTACACCAACACTAACTCGTGCCCTCACACTTACGCTAACCCTTAAGCATTGTCGTACCCTAACCTGTACGCTAATCCCTCTCCATTCCCTAACCCTAAGCCTAACCCGAATTCTATCCCTGACCCTCACCCGAAACCTTAACCTCACCCGTGCCCTAATCTTAACCAGGACACCAACACTAACTTGTGCCCTCACACGTACGCTAACCCTTAATCGTTGTCGTACCCTAAACTGTACCCTAATCCCTCCCCATTCCCTAACCCTAACCCTAACCCGAATCCTAACCCTGACCCTCACCTGAAGCCTTACCCTCACCCGTGCCCTAATCTTAACCAGGACACTAACACTAACCTTTGCCCTCACACGAACGCTAACCCTTAAGCACTGTCGTACCCAAAGCTGTACCCTAATCCCTCTGCATTCCCTAACCCTAACCCTAACCCGAATTCTATCCCTGACCCTCACCCGAAACCTTACCTTCACCCGTGCCCTAATCTTAACCAGGACACCAACACTAACTTGTGCCCTCACACGTACGCTAACGATAATCGTTGTCGTACCCTAAACTGTACCCTAATCCCTCCCCATTCCCTAACCCTAACCCTAACCCGAATCCTAACCCTGACCCTCACCTGAAGCCTTACCCTCACCCGTGCCCTAATCTTAACCAGGACACTAACACTAACCCTTGCCCTCACACGAACGCTAACCCTAAAGCACTGTCGTACCCTAAGCTGTACCCTAATCCTTCTGCATTCCTTAACCCTAACCCTAACCCGAATCCTAACCCTGACCCTCACCCGAAGCCTTACCCTCACCCGTGCCCTAATCTTAACCAGGACACCAACACTAAATCGTGCCCTCAAACGTATGCTAACACTAAACCGCAGCGGTACCCTAACCTGTACCCTAATCCCTCTCCATTCCCTAACCCTAACCCTAACCTGAAACCTAACCATGACACTCATCCGAAACTTTACCCTCACCCGTGTCCTAATTTTAACCAATAAATCAACACTAACCCATGCCCTCTAACGTACGCCAACCCTAAGCCATTGCCGTACCCTAACCTGTACCCTAATCAATCCCCATTCCCTAACCCTAACCCTAACCCTAACCCTTAACGTGACCCTCTTCAGAGGCCTTACCCTCACCCGTGCCCTAATCGTAAGCAGTAGACTAACACTACCTAGTGACCTCACACGTACGCTAAACCTTAAGCGTTGTGGTACTCTAAACTGTGCCCTAATATCTCCCCATTCCCTAACACTAACCCTAACCCGAATTCTATCCCTGATCCTCACCCGAAACCTTACCCTCACCCGTGCCCTAATCTTAACCAGGACACCAACACTAACTTGTGCCTCACACGTACGCTAACCCTTAATCGTTGTCGTACACTAAACTGTACCCTAATCCCTCCCCATTCCCTAACCCTAACCCTAACCCGAATCCTAACCCTGACCCTCACCTGAAGCCTTACCCTCACCCGTGTCCTAATCTTAACCAGGACACCAACACTAACTTGTGCCCTCAAACGTATGCTAACACTAAACCGCAGCGGTACCCTAACCTGTACCCTAATCCCTCTCAATTCCCTACCCCTAACCCTAACCTGAAACCTAACCATGACACTCATCCGAAACTTTACCCTCACCCGTGTCCTAATTTTAACCAATACATCAACACTAACCCATGCCCTCTAACGTACGCCAACCCTAAGCCATTGCCGTACCCTAACCTGTACCCTAATCAATCCCCATTCCCTAACCCTAACCCTATCCCTAACCCTTAACGTGACCCTCTTCCGAGGCCTTACCCTCACCCGTGCCCTAATCGTAAGCAGTACACTAACACTAACTAGTGACCTCACACGTACGCTAAACCTTAAGCGTTGTGGTACCCTAAACTGTGCCCTAATATCTCCCCATTCCCTAACCCTAACCCTAACCCGAATTCTATCCCTGACCCTCACCCGAAACCTTACCCTCACCCGTGCCCTAATCTTAACCAGGACACCAACACTAACTTGTGCCCTCACACGTACGCTAACCCTTAATCGTTGTCGTACCCTAAGCTGTACCCTAATCCCTCTGCATTCCTTAACCCTAACCCTAACCCGAATCCTAACCCTGGCCCTCACCCGAAGCCTTACCCTCACCCGTGCCCTAATCTTAACCAGGACAACAACACTAACTCGTGCCCTCACACGTACGCTAAACCTTAAGCGTTGTCGTACCCTAAATTGTACCCTAACCCCTCCCCATTCCTTAACCCTAACCCTAACCCCATCCCTAAACCTGACCCACTTCCGATGCCCTACCCGAACCAATGCCCTAATCTTAACCCGTACACAAACACTAACTCATGCCCTCAAACGTACGCTAACCCTTAAGCATTGTCGTACCCTATCCTGTACCCTAATCCCTCCCCATTCCCTAACCCTAACACTAAGCGAAACCCTGAACGTGACCCTTTTCCGAGGCCTTACCCTCATCGGTGCCGTTGTCTTAACCAGTACACCAACACTAACTCGTTCCCTCACACTTACGCTAACCCTTAAGCATTGTCGTACCCTAACCTGTACCCTAATCCCTCTCCATTCCCGAACCCTAACCCTAACCTGAATCCTAACCCTGACCCTCACCCGAAGCCTTACCCTCACCCGTGCCCTAATCTTAACCAGGACACTAACACTAACCCTTGCCCTCACACGAACGCTAACCCTTAAGCACTGTCATACCCTAAGCTGTACCCTAATCCCTCTGCATTCCTTAACCCTAACCCTAACCCGAATCCTAACCCTGACCCTCACCCGAAGCCTTACCCTCACCCGTGCCCTAATCTTAACCAGGACACCAACACTAACTCGTGCCCTCACACGTACGCTAAACCTTAAGCGTTGTCGTACCCTAAATTGTACCCTAATCCCTCCCCATTCCTTAACCCTAACCCTAACCCCATCCCTAAACCTGACCCACTTCCGATGCCCTACCCTAACCAATGCCCTAATCTTAACCAGTACACAAACACTAACTCATGCCCTCAAACGTACGCTAACCCTTAAGCATTGTCGTACCCTATCCTGTACCCTAATCCCTCCCCATTCCCTAACCCTAACCCTAAGCGAAACCCTGAACGTGACCCTTTTCCGAGGCCTTACCCTCATCGGTGCCCTTGTCTTAACCAGTACACCAACACTAACTCGTGCCCTCACACTTACGCTAACCCTTAAGCATTGTCGTACCCTAACCTGTACCCTAATCCCTCTCCATTCCCTAACCCTAAACCTAACCCGAATTCTATCCCTGACCCTCACCCGAAACCTTACCCTCACCCGTGCCCTAATCTTAACCAGGACACCAACACTAACTTGTGCCCTCACACGTACGCTAACCCTTAATCGTTGTCGTACCCTAAACTGTACCCTAATCCCTCCCCATTCCCTAACCCTAACCCTAACCCGAATCAGAACCCTGACCCTCACCTGAAGCCTTACCCTCACCCGTGACCTAATCTTAACCAGGACACTAACACTAACCCTTGCCCTCACACGAACGCTAACCCTTAAGCACTGTCGTACCCAAAGCTGTACCCTAATCCCTCTGCATTCCCTAACCCTAACCCTAACCTGAATCCTAACCCTGACCCTCACCCGAAGCCTTACCCTCACCCGTGCCCTAATCTTAACCAGGACACCAAGACTAACTCGTGCCCTCAAACGTACGCTAACACTAAACTGCAGCGGTACCCTAAACTGTACCCTAATCCCTCTCCATTCCCAAACCCTAACCCTAACCTGAAACCTAACCGTGACACTCACCCGAAACTTTACCCTCACCCGTGTCCTAATTTTAACAAGTACATCAACACTAACCCATGCCCTCTAACGTACGCCAACCCTAAGCCATTGCCGTACCCTAACCTGTACCCTAATCAATCCCCATTCCCTAACCCTAACCCTAACCCTAACCCTTAACGTGACCCACTTCAGAGGCCTTACCCTCACCCGTGCCCTAATCGTAAGCAGTAGACTAACACTAACTAGTGACCTCACACGTACGCTAAACCTTAAGCGTTGTGCTACCCTAAACTGTGCCCTAATATCTCCCCATTCCCTAACATTAACCCTAACCCGAATTCTATCCCTGACCCTCACCCGAAACCTTACCCTCACCCGTGCCCTAATCTTAACCAGGACAACAACACTAACTTGTGCCCTCACACGTACGCTAACCCTTAATCGTTGTCGTACCCTAAACTGTACCCTAATCCCTCCCCATTCCCTAACCCTAACCCTAACCCGAATCCTAACCCTGACCCTCACCCGTGCCCTAATCTTAACCAGGACACTAACACTAACCCTTGCCCTCACACGAACGCTAACCCTTAAGCACTGTCGTACCCTAAGCTGTACCCTAATCCCTCTGCATTCCTTAACCCTAACCCTAACCCGAATCCTAACCCTGACCCTCACCCGAAGCCTTACCCTCACCCGTGCCCTAATCTTAACCAGAACACCAACACTAACTCGTGCCCTCACACGTACGCTAAACCTTAAGCGTTATCGTACCCTAAATTGTACCCTAATCCCTCCCCATTCCTTAACCCTAACCCTAAACCCATCCCTAAACCTGACCCACTTCCGATGCCCTACCCTAACCAATGCCCTAATCTTAACCAGTACACAAACACTAACTCATGCCCTCAAATGTACGCTAACCCTTAAGCATTGTCGTATCCTATCTTGTACCCTAATCTATCCCCATTCCCTAACCCTAAGCCTAAGCGAAACCCTGAACGTGACCCTTTTAGGAGGCCTTACCCTCATCGGTGCCGTTGTCTTAACCAGTACACCAACACTAACTCGTGCCCTCACACTTCCGCTAACCCTTAAGCATTGTCGTACCCTAACCTGTACCCTAATCCCTCTCCATTCCCTAACCCTAACCCTAACCCGAATCCTAACCCTGACCCTCACCCGAAGCCTTACCCTCACCCGTGCCCTAATCTTAACCTGGACACCAAGACTAACTCGTGCCCTCACACGTACGCTAACACTAAACCGCAGAGGTACCCTAACCTGTACCCTAATCCCTCTCCATTCCCTAACCATAACCCTAACCTGAAACCTAACTATGACACTCACCCGATACTTTACCCTCACCCGTGTTCTGATTTTAACCAGTACATCAACACTAACCCATGCCCTCTACCGTACGCCAACCCTAAGCCATTGCCGTACACTAACCTGTACCCTAATCAATCCCCATTCCCTAACCCTAACCCTAACCCTAACCCTTAACGTGACCCTCTTCCGAGGCCTTACCCTCACCCATGGCCTAATCGTAAGCAGTACACTAACACTAACTGGTGACCTCACACGTACGCTAAACCTTAATCGTTGTGGTACCCTAAACTGTGCCCTAATATCTCCCCATTCCCTAACCCTAACCCTAACCCGAATTCTATCCCTGACCCTCACCCGAAACCTTACCCTCACCCGTGCCCTAATCTTAACCAGGACACCAACACTAACTTGTGCCCTCACACGTACGCTAACCCTTAATCGTTGTCGTACCCTAAACTGTACCCTAATCCCTCCCCATTCCCTAACCCTAACCCTAACCCGAATCCTAACCCTGACCCTCACCTGAAGCCTTACCCTCACCCGTGCCCTAATCTTAACCAGGACACTAACACTAACCCTTGCCCTCACACGAACGCTAACCCTTAAGCACTGTCGTACCCAAAGCTGTACCCTAATCCCTCTGCATTCCTTAACCCTAACCCTAACCCGAATCCTAACCCTGACCCTCACCCGAAGCCTTACACTCACCCGTGCCCTAATCTTAACCAGGACACCAACACTAACACGTGCCCTCACACGTACGCTAAACCTTAAGCGTTGTCGTACCCTAAATTGTACCCTAATGCCTCCCCATTCCTTAACCCTAACCCTAACCCCATCCCTAAACCTGACCCACTTCCGATGCCCTACCCTAACCAATGCCCTAATCTTAACCAGTACACAAACACTAACTCATGCCCTCAAACGTAGGCTAACCCTTAAGCATTGTCGTACCCTATCCTTTATCCTAATCCCTCCCCATTCCCTCACCCTAACCCTAAGCGAAACCCTGAACGTGACCCTTTCCCGAGGCCTTACCCTCATCGGTGCCGTTGTCTTAACCAGTACACCAACAGTAACTCGTGCCCTCACACTTACGCTAACGCTTAAGCATTGTCGTACCCTAACCTGTACCCTAATCCCTCTCCATTCCCTAACCCTAACCCTAACCCGAATCCTAACCCTGACCCTCACCCGAAGCCTTACCCTCACCCGTGCCCTAATCTTAACCAGGACACCAAGACTAACTCGTGCCCTCACACGTACGCTAACACTAAACCGCAGCGGTACCCTAACCTGTACCCTAATAACTCTCCATTCCCTAACCCTAACCCTAACCTGAAACCTAACCATGACACTCATCCGAAACTTTACCCTCACCCGTGTCCTAATTTTAACCAATAAATCAACACTAACCCATGCCCTCTAACGTACGCCAACCCTAAGCCATTGCCGTAGCCTAACCTGTACCCTAATCAATCCCTATTCCCTAACCCTAACCCTAACCCTAACCCTTAACGTGACCCTCTTCCGAGACCTTACCCTCACCCGTGCCCTAATCGTAAGCAGTACACTAACACTAACTAGTGACCTCACACGTACGCTAAACCTTAAGCGTTGTGGTACCCTAAACTGTGCCCTAATATCTCCCCATTCCCTATCCCTAACCCTAACCCGAATTCTATCCCTGACCCTCACCCGAAACCTTACCCTCACCCGTGCCCTAACCTTAACCAGGACACCAACACTAACTTGTGCCCTCACACGTACGCTAACCCTTAATCGTTGTCGTACCCTAAACTGTACCCTAATCCCTCCCCATTCCCTAACCCTAACCCTAACCCGAATCCTAACCCTGACCCTCACCTGAAGCCTTACCCTCACCCGTGCCCTAATCTTAACCAGAACTCTAACAATAACCCTTGCCCTCACACGAACGCTAACCCTTAAGCACTGTCGTACCCTAAGCTGTACCCTAATCCCTCTGCATTCCTTAACCCTAACCCTAACCCGAATCCTAACCCTGACCCTCACCCGAAGCCTTACCCTCACCCGTGCCCTAATCATAACCAGGACACCAACACTAACTCGTGCCCTCACACGTACGCTAAACCTTAAGCGTTGTCGTACCCTAAATTGTACCCTCATCCCTCCCCATTCTTTAACCCTAACCCTAAACCCATCCCTAAACCTGACCCACTTCCGATGCCCTACCCTAACCAATGCCCTAATCTTAACCAGTACACAAACACTAACTCATGCCCTCAAACGTACGCTAACCCTTAAGCATTGTCGTACCCTATCCTGTACCCTAATCCCTCCCCATTCCCTACCCCTAACCCTAAGCGAAACCCTGAACGTGACCCTTTTCCGAGGCCTTACCCTCATCGGTGCCGTTGTCTTAACCAGTAAACCAACACTAACTCGTGCCCTCACACTTACGCTAACCCTTAAGCATTGTCGTACCCTAACCTGTACCCTAATCCCTCTCCATTCCCTAACCCTAACCCTAACCCGAATCCTAACCCTGAACCTCACCCGAAGCCTTACACTCACCCGTGCCCTAATCTTACCAGGACACCAAGATTAACTCGTGCCCTCACACGTACACTAACACTAAACCGCAGCGGTACCCTAACCTGTACCCTAATCCCTCTCCATTCCCTAACCCTAACCCTAACCTGAAACCTAAACATGACACTCACCCGAAACTTTACCCTCACCCGTGTCCTAATTTTAACCAGTACATCAACACTAACCCATGCCCTCCAACGTACGCCAACCCTAAGCCATTGCCGTACCCTAACCTGTACCCTAATCAATCCCCATTCCCTAACCCTAACCCTAACCCTAACCCTTAACGTGACCCTCTTCCGAGGCCTTACCCTCACCCGTGCCCTAATCGTAAGCAGTACACTAACACTAACTAGTGACCTCACACGTACGCTAAACCTTAAGCGTTGTGGTACCCTAAACTGTGCTCTAATATCTCCCCATTCCCTAACCCTAACCCTAACCCGAATTCTATCCCTGACCCTCACCCGAAACCTTACCCTCACCCGTGCCCTAATCTTAACCAGGACACCAACACTAACTTGTGCCCTCACACGTACGCTAACCCTTAATTGTTGTCGTACCCTAAACTGTACCCTAATCCCTCCCCATTCCCTAACCCTAACCCTAACCCGAATCCTAACCCTGACTCTCACCTGAAGCCTTTCCCTCACCCGTGCCCTAATCTTAACCAGGACACTAACACTAACCCTTGCCCTCACACGAAAGCTAACCCTTAAGCACTGTCGTACCCTAAGCTGTACCCTAATCCCTCTGCATTCCTTAACCCTAACCCTAACCCGAATCATGACCCTGACCCTCACCCGAAGCCTTACCCTCACCCGTGCCCTAATCTTAACCAGGACACCAACACTAACTCATGCCCTCACACGTACGCTAAACCTTAAGCGTTGTCGTACCCTAAATTGTACCCTAATCCCTCCCCATTCTTTAACCCTAACCCTAAACCCATCCCTAAACCTGACCCACTTCACATGCCCTACCCTAACCAATGCCCTAATCTTAACCAGTACACAAACACTAACTCATGCCCTCAAACGTACGCTAACCCTTAAGCATTGTCGTACCCTATCCTGTACCCTAATCCCTCCCCATTCCCTTCCCCTAACCCTAAGCGAAACCCTGAACGTGACCCTTTTCCGAGGCCTTACCCTCATCGGTGCAGTTGTCTTAACCAGTAAACCAACACTAACTCGTGCCCTCACACTTACGCTAACCCTTAAGCATTGTCGTACCCTAACCTGTACCCTAATCCCTCTCCATTCCCTAACCCTAACCCTAACCCGAATCCTAACCCTGACCCTCACCCGAAGCCTTACCCTCACCCGTGCCCTAATCTTACCAGGACACCAAGATTAACTCGTGCCCTCACACGTACACTAACACTAAACCGCAGCGGTACCCTAACCTGTACCCTAATCCCTCTCCATTCCCTAACCCTAACCCTAACCTGAAACCTAACCATGACACTCACCCGAAACTTTACCCTCACCCGTGTCCTAATTTTAACCAGTACATCAACACTAACCCATGCCCTCCAACGTACGCCAACCCTAAGCCATTGCCATACCCTAACCTGTACCCTAATCAATCCCCATTCCCTAACCCTAACCCTAACCCTAACCCTTAACGTGACCCTCTTCCGAGGCCTTACCCTCACCCGTGCCCTAATCGTAAGCAGTACACTAACACTAACTAGTGACCTCACACGTACGCTAAACCTTAAGCTTTGTGGTACCCTAAACTGTGCTCTAATATCTCCCCATTCCCTAACCCTAACCCTAACCCGAATTCTATCCCTGACCCTCACCCGAAACCTTACCCTCACCCGTGCCCTAATCTTAACCAGGACACCAACACTAACTTGTGCCCTCACACGTACGCTAACCCTTAATCGTTGTCGTACCCTAAACTGTACCCTATTCCCTCCCCATTCCCTAACCCTAACCCTAACCCGAATCCTAACCCTGACCCTCACCTGAAGCCTTACCCTCACCCGTGCCCTAATCTTAACCAGGACACTAACACTAACCCTTGCCCTCACACGAACGCTAACACTTAAGCAATGTCGTACCCTAAGCTGTACCCTAATCCCTCTGCATTCCTTAACCCTAACCCTAACCCTAATCCTAACCCTGACCCACACCCGAAGCCTTACCCTCACCCGTGCCCTAATCTTAACCAGGACACCAACACTAACTCGTGCCCTCACACGTACGCTAAACCTTAAGCGTTGTCGTACCCTAAATTGTAACCTAATCCCTCCCCATTCCTTAACCCTAACCCTAACCCCATCCCTAAACCTGACCCACTTCCGATGCCCTACCCTAACCAATGCCCTAATCTTAACCAGTACACAAACACTAACTCATGCCCTCAAACGTACGCTAACCCTTAAGCATTGTCGTACCCTATCCTGTACCCTAATCCCTCCCCATTCCCTAACCCTAACCCTAAGCGAAACCCTGAACGTGACCCTTTTCCGAGGCCTTACCCTCATCGGTGCCGTTGTCTTAACCAGTACACCAACACTAACTCGTGCCCTCACACTTTCGCTAACCCTTAAGCATTGTCGTACCCTAACCTGTACCCTAATCCCTCTCCATCCCTAACCCTAACCCTAACCCGAATCCTAACCCTGACCCTCACCCGAAGCCTTACCCTCACCCGTGCCCTAATCTTAACCAGGACACCAATACTAACTTGTGCCCTCACACGTACGCTAAGACTTAATCGTTGTGGTACCCTAAACTGTACCCTAATCCCTCCCCATTCCTTAACCCAAACCCTAACCCGAATCCTAACCCTGACCCTCACCTGAAGCCTTACCCTCACCCGTGCCCTAATCTTAACCAGGACACTAAAACTAACCCTTGCCCTCACACGAACGCTAACCATTAAGCACTGTCGTACCCTAAGCTGTACCCTAATCCCTCTGCATTCTTTAACCCTAACCCTAACCCGAATCCTAACCCTGACCCTCACCCGAAGCCTTACCCTCACCCGTGCCCTAATCTTAACCAGGACACCAACACTAACTCGTGCCCTCACACGTACGCTAAACCTTAAGCGTTGTCGTACCCTAAATTGTACCCTAATCCCTCTCCATTCCTTAACCCTAACCCTAACCCCATCCCTAAACCTGACCCACTTCCGATGCCCTACCCTAACCAATGCCCTAATCTTAACCAGTACACAAACACTAACTCATGCCCTCAAACGTACGCTAACCCTTAAGCATTGTCGTACCCTATCCTGTACCCTAATCCCTCCCCATTCCCTAACCCTAACCCTAAGCGAAACCCTGAACGTGACCCTTTTCCGAGGCCTTACCCTCATCGGTGCCCTTGTCTTAACCAGTACACCAACACTAACTCGTGCCCTCACACTTACGCTAACCCTTAAGCATTGTCGTACCCTAACCTGTACCCTAATCCCTCTCCATTCCCTAACCCTAACCCTAACCCGAATCCTAACCCTGACCCTCACCCGAAGCCTTACCCTCACCCGTGCCCTAATCTTAACCAGGACACCAAGACTAACTCGTGCCCTCAAACGTACGCTAACACTAAACCGCAGCGGTACCCTAACCTGTACCCTAATCCCTCTCCATTCCCTAACTCTAAACCTAACCTGAAACCTAACCATGACACTCACCGGAAACTTTACCCTCACCCGTGTCCTAATTTTAACCAGTACATCAACACTAACCCATGCCCTCTAACGTACGCCAACCCTAAGCCATTGCCGTACCCTAACCTGTACCCTAATCAATCCCCATTCCCTAACCCTAACCCTAACCCTAACCCTTAACGTGACCCTCTTCCGAGGCCTTACCCTCACCTGTGCCCTAATCGTAAGCAGTACACTAATACTAAGTAGTGACCTCACACGTACGCTAAACCTTAAGCGTTGTGGTACCCTAAACTGTGCCCTAATATCTCCCCATTCCCTAACCCTAACCCTAACCCGAATTCTATCTCTGACCCTCACCCGAAACCTTACCCTCACCCGTGCCCTAATCTTAACCAGGACACCAACACTAACTTGTGCCCTCACACGTACGCTAACCCTTAATCGTTGTCGTACCCTAAACTGTACCCTAATCCCTCCCCATTCCCTAACCCTAACCCTAACCCGAATCCTAACCCTGACCCTCACCTGAAGCCTTACCCTCACCCGTGCCCTAATCTTAACCAGGACACTAAAACTAACCCTTGCCCTCACACGAACGCTAACCATTAAGCACTGTCGTACCCTAAGCTGTACCCTAATCCCTCTGCATTCTTTAACCCTAACCCTAACCCGAATCCTAACCCTGACCCTCACCCGAAGCCTTACCCTCACCCGTGCCCTAATCTTAACCAGGACACCAACACTAACTCGTGCCCTCACACGTACGCTAAACCTTAAGCGTTGTCGTACCCTAAATTGTACCCTAATCCCTCTCCATTCCTTAACCCTAACCCTAACCCCATCCCTAAACCTGACCCACTTCCGATGCCCTACCCTAACCAATGCCCTAATCTTAACCAGTACACAAACACTAACTCATGCCCTCAAACGTACGCTAACCCTTAAGCATTGTCGTACCCTATCCTGTACCCTAATCCCTCCCCATTCCCTAACCCTAACCCTAAGCGAAACCCTGAACGTGACCCTTTTCCGAGGCCTTACCCTCATCGGTGCCCTTGTCTTAACCAGTACACCAACACTAACTCGTGCCCTCACACTTACGCTAACCCTTAAGCATTGTCGTACCCTAACCTGTACCCTAATCCCTCTCCATTCCCTAACCCTAACCCTAACCCGAATCCTAACCCTGACCCTCACCCGAAGCCTTACCCTCACCCGTGCCCTAATCTTAACCAGGACACCAAGACTAACTCGTGCCCTCAAACGTACGCTAACACTAAACCGCAGCGGTACCCTAACCTGTACCCTAATCCCTCTCCATTCCGTAACTCTAAACCTAACCTGAAACCTAACCATGACACTCACCGGAAACTTTACCCTCACCCGTGTCCTAATTTTAACCAGTACATCAACACTAACCCATGCCCTCTAACGTACGCCAACCCTAAGCCATTGCCGTACCCTAACCTGTACCCTAATCAATCCCCATTCCCTAACCCTAACCCTAACCCTAACCCTTAACGTGACCCTCTTCCGAGGCCTTACCCTCACCTGTGCCCTAATCGTAAGCAGTACACTAATACTAAGTAGTGACCTCACACGTACGCTAAACCTTAAGCGTTGTGGTACCCTAAACTGTGCCCTAATATCTCCCCATTCCCTAACCCTAACCCTAACCCGAATTCTATCCCTGACCCTCACCCGAAACCTTACCCTCACCCGTGCCCTAATCTTAACCAGGACACCAACACTAACTTGTGCCCTCACACGTACGCTAACCCTTAATCGTTGTCGTACCCTAAACTGTACCCTAATCCCTCCCCATTCCCTAACCCTAACCCTAACCCGAATCCTAACCCTGACCCTCACCTGAAGCCTTACCCTCACCCGTGCCCTAATCTTAACCAGGACACTAACACTAACCCTTGCCCTCACACGAACGCTAACCCTTAAGCACTGTCTTACCCTAAGCTGTAGCCTAATCCCTCTGCATTCCTTAACCCTAACCCTAACCCGAATCCTAACCCTGACCCTCACCCGAAGCCTTACCCACACCCGTGCCCTAATCTTAACCAGGACACCAACACTAACTCGTGCCCTCACCCGTACGCTAAACCTTAAGCGTTGCTGTACCCTAAATTGTACCCTAATCCCTCCCCATTCCGTAACCCTAACCCTAACCCCATCCCTAAACCTGACCCACTTCCGATGCCCTACCCTAACCAATGCCCTAATCTTAGCCAGTACACAAACACTAACTCATGCCCTCAAACGTACGCTAACCCTTAAGCATTGTCGTACCCTATCCTGTACCCTAATCCCTCCCCATTCCCTAACCCTAACCCTAAGCGAAACCCTGAACGTGACCATTTTCCGAGGCCTTACCCTCATCGGTGCCCTTGTCTTAACCAGTACACCAACACTAATTCGTGCCCTCACACTTACGCTAACCCTTAAGCATTGTCGTACCCTAACATGTACCCTAATCCCTCTCCATTCCCTAACCCTAACCCTAACCCGAATCCTAACCCTGACCCTCACCCGAAGCCTTACCCTCACCCGTGCCCTAATCTTAACCAGGACACCAAGACTAACTCGTGCCCTCAAACGTACGCTAACACTAAACCGCAGCGGTACCCTAACCTGTACCCTAATCCCTCTCCATTCCCTAACTCTAACCCTAACCTGAAACCTAACCATGACACTCACCCGAAACTTTACCCTCACCCGTGTCCTAATTTTAACCAGTACATCAACACTAACCCATGCCCTCTAACGTACGCCAACCCTAAGCCATTGCCGTACCCTAACCTGTACCCTAATCAATCCCCATTCCCTAACCCTAACCCTAACCCTAACCCTTAACGTGACCCTCTTCCGAGGCCTTACCCTCACCTGTGCCCTAATCGTAAGCAGTACACTAACACTAACTAGTTACCTCACACGTACGCTAACCCTTAATCGTTATCGTACCCTAAACTGTACCCTAATCCCTCCCCATTCCCTAACCCTAACCCTAACCCTGACCCTCACCTGAAGCCTTACCCTCACCCGTGCCCTAATCTTAACCAGGACACTAACACTAACCCTTGCCCTCACACGAACGCTAACCCTTAAGCACTGTCGTACCCTAAGCTGTAGCCTAATCCCTCTGCATTCCTTAACCTTAACCCTAACCCGAATCCTAACCCTGACCCTCACCCGAAGCCTTACCCTCACCCGTGCCCTAATCTTAACCAGGACACCAACACTAACTCGTGCCCTCACACGTACGCTAAACCTTAAGCGTTGCCGTACCCTAAATCGTACCCTAATCCCTCCCCATTCCTTAACCCTAACCCTAACCCCATCCCTAAACCTGACCCACTTCCGATGCCCTACCCTAACCAATGCCCTAATCTTAACCAGTACACAAACACTAACTCATGCCCTCAAACCTACGCTAACCCTTAAGCATTGTCGTACCCTATCCTGTACCCTAATCCCTCCCCATTCCCTAACCCTAACCCTAAGCGAAACCCTGAACGTGACCCTTTTCCGAGGCCTTACCCTCATCGGTGCCCTTGTCTTAACCAGTACACCAACACTAACTCGTGCCCTCACACTTACGCTAACCCTTAAGCATTGTCGTACCCTAACCTGTACCCTAATCCCTCTCCATTCCCTAACCCTAACCCTAACCCGAATCCTAACCCTGACCCTCACCCGAAGCCTTACCCTCACCCGTGCCCTAATCTTAACCAGGACACCAAGACTAACTCGTGCCCTCAAACGTACGCTAACCCTAAACCGCAGCGGTACCCTAACCTGTACCCTAATCCCTCTCCATTCCCTAACTCTAACCCTAACCTGAAACCTAACCATGACACTCACCCGAAACTTTACCCTCACCCGTGTCCTAATTTTAACCAGTACATCAACACTAACCCATGCCCTCTAACGTACGCCAACCCTAAGCTATTGCCGTACCCTAACCTGTACCCTAATCAATCCCCATTCCCTAACCCTAACCCTAACCCTAACCCTTAACGTGACCCTCTTCCGAGGCCTTACCCTCACCTGTGCCCTAATCGTAAGCAGTACACTAACACTAACTAGTGACCTCACACGTACGCTAAACCTTAAGCGTTGTGGTACCCTAAACTGTGCCCTAATATATCCCCATTCCCTAACCCTAACCCTAACCCGAATTCTATCCCTGACCCTCACCCGAAACCTTACCCTCACCCGTGCCCTAATCTTAACCAGGACACCAACACTAACTTGTGCCCTCACACGTACGCTAACCCTTAATCGTTGTCGTACCCTAAACTGTACCCTAATCCCTCCCCATTCCCTAACACTAACCCTAACCCGAATCCTAACCCTGACCCTCACCTGAAGCCTTACCCTCACCCGTGCCCTAATCTTAACCAGGACACTAACTCTAACCCTTGCCCTCACACGAACGCTAACCCTTAAGCACTGTCGTACCCTAAGCTGTAGCCTAATCCCTCTGCATTCCTTAACACTAACCCTAACCCGAATCCTAACCCTGACCCTCACCCGAAGCCTTACCCTCACCCGTGCCCTAATCTTAACCAGGACACCAACACTAACTCGTGCCCTCACACCTACACTAAACCTTAAGCGTTGCCGTACCCTAAATCGTACCCTAATCCCTCCCCATTCCTTAACCCTAACCCTAACCCCATCCCTAAACCTGACCCACTTCCGATGCCCTACCCTAACCAATGCCCTAATCTTAACCAGTACACAAACACTAACTCATGCCCTCAAACCTACGCTAACCCTTAAGCATTGTCGTACCCTATCCTGTACCCTAATCCCTCCCCATTCCCTAACCCTAACACTAAGCGAAACCCTGAACGTGACCCTTTTCCGAGGCCTTACCCTCATCGGTGCCCTTGTCTTAACCAGTACACCAACACTAACTCGTGCCCTCACACTTACGCTAACCCTTAAGCATTGTCGTACCCTAACCTGTACCCTAATCCCTCTCCATTCCCTAACCCTAACCCTAACCCGAATCCTAACCCTGACCCTCACCCGAAGCCTTACCCTCACCCGTGCCCTAATCTTAACCAGGACACCAAGACTAACTTGTGCCCTCAAACGTACGCTAACACTAAACCGCAGCGGTACCCTAACCTGTACCCTAATCCCTCTCCATTCCCTAACTCTAACCCTAACCTGAAACCTAACCATGACACTCACCCGAAACTTTACCCTCACCCGTGTCCTAATTTTAACCAGTACATCAACACTAACCCATGCCCTCTAACGTACGCCAACCCTAAGCCATTGCCGTACCCTAACCTGTACCCTAATCAATCCCCATTCCCTAACCCTAACCCTAACCCTAACCCTTAACGTGACCCTCTTCCGAGGCCTTACCCTCACCTGTGCCCTAATCGTAAGCAGTACACTAACACTAACTAGTGACCTCACACGTACGCTAAACCTTAAGCGTTGTGGTACCCTAAACTGTGCCCTAATATCTCCCCATTCCCTAACCCTAACCCTAACCCGAATTCTATCCCTGAGCCTCACCCGAAACCTTACCCTCACCCGTGCCCTAATCTTAACCAGGACACCAACACTAACTTGTGCCCTCACACGTACGCTAACACTTAATCGTTGTCGTACCCTAAACTGTACCCTAATCCCTCCCCATTACCTAACCCTAACCCTAACCCGAATCCTAACCCTGACCCTCACCTGAAGCCTTACCCTCAACCGTGCCCTTATCTTAACCAGGACACTAACACTAACCCTTGCCCTCACACGAACGCTAACCCTTAAGCACTGTCGTACCCTAAGCTGTAGCCTAATCCCTCTGCATTCCTTAACCCTAACCCTAACCCGAATCCTAACCCTGAGCCTCACCCGAAGCCTTACCCTCACCCGTGCCCTAATCTTAACCAGGACACCAACACTAACTCGTGCCCTCACACGTACGCTAAACCTTAAGCGTTGCCGTACCCTAAATTGTACCCTAATCCCTCCCCATTCCTTAACCCTAACCCTAACCCCATCCCTAAACCTGACCCACTTCCGATGCCCTACCCTAACCAATGCCCTAATCTTAACCAGTACACAAACACTAACTCATGCCCTCAAACGTACGCTAACCCTTAAGCATTGTCGTACCCTATCCTGTTCCCTAATCCCTCCCCATTCCCTAACCCTAACACTAAGCGAAACCCTGAACGTGACCCTTTTCCGAGGCCTTACCCTCATCGGTGCCGTTGTCTTAACCAGTACACCAACACTAACTCGTGCCCTCACACTTAGGCTAACCCTTAAGCATTGTCGTACCCTAACCTGTACCCTAATCCCTCTCCATTCCCTAACCCTAACCCTAACCCGAATCCTAACCCTGACCCTCACCCGAAGCCTTAACCTCACCCGTGCCCTAATCTTAACCAGGACACCAAGACTAACTCGTGCCCTCAAACGTACGCTAACACTAAACCGCAGCGGTACCCTAACCTGTACCCTAATCCCTCTCCATTCCCTAACTCTAACCCTAACCTGAAACCTAACCATGACACTCACCCGAAACTTTACCATCACCCGTGTCCTAATTTTAACCAGTACATCAACACTAACCCATGCCCTCTAACGTACGCCAACCCTAAGCCATTGCCGTACCCTAACCTGTACCCTAATCAATCCCCATTCCCTAACCCTAACCCTAACCCTAACCCTTAACGTGACCCTCTTCCGAGGCCTTACCCTCACCTGTGCCCTAATCGTATGCAGTACACTAACACTAACTAGTGACCTCACACGTACGCTAAACCTTAAGCGTTGTGCTACCCTAAACTGTGCCCTAATATCTCCCCATTCCCTAACCCTAACCCTAACCCGAATTCTATCCCTGACCCTCACCCGAAACCTTACACTCACCCGTGCCCTAATCTTAACCAGGACACCAACACTAATTTGTGCCCTCACACGTATGCTAACCCTTAATCGTTGTCTTACCCTAAATTGTACCCTAATCCCTCCCCATTCCCTAACCCTAACCCTAACCCGAATCCTAACCCTGACCCTCACCTGAAGCCTTACCCTCACCCGTGCCCTAATCTTAACCAGGACACTAACACTAACACTTGCCCTCACACGAACGCTAACCCTTAAGCACTGTCGTACCCTAAGCTGTAGCCTAATCCCTCTGCATTCCTTAACCCTAAGCCTAACCCGAAACCTAACCCTGACCCTCACCCGAAGCCTTACCCTCACGCGTGCCCTAATCTTAACCAGGACACCAACACTAACTCGTGCCCTCACACGTACGCTCAACCTTAAGCGTTGCCGTACCCTAAATTGTACCCTAATCCCTCCCCATTCCTTAACCCTAACCCTAACCCCATCCCTAAACCTGACCCACTTCCGATGCCCTACCCTAACCAATGCCCTAATCTTAACCAGTACACAAACACTAACTCATGCCCTCAAACGTACGCTAACCCTTAAGCATTGTCGTACCCTATCCTGTACCCTAATCCCTCCCCATTCCCTAACCCTAACCCTAAGCGAAACCCTGAACGTGACCCTTTTCCGAGGCCTTACCCTCATCGGTGCCGTTGTCTTAACCAGTACACCAACACTAACTCGTGCCCTCACACTTACGCTAACCCTTAAGCATTGTCGTACCCTAACCTGTACCCTAATCCCTCTCCATTCCCTAACCCTAACCCTAACCCGAAACCTAACCCTGACCCTCACCCGAAGCCTTACCCTCACCCGTGCCCTAATCTTAACCAGGACACCAAGACTAACTCGTGCACTCAAACGTATGCTAACACTAAACCGCAGCGGTACCCTAACCTGTACCCTAATCCCTCTCCATTCCCTAACCCTAACCCTAACCTGAAACCTAACCATGACACTCACCCGAAACTTTACCCTCACCCGTGTCCTAATTTTAACCAGTACATCAACACTAACCCATGCCCTCTAACCTACGCCAACCCTAAGCCATTGCCGTACCCTAACCTGTACCCTAATCAATCCCCATTCCCTAACCCTAACCCTAACCCTAACCCTTAACGTGACCCTCTTTCGAGGCCTTACCCTCACCCGTGCCCTAATCGTAAGCAGTACACTAACACTAACTAGTGACCTCACACGTACGCTAAACCTTAAGCGTTGTGGTACCCTAAACTGTGCCCTAATATCTCCCCATTCCCTAACCCTAACCCTAACCCGAATTCTATCCCTGACCCTCACCCGAAACCTTACACTCAACCGTGCCTAATCTTAACCAGGACACCAACACTAATTTGTGCCCTCACACGTACGCTAACCCTTAATCGTTGTCTTACCCTAAACTGTACCCTAATCCCTCCCCATTCCCTAACCCTAACCCTAACCCGAATCATAACCCTGACCCTCACCTGAAGCCTTACCCTCACCCGTGCCCTAATCTTAACCAGGACACTAACACTAACCCTTGCCCTCACACGAACGCTAAACCTTAAGCACTGTCGTACCCTAAGCTGTACCCTAATCCCTCTGCATTCCTTAACCCTAACCCTAACCCGAATCCTAACCCTGACCCTCACCCGAAGCCTTACCCTCACCCGTGCCCTAATCTTAACCTGGACACCAACATTAACTCGTGCCCTCACACGTACGCTAAACCTTAAGCGTTGTCGTACCCTAAATTGTACCCCAATCCCTCCCCATTCCTTAACCCTAACCCTAACCCCATCCCTATACCTGACCCACTTCCGATGCCCTACCCTAACCAATGCCCTAATCTTAACCAGTACACAAACACTAACTCATGCCCTCAAACGTAGGCTAACCCTTAAGCATTGTCGTACCCTATCCTGTACCCTAATCCCTCCCCATTCCCTAACCCTAACCCTAAGCGAAACCCTGAACGTGACCCTTTTCCGAGGCCTTACCCTCATCGGTGCCGTTGTCTTAACCAGTACACCAACACTAACTCGTGCCCTCACACTTACGCTAACCCTTAAGCATTGTCGTACCCTAACCTGTACCCTAATCCCTCTCCATTCCCTAACCCTAACCCTAACCCGAATCCTAACCCTGACCCTCACCCGAAGCCTTACCCTCACCCGTGCCCTAATCTTAACCAGGACACCAACACTAACTCGTGCCCTCTAACGTACGCCAACCCTAAGCCATTGCCGTACCCTAACCTGTACCCTAATCAATCCCCATTCCCTAAACCTAACCCTAACCCTAACCCTTAGCGTGACCCTCTTCCGAGGCCTTACCCTCACCTGTGCCCTAATCGTAAGCAGTACACTAACACTAACTAGTGACCTCACACGTACGCTAAACCTTAAGCGTTGTGGTACCCTAAACTGTGCCCTAATATCTCCCCATTCCCTAACCCTAACCCTAACCCGAATTCTATCCCTGACCCTCACCCGAAACCTTACCCTCACCCGTGCCCTAATCTTAACCAGGACACCAACACTAACTTGTGCCCTCACACGTACGCTAACCCTTAATCGTTGTCGTACCCTAAACTGTACCCTAATCCCTCCCCATTCCCTAACCCTAACCCTAACCCGAATCCTAACCCTGACCCTCACCTGAAGCCTTACCCTCACCCGTGCCCTAATCTTAACCAGGACACTAACACTAACCCTTGCCCTCACACGAACGCTAACCCTTAAGCACTGTCGTACCCTAAGCTTTAGCCTAATCCCTCTGCATTCCTTAACCCTAACCCTAACCCGAATCCTAACCCTGACCCTCACCCGAAGCCTTACCCTCACCCGTGCCCTAATCTTAACCAGGACACCAACACTAACTCGTGCCCTCACACGTACGCTAAACCTTAAGAGTTGCCGTACCCTAAATTGTATCCTAATCTCTCCCCATTCCTTAACCCTAACCCTAACCCCATCCCTAAACCTGACCCACTTCCGATGCCCTACCCTAACCAATGCCCTAATCTTAACCAGTACACAAACACTAACTCATGCCCTCAAACGTACGCTAACCCTTAAGCATTGTCGTACCCTATCCTGTACCCTAATCCCTCCCCATTCCCTAACCCTAACCCTAAGCGAAACCCTGAACGTGACCCTTTTCCGAGGCCTTACCCTCATCGGTGCCGTTGTCTTAACCAGTACACCAACACTACCTCGTGCCCTCACACTTACGCTAACCCTTAAGCATTGTCGTACCCTAACCTGTACCCTAATCCCTCTCCATTCCCTAACCCTAACCCTAACCCGAATCCTAACCCTGACCCTCACCCGAAGCCTTACCCTCACCCGTGCCCTAATCTTAACCAGGACACCAAGACTAACTCGTGCCCTCAAACGTACACTAACACTAAACCGCAGCGGTACCCTAACCTGTACCCTAATCCCTCTCCATTCCCTAACTCTAACCCTAACGTGAAACCTATCCATGACACTCACCCGAAACTTTACCCTCACCCGTGTCCTAATTTTAACCAGTACATCAACACTAACACATGCCCTCTAACGTACGCCAACCCTAAGCCATTGCCGTACCCTAACCTGTACCCTAATCAATCCCCATTCCCTAACCCTAACCCTAACCCTTAACGTGACCCTCTTCCGAGGCCTTACCCTAACCTGTGCCCTAATCGTAAGCAGTACACTAACACTAACTAGTGACCTCACACGTACGCTAAACCTTAAGCGTTGTGGTACCCTAAACTGTGCCCTAATATCTCCCCATTCCCTAACCCTAACCCTAACCCGAATTCTATCCCTGACCCTCACCTGAAGCCTTACCCTCACCCGTGCCCTAATCTTAACCAGGACACTAACACTAACCCTTGCCCTCACACGAACGCTAACCCTTAAGCACTGTCATACCCTAAGCTGTAGCCTAATCCCTCTGCATTCCTTAACCCTAACCCTAACCCGAATCCTAACCCTGACCCTCACCTGAAGCCTTACCCTCACCCGTGCCCTAATCTTAACCAGGACACTAACACTAACCCTTGCCCTCACACGAACGCTAACCCTTAAGCACTGTCATACCCTAAGCTGTAGCCTAATCCCTCTGCATTCCTTAACCCTAACCCTAACCCGAATCCTAACCCTGACCCTCACCCGAAGCCTTACCCTCACCCGTGCCCTAATCTTAACCAGGACACCAACACTAACTCATGCCCTCACACGTACGCTAAACCTTAAGCATTGCCGTACCCTAAATTGTACCCTAAACCCTCCCCATTCCTTAACCCTAACCCTAACCCCATTCCTAAACCTGACCCACTTCCGATGCCCTACCCTAACCAATGCCCTAATCTTAACCAGTACACAAACACTAACTCATGCCCTCAAACGTACGCTAACCCTTAAGCATTGTCGTACCCTATCCTGTACCCTAATCCCTCCCCATTCCCTAACACTAACCCTAAGCGAAACCCTGAACGTGACCCTTTTCCGAGGCCTTACCCTCATCGATGCCCTTGTCTTAAACAGTACACCAACACTAACTCGTGCCCTCACACTTACGCTAACCCTTAAGCATTGTCATACCCTAACCTGTACCCTAATCCCTCTCCATTCCCTAACCCTAACCCTAACCCGAATCCTAACCCTGACCCTCACCCGAAGCCTTACCCTCACCCGTGCCCTAATCTTAACCAGGACACCAAGACTAACTCGTGCCCTCAAACGTACGCTAACACTAAACCGCAGCGGTACCCTAACCTGTACCCTAATCCCTCTCCATTCCCTAACTCTAACCCTAACCTGAAACCTAGCCATGACACTCACCCGAAACTTTACCCTCACCCGTGTCCTAATTTTAACCAGTACATCAACACTAACCCATGCCCTCTAACGTACGCCAACCCTAAGCCATTGCCGTACCCTAACCTGTACCCTAATCAATCCCCATTCCCTAACCCTAACCCTAACCCTAACCCTTAACGTGACCCTCTTCCGAGGCCTTACCCTCACCCGTGCCCTAATCGTAAGGAGTACACTAACACTAACTAGTGACCTCACACGTACGCTAAACCTTAAGCGTTGTGGTACCCTAAACTGTGCCCTAATATCTCCCCATTCCCTAACCCTAACCCTAACCCGAATTCTATCCCTGACCCTCACCCGAAACCTTACACTCACCCGTGCCTAATCTTAACCAGGACACCAACACTAATTTGTGCCCTCACACGTACGCTAACCCTTAATCGTTGTCTTACCCTAAACTGTACCCTAATCCCTCCCCATTCCCTAACCCTAACCCTAACCCGAATCCTAACCCTGACCCTCACCTGAAGCCTTACCCTCACCCGTGCCCTAATCTTAACCAGGACACTAACACTAACCCTTGCCCTCACACGAACGCTAACCCTTAAGCACTGTCGTACCCTAAGCTGTACCCTAATCCCTCTGCATTCTTTAACCCTAACCCTAACCCGAATCCTAACCCTGACCCTCACCCGAAGCCTTACCCTCACCCGTGCCCTAATCTTAACCAGGACACCAACATTAACACGTGCCCTCACACGTACTCTAAACCTTAAGCGTTGTCGTACCCTAAATTGTACCCCAATCCCTCCCCATTCCTTAACCCTAACCCTAACCCCATCCCTAAACCTGACCCACTTCCGATGCCCTACCCTAACCAATGCCCTAATCTTAACCAGTACACAAACACTAACTCATGCCCTCAAACCTACGCTAACCCTTAAGCATTGTCGTACCCTATCCTGTACCCTAATCCCTCCCCATTCCCTAACCCTAACCCTAAGCGAAACCCTGAACGTGACCCTTTTCCGAGGCCTTACCCTCATCGGTGCCCTTGTCTTAACCAGTACACCAACACTAACTCATGCCCTCACACTTACGCTAACCCTTAAGCATTGTCGTACCCTAACCTGTACCCTAATCCCTCTCCATTCCCTAACCCTAACCCTAACCCGAATCCTAACCCTGACCCTCACCCGAAGCCTTACCCTCACCCGTGCCCTAATCTTAACTAGGACACCAAGACTAACTCGTGCCCTCAAACGTACGCTAACACTAAACCGCAGCGGTACCCTAACCTGTACCCTAATCCCTCTCCATTCCCTAACCCTAACGCTAACCTGAAACCTAACCATGACACTCACCCGAAACTTTACCCTCACCCTTTTCCTAATTTTAACCAGTACATCAACACTAACCCATGCCCTCTAACGTACGCCAACCCTAAGCCATTGCCGTACCCTAACCTGTACCCTAATCAATCCCCATTCCCTAACCCTAACCCTAACCCTAACCCTTAACGTGACCCTCTTCCGAGGCCTTACCCTCACCCGTGCCCTAATCGTAAGCAGTACACTAACACTAACTAGTGACCTCACACGTACGCTAAACCTTAAGCGTTGTGGTACCCTAAACTGTGCCCTAATATCTCCCCATTCCCTAACCCTAACCCTAACCCGAAATCTATCCCTGACCCTCACCCGAAACCTTACACTCACCCGTGCCCTAATCTTAACCAGGACACCAACACTAATTTGTGCCCTCACACGTACGCTAACCCTTAATCGTTGTCTTACCCTAAACTGTACCCTAATCCCTCCCCATTCCCTAACCCTAACCCTAACCCGAATCCTAACCCTGACCCTCACCTGAAGCCTTACCCTCACCCGTGCCCTAATCTTAACCAGGACACTAATACTAACCCTTGCCCTCACACGAACGCTAACCCTTAAGCACTGTCGTACCCTAAGCTGTACGCTAATCCCTCTGCATTCCTTAACCCTAACCCTAACCCGAATCCTAACCCTGACCCTCACCCGAAGCCTTACCCTCACCCGTGCCCTAATCCTAACCAGGACACCAACACTAACTCGTGCCCTCATACGTACGCTAAACCTTAAGCGTTGCCGTAACCTAAATTGTACCCTAATCCCTCCCCATTCCTTAACCCTAACCCTAACCCCATCCCTAAACCTGAACCACTTCCGATGCCCTACCCTAACCAATGCCCTAATCTTAACCAGTACACAAACACTAACTCATGCCATCAAACGTACGCTAACCCTTAAGCATTGTCGTACCCTATCCTGTACCCTAATCCCTCCCCATTCCCTAACCCTAACCCTAAGCGAAACCCTGAACGTGACCCTTTTCCGAGGCCTTACCCTCATCGTTGCCGTTGTCTTAACCAGTACACCAACACTAACTCGTGCCCTCACACTTACGCTAACCCTTAAGCATTGTCGTACCCTAACCTGTACCCTAATCCCTCTCCATTCCCTAACCCTAACCCTAACCCGAATCCTAACCCTGACCCTCACCCGAAGCCTTACCCTCACCCGTGCCCTAATCTTAACCAGGACACCAAGACTAACTCGTGCCCTCAAACGTATGCTAACACTAAACCGCAGCGGTACACTAACCTGTACCTTAATCCCTCTCCATTCCCTAACTCTAACCCTAACCTGAAACCTAACCATGACACTCACCCGAAACTTTACCCTCACCCGTGTCCTAATTTTAACCAGTACATCAACACTAACCCATGCCTTCTAACGTACGCCAACCCTAAGCCATTGCCGTACCCTAACCTGTACCCTAATCAATCCCCATTCCCTAACCCTAACCCTAACCCTTAACGTGACCCTCTTCCGAGGCCTTACCCTCACCTGTGCCCTAATCGTAAGCAGTACACTAACACTAACTAGTGACCTCACACGTACGCTAAAACTTAAGCGTTGTGGTACCCAAAATGTGCCCTAATATCTCCCCATTCCCTAACCCTAACCCTAACCCGAATTCTATCCGTGACCCTCACCCGAAACCTTACCCTCACCCGTGCCCTAATCTTAACCAGGACACCAACACTAACTTGTGCCCTCACACGTACGCTAACACTTAATCGTTGTCGTACCCTAAGCTGTAGCCTAATCCCTCTCCATTCCCTAACCCTAACCCTAACCCGAATCCTAACCCTGACCCTCACCCGAAGCCTTACCCTCACCCGTGCCCTAATATTAACCAGGACACCAAGACTAACTCGTGCCCTCACACGTACGCTAACACTAAACCGCAGCGGTACCCTAACCTGTACCCTAATCCCTCTCCATTCCCTAACTCTAACCCTAACCTGAAACCTAACAATGACACTCACCCGAAACTTTACCCTCACCCGTGTCCTAATTTTAACCAGTACATCAACACTAACCCATGCCCTCTAACGTACGCCAACCCTAAGCCATTGCCGTACCCTAACCTATACCCTAATCAATCCCCATTCCCTAACCCTAACCCTAACCCTAACCCTTAACGTGACCCCCTTCCGAGGCCTTACCCTCACCCGTGCCCTAATCGTAAGCAGTACACTAACACTAACTAGTGACCTCACACGTACGCTAAACCTTAAGCGTTGTGGTACCCTAAACTGTGCCCTAATATCTCCCCATTCCCTAACCCTAACCCTAACCCGAATTCTATCCCTGACCCTCACCCGAAACCTTACACTCACCCGTGCCCTAATCTTAACCAGGACACCAACACTAACTTGTGCCCTCACACGTACGCTAACCCTTAATCGTTGTCTTACCCTAAACTGTACCCTAATCCCTCCCCATTCCCTAACCCTAACCCTAACCCGAATCCTAACCCTGACCCTCACCTGAAGCCTTACCCTCACCCGTGCCCTAATCTTAAACAGGACACTAACACTAACCCTTGCCCTCACACGAACGCTAACCCTTAAGCACTGTCGTACCCTAAGCTGTACCCTAATCCCTCTGCATTCCTTAACCCTAACCCTAACCCGAATCCTAACCCTGACACTCACCCGAAGCCTTACCCTCACCCGTGCCCTAATCTTAACCAGGACACCAACACTAACTCGTGCCCTCATACGTACGCTAAACCTTAAGCGTTGCCGTACTCTAAATTGTACCCTAATCCCTCCCCATTCCTTAACCCTAACCCTAACCCCATCCCTAAACCTGAACCACTTCCGATGCCCTACCCTAACCAATGCCCTAATCTTAACCAGTACACAAACACTAACTCATGCCATCAAACGTACGCTAACCCTTAAGCATTGTCGTACCCTATCCTGTACCCTAATCCCTCCCCATTCCCTAACCCTAACCCTAAGCGAAACCCTGAACGTGACCCTTTTCCGAGGCCTTACCCTCATCGGTGCCGTTGTCTTAACCAGTACACCAACACTAACTCGTGCCCTCACACTTACGCTAACCCTTAAGCATTGTCGTACCCTAACCTGTACCCTAATCCCTCTCCATTCCCTAACCCTAACCCTAACCCGAATCCTAACCCTGACCCTCACCCGAAGCCTTACCCTCACCCGTGCCCTAATCTTAACCAGGACACCAAGACTAACTCGTGCCCTCAAACGTATGCTAACACTAAACCGCAGCGGTACCCTAACCTGTACCTTAATCCCTCTCCATTCCCTAACTCTAACCCTAACCTGAAACCTAACCATGACACTCACCAGAAACTTTACCCTCACCCGTGTCCTAATTTTAACCAGTACATCAACACTAACCCATGCCCTCTAACGTACGCCAACCCTAAGCCATTGCCGTACCCTAACCTGTACCCTAATCAATCCCCATTCCCTAACCCTAACCCTAACCCTAACCCTTAACGTGACCCTCTTCCGAGGCCTCACCCTCACCTGTGCCCTAATCGTAAGCAGTACACTAACACTAACTAGTGACCTCACACGTACGCTAAAACTTAAGCGTTGTGCTACCCAAAATGTGCCCTAATATCTCCCCATTCCCTAACCCTAACCCTAACCCGAATTCTATCCCTGACCCTCACCCGAAACCTTACCCTCACCCGTGCCCTAATCTTAACCAGGACACCAACACTAACTTGTGCCCTCACACGTACGCTAACCCTTAATCGTTGTCGTACCCTAAACTGTACCCTAATCCCTCCCCATTCCCTAACCCTAACCCTAACCCGAATCCTAATCCTGACCCTCACCTGAAGCCTTACCCTCACCCGTGCCCTAATCTTAACCAGGACACTAACACTAACCCTTGCCCTCACACGAACGCTAACCCTTAATCACTGTCGTACCCTAAGCTGTAGCCTAATCCCTCTCCATTCCCTAACCCTAACCCTAACCCGAATCCTAACCCTGACCCTCACCCGAAGCCTTACCCTCACCCGTGCCCTAATCTTAACCAGGACACCAAGACTAACTCGTGCCCTCAAACGTACGCTAACACTAAACCGCAGCGGTACCCTAACCTGTACCCTAATCCCTCTCCATTCCTTAACTCTAACCCTAACCTGAAACCTAACCATGACACTCACCCGAAACTTTACCCTCACCCGTGTCCTAATTTTAACCAGTACATCAACACTAACCCATGCCCTCTAACGTACGCCAACCCTAAGCCATTGCCGTACCCTAACCTGTACCCTAATCAATCCCCATTCCCTAACCCTAACCCTAACCCTAACCCTTAACGTGACCCTCTTCCGAGGCCTTACCCTCACCCGTGCCCTAATCGTAAGCAGTACACTAACACTAACTAGTGACCTCACACGTACGCTAAACCTTAAGCGTTGTGGTACCCTAAACTGTGCCCTAATATCTCCCCATTCCCTAACCCTAACCCTAACCCGAATTCTATCCCTGACCCTCACCCGAAATCTTACCCTCACCCGTGCCCTAATCTTAACCAGGACACCAACACTAACTTGTGCCCTCACACGTACGCTAACCCTTAATCGTTGTTGTACCCTAAACTGTACCCTAATCCCTCCCCATGCCCTAACCCTAACCCTAACCCGAATCCTAACCCTGACCCTCACCTGAAGCCTTACCCTCACCCGTGCCCTAATCTTAACCAGGACACTAACACTAACCCTTGCCCTCACACGAACGCTAACTCTTAAGCACTGTCGTACCCTAAGTTGTAGCCTAATCCCTCTGCATTCCTTAACCCTAACCCTAACCCGAATCCTAACCCTGACCCTCACCCGAAGCCTTACCCTCACCCGTGCCCTAATCTTAACCAGGACACCAACACTAACTCGTGCCCTCACACGTACGCTAAACCTTAAGCGTTGCCGTACCCTAAATTGTACCCTAATCCCTCCCCATTCCTTAACCCTAACCCTAACCCCATCCCTAAACCTGACCCACTTCCGATGCCCTACCCTAACCAATGCCCTAATCTTAACCAGTACACAAACACTAACTCATGCCCTCAAAAGTACGCTAACCCTTAAGCACTGTCGTACCCTATCCTGTACCCTAATCCCTCCCCATTCCCTAACCCTAACTCTAAGCGAAACCCTGAACGTGACCCTTTTCCGAGACCTTACCCTCATCGGTGCTGTTGTCTTAACCAGTACACCAACACTAACTCGTGCCCTCACACTTACGCTAACCCTTAAGCATTGTCGTACCCTAACCTGTACCCTAATCCCTCTCCATTCCCTAACCCTAACCCTAACCCGAATCCTAACGCTGACCCTCACCCGAAGCCTTACCCTCACCCGTGCCCTAATCTTAACCAGGACACCAAGACTAACTCGTGCCCTCAAACGTACGCTAACACTAAACCGCAGCGGTACCCTAACCTGTACCCTAATCCCTCTCCATTACCTAACTCTAACCCTAACCTGAAACCTAACCATGACACTCACCCGAAACTTTATCCTCACCCGTGTTCTAATTTTAACCAGTACATCAACACTAACACATGCCCTCTAACGTACGCCAACCCTAAGCCATTGCCGTACCCTAACCTGTACCCTAATCAATCCCCATTCCCTAACCCTAACCCTAACCCTAACCCTTAACGTGACCCTCCTCCGAGGCCTTACCCTCACCTGTGCCCTAATCGTAAGCAGTACACTAACACTAACTAGTGACCTCACACGTACGCTAAACCTTAAGCGTTGTGGTACCCTAAACTGTGCCCTAATATCTCCCCATTACCTAACCCTAACCCTAACCCGAATACTATCCCTGACCCTCACCCGAAACCTTACCCTCACCCGTGCCCTAATCTTAACCAGGACACCAACACTAACTTGTGCCCTCACACGTACGCTAACCCTTAATCGTTGTCGTACCCTAAACTGAACCCTAATCCCTCCCCCTTCCCTAACCCTAACCCTAACCCGAATCCTAACCCTGACCCTCACCTGAAGCCTTACCCTCACCCGTGCCCTAATCTTAACCAGGACACTAACACTAACCCTTGCCCTCACACGAACGCTAACCCTTAAGCACTGTCGTACCCTAAGCTGTACCCTAATCCCTCTGCATTCCTTAACCCTAACCCTAACCCGAATCCTAACCCTGACCCTCACCCGAAGCCTTACCCTCACCCGTGCCCTAATCTTAACCAGGACACCAACACTAACTCGTGCCCTCACACGTACGCTAAACCTTAAGCGTTGTCGTACCCTAAATTGTACCCTAATCCCTCCCCATTCCTTAACCCTAACCCTAACCCCATCCCTAAACCTGACCCACTTCCGATGCCCTACCCTAACCAATGCCCTAATTTTAACCAGGACACAAACACTAACTCATGCCCTCAAACGTACGCTAACCCTTAAGCATTGTCGTACCCTATCCTGTACCCTAATCCCTCCCCATTCCCTAACCCTAACCCTAAGCGAAACCCTGAACGTGAACCTTTTCCGAGGCCTTACCCTCATCGGTGCCGTTGTCTTAACCAGTACACCAACACTAACTCGTGCCCTCACACTTACGCTAACCCTTAAGCATTGTCGTACCCTAACCTGTACCCTAATCCCTCTCCATTCCCTAACCCTAACCCTAACCCGAATCCTAACCCTGACCCTCACCCGAAGCCTTTCCCTCACCCGTGCCCTAATCTTAACCAGGACACCAAGACTAACTCGTGCCCTCAAACGTACGCTAACACTAAACGGCAGCGGTACCCTAACCTGTACCCTAATCCCTCTCCATTCCCTAACCCTAACCCTAACATGAAACCTAACCATGACACTCACCCGAAACTTTACCCTCACCCGTGTCCTAATTATAACCAGTACATCAACACTAACCCATGCCCTCTAACGTACGCCAACCCTAAGCCATTGCCGTACCCTAACCTGTACCCTAATCAATCCCCATTCCCTAACCCTAACCCTAACCCTAACCCTTAACGTGACCCTCTTCCGAGGCCTTACCCTCACCCGTGCCCTAATCGTAAGCAGTACACTAACACTAACTAGTGACCTCACACGTACGCTAAACCTTAAGCGTTGTGGTACCCTAAACTGTACCCTAATATCTCCCCATTCCCTAACCCTAACCCTAACCCGAATTCTATCCCTGACCCTCACCCGAAACCTTACCCTCACCCGTGCCCTAATCTTAACCAGGACACCAACACTAACTTGTGCCCTCACACGTACGCTAACCCTTAATCGTTGTCATACCCTAAACTGTACCCTAAATCCTCCCCATTCCCTAACCCTAACCCTAACCCGAATCCTAACCCTGACCCTCACCTGAAGCCTTACCCTCACCCGTGCCCTAATCTTAACCAGGACACTAACACTAACACTTGCCCTCACACGAACGCTAACCCTTAAGCACTGTCGTACCCTAAGCTGTACCCTAATCCCTCTGCATTCCTTAACCCTAACCCTAACCCGAATCCTAACCCTGACCCTCACCCGAAGCCTTATCCTCACCCGTGCCCTAATCTTAACCAGGACACCAACACTAACTCGTGCCCTCACACGTACGCTAAACCTTAAGCGTTGTCGTACCCTAAATTGTACCCTAATCCCTCCCCATTCCTTAACCCTAACCCTAACCCCATCCCTAAACCTGACCCACTTCCGATGCCCTACCCTAACCAATGCTCTAATCTTAACCAGGACACAAACACTAACTCATGCCCTCAAACGTACGCTAAACCTTAAGCATTGTCGTACCCTATCCTGTACCCTAAACCCTCCCCATTCCCTAACCCTAGCCCTAAGCGAAACCCTGAACGTGACCCTTTTCCGAGGCCTTAACCTCATCGGTGCCGTTGTCTTAACCAGTACACCAACACTAACTCGTGCCCTCACACTTACGCTAACCCTTTAGCATTGTCGTACCCTAACCTTTACCCTAATCCCTCTACATTCCCTAACCCTAACCCTAACCCGAATCCTAACCCTGACCCTCACCCGAAGCCTTACCTTCACCCGTGCCCTAAGCTTAACCAGGACACCAAGACTAACTCGTGCCATCAAACGTATGCTAACACTAAACCGCAGCGGTACCCTAACCTGTACCCTAATCCCTCTCCATTCCCTAACCCTAACCCTAACCTGAAACCTAACCATGACACTCACCCGAAACTTTACCCTCACCCGTGTCCTAATTTTAACCAGTACATCAACACTAACCCATGCCCTCTAACGTACGCCAACCCTAAGCCATTGCCGTACCCTAACCTGTACCCTAATCAATCCCCATTCCCTAACCCTAACCCTAACCCTAACCCTTAACGTGACCCTCTTCCGAGGCCTTACCCTCACCCGTGCCCTAATCGTAAGCAGTACACTAACACTAACTAGTGAACTCACACGTACGTTAAACCTTAAGCGTTGTGGTACCATAAACTGGGCCCTAATATCTCCCCATTCCCTAACCCTAACTCTAACCCGAATTCTATCCCTGACCCTCACCCGAAACCTTACCCGCACCCGTGCCCTAATCTTAACCAGACACCAACACTAACTCGTGCCCTCACACGTACGCTAAACCTTAAGCGTTGTCGTACCCTAAATTGTACCCTAATCCCTCCCCATTCCTTAACCCTAACGCTAACCCCATCCCTAAACCTGACCCACTTCCGATGCCCTACCCTAACCAATGCCCTAATCTTAACCAGTACACAAACACTAACTCATGGCCTCAAACGTACGGTAACCCTTAAGCATTGTCGTACCCTATCCTGTACACTAATCCCTCCCCATTTCCTAACCCTAACCTTAAGCGAAACCCTGAACGTGACCCTTTTCCGAGGCCTTACCCTCATCGGTGCCCTTGTCTTAACCAATACACCAACACTAACTCGTGCCCTCACACTTACGCTAACCCTTAAGCATTGTCGTACCCTAACCTGTACCCTAATCCCTCTCCATTCCCTAACCCTAACCCTAACCCGAATCCTAACCCTGACCCTCACCCGAAGCCTTACCCTCACCCGTGCCCTAATCTTAACCAGGATACCAAGACTAACTCGTGCCCTCAAACGTACGCTAACACTAAACCGCAGCGGTACCCTAACCTGTACCCTAATCCCTCTCCATTCCCTAACCCTACCCCTAACCTGAAACCTAACCATGACACTCACCCGAAACTTTACCCTCACCCGTGTCCTAATTTTAACCAGTACATCAACACTAACCCATGCCCTCTAACGTACGCCAACCCTAAGCCATTGCCGTACCCTAACCTGTACCCTAATCAATCCCCATTCCCTAATCCTAACCCTAACCCTAACCCTTAACGTGACCCTCTTCCGAGGCCTTACCCTCACCCGTGCCCTAATCGTAAGCAGTACACGAACACTAACTAGTGACCTCACATGTACGCTAAACCTTAAGCGTTGTGGTACCCTAAAGTGTGCCCTAATATCTCCCCATTCCCTAACCCTAACCCTAACCCGAATTCTATCCCTGACCCTCACCCGAAACCTTACCCGCACCCGTGCCCTAATCTTAACCAGGACACCAACACTAACTTGTGCCCTCACACGTACGCTAACCCTTAATCGTTGTCGTACGCTAAACTGTACCCTAATCCCTCCCCATTCCCTAACCCTAACCCTAACCCGAATCCTAACCCTGACCCTCACCTGAAGCCTTACCCTCACCCGTGCCCTAATCTTAACCAGGACACTAACACTAACCCTTGCCCTCACACGAACGCTAACCCTTAAGCACTGTCGTACCCTAAGCTGTACCCTAATCCCTCTGCATTCCTTAACCCTAACCCTAATCCGAATCCTAACCCTGACCCTCACCCGAAGCCTTACCCTCACCCGTGCCCTAATCTTAACCAGGACACCAACACTAACTCGTGCCCTCACACGTACGCTAAACCTTAAGCGTTCTTGTACCCTAAATTGTACCCTAATCCCTCCCCATTCCTTAACCCTAACCCTAACCCCATCCCTAAACCTGACCCACTTCCGATGCCCTACCATAACCAATGCCCTAATCTTAACCAGTACACAAACACTAACTCATGGCCTCAAACGTACGCTAACCCTTAAGCATTGTCGTACCCTATCCTGTACCCTAATCCCTCCCCATTCCCTAACCCTAACCCTAAGCGAAACCCTGAACGTGACCCTTTTCCGAGGCCTTACCCTCATCGGTGCCCTTGTCTTAACCAGTACACCAACACTAACTCGTGCCCTCACACTTACGCTAACCCTTAAGCACTGTCGTACCCTAACCTGTACCCTAATCCCTCTCCATTCCCTAACCCTAACCCTAACCCGAATCCTAACCCTGACCCTCACCCGAAGCCTTACCCACACCCGTGCCCTAATCTTAACCAGGACACCAAGACTAACTCGTGCCCTCAAACGTACGCTAACACTAAACCGCAGCGGTACCCTAACCTGTACCCTAATCCCTCTCCATTCCCTAACCCTAACCCTAACCTGAAACCTAACCATGACACTCACCCGAAACTTTACCCTCACCCGTGTCCTAATTTTAACCAGTACATGAACACTAACCCATGCCCTCTAACGTACGCCAAACCTAAGCCATTGCCGTACCCTAACCTGTACCCTAATTAATCCACATTCCCTAACCCTAACCCTAACCCTAACCCTTAACGTGACCCTCTTCCGAGGCCTTACCCTCAGCCGTGCCCTAATCTTAACCAGGACACCAACACTAACTTGTGCCCTCACACGTACGCTAACCCTTAATCGTTGTCGTACCCTAAACTGTACCCTAATCCCTCCCCATTCCCTAACCCTAACCCTAACCCGAATCCTAACCCTGACCCTCACCTGAAGCCTTACCCTCACCCGTGCCCTAATCTTAACCAGGACACTAACACTAACCCTTGCCCTCACACGAACGCTAACCCTTGAGCACTGTCGTACCCTAAGCTGTACCCTAATCCCTCTGCATTCCTTAACCCTAACCCTAACCCGAATCCTAACCCTGACCCTCAACCGAAGCCTTACCCTCACTGTGCCCTAATCTTAACCAGGACACCAACACTAACTCGTGCCCTCACACGTACGCTAAACCTTAAGCGTTGTCGTACCCTAAATTGTACCCTAATCCCTCCCCATTCCTTAACCCTAACCCTAACCCCATCCCTAAACCTGACCCACTTCCGATGCCCTACCCTAACCAATGCCCTAATCTTAACCAGGACACAAACACTAACTCATGCCCTCAAACGTACGCTAACCCTTAAACATTCTCGTACCCTATCCTGTACCCTAATCCCTCCCCATTCCCTAACCCTAACCCTAAGCGAAACCCTGAACGTGACCCTTTTCCGAGGCCTTACCCTCATCGGTGCCGTTGTCTTAACCAGTACACCAACACTAACTCGTGCCCTCACACTTACGCTAACCCTTAAGCATTGTCGTACCCTAACCTGTACCCTAATCCCTCCCCATTCCCTAACCCTAACCCTAACCCGAATCCTAACCCTGACCCGTGCCCTAATCTTAACCAGGACACCAAGACTAATTCGTGCCCTCAAACGTACGCTAACACTAAACCGCAGAGGTACCCTAACCTGTACCCTAATCCCTCTCCATTCCCTAACCCTAACCCTAACCTGAAACCTAACCATGACACTCACCCGAAACTTTACCCTCACCCGTGTCCTAATTTTAACCAGTACATCAACACTAACCCATGCCCTCTAACGTACGCCAACCCTAAGCCATTGCCGTACCCTAACCTGTACCCTAATCAATCCCCATTCCCTAAACCTAACCCTAACCCTAACCCTTAGCGTGACCCTCTTCCGAGGCCTTACCCTCACCTGTGCCCTAATCGTAAGCAGTACACTAACACTAACTAGTGACCTCACACGTACGCTAAACCTTAAGCGTTGTGGTACCCTAAACTGTGCCTTAATATCTCCCCATTCCCTAACACTAACCCTAACCCGAATTCTATCCCTGACCCTCACCCGAAACCTTACCCTCACCCGTGCCCTAATCTTAACCAGGACACCAACACTAACTTGTGCCCTCACACGTACGCTAACCCTTAATCGTTGTCGTACCCTAAACTGTACCCTAATCCCTCCCCATTCCCTAACCCTAACCCTAACCCGAATCCTAACCCTGACCCTCACCTGAAGCCTTACCCTCACCCGTGCCCTAATCTTAACCAGGACACTAACACTAACCCTTGCCCTCACACGAACGCTAACCCTTAAGCACTGTCGTACCCTAAGCTGTAGCCTAATCCCTCTGCATTCCTTAACCCTAACCCTAACCCGAATCCTAACCCTGACCCTCACCCGAAGCCTTACCCTCACCCGTGCCCTAATCTTAACCAGGACACCAACACTAACTCGTGCCCTCACACGTACGCTAAACCTTAAGATTTGCCGTACCCTAAATTTTACCCTAATCCCTCCCCATTCCTTAACCCTAACCCTAACCCCATCCCTAAACCTGAACCACTTCCGATGCCCTACCCTAACCAATGCCCTAATCTTAACCAGTACACAAACACTAACTCATGCCCTCAAACGTACGCTAACCCTTAAGCATTGTCGTACCCTATCCTGTACCCTAATCCCTCCCCATTCCCTAACCCTAACCCTAAGCGAAACCCTGAACGTGACCCTTTTCCGAGGCCTTACCCTCATCGGTGCCCTTGTCTTAACCAGTACACCAACACTAACTCGTGCCCTCACACTCGCTAACCCTTAAGCATTGTCGTACCCTAACCTGTACCCTAATCCCTCTCCATTCCCTAACCCTAACCCTAACCCAAATCCTAACCCTGACCCTCACCCGAAGCCTTACCCTCACCCGTGCCCTAATCTTAACCAGGACACCAAGACTAACTCGTGCCCTCACATGTACGCTAACACTAAACCGCAGCGATACCCTAACCTGTACCCGAATCCCTCTCCATTCCCTAACCCTAACCCTAACCTGAAACCTAACCATGACACTCACCCGAAACTTTACCCTCACCCGTGTCCTAATTTTAACCAGTACATCAACACTAACCCATGCCCTCTAACGTACGCCAACCCTAAGCCATTGCCGTACCCTAACCTGTACCCTAATCAATCCCCATTCCCTAACCCTAACCCTAACCCTAACCCTTAACGTGACCCTCTTCCGAGGCCTTACCCTCACCCGTGCCGTAATCGTAAGCAGTAGACTAACACTAACTAGTGACCTCACACGTACGCTAAACCTTAAGCGTTGTGGTACCCTAAACTGTGCCCTAATATCTCCCCATTCCCTAACCCTAACCCTAACCCGAATTCTATCCCTGACCCTCACCCGAAACCTTACCCTCACCCGTGCCCTAATCTTAACCAGGACACCAACACTAACTTGTGCCCTCACACGTACGCTAAACCTTAATCGTTGTCGTACCCTAAACTGTACCCTAATCCCTCCCCATTCCCTAACCCTAACCCTAACCCAAATCCTAACCCTGACCCTCACCTGAAGCCTTACCCTCACCCGTGCCCTAATCTTAACCAGGACACTAACACTAACCTTGCCCTCACACGAACGCTAACCCTTAAGCACTGTCGTACCTTAAGCTGTACCCTAATCCCTCTGCATTCCTTAACCCTAACCCTAACCCGAATCCTAACCCTGACCCTCACCCGAAGTCTTACTCTCACCCGTGCCCTAATCTTAACCAGGACACCAACACTAACTCGTGCCCTCACACGAACGCTAAACCTTAAGCGTTGCCGTACCCTAAATTGTACCCTAATCCCTCCCCATTCCTTAACCCTAACCCTAACCCCATCCCTAAACCTGACCCACTTCCGATGCCCTACCCTAACCAATGCCCTAATCTTAACCAGTACACAAACACTAACTCATGCCCTCAAACGTACGCTAACCCTTAAGCATTGTCGTACCCTATCCTGTACCCTAATCCCTCCCCATTCCCTAACCCTAACCCTAAGCGAAACCCTGAACGTGACCCTTTTCCGAGGCCTTACCCTCATCGGAGCCCTTGTCTTAACCAGTACACCACCACTAACTCGTGCCCTCACACTTACGCTAACCCTTAAGCATTGTCGTACCCTAACCTGTACCCTAATCCCTCTCCATTCCCTAACCCTAACCCTAACCCGAATCCTAACCCTGACCCTCACCCGAAGCCTTACCCTCACCCGTGCCCTAATCTTAACCAGGACACCAAGACTAACTCGTGCCCTCACACGTACGCTAACACTAAACCGCAGCGGTACCCTAACCTGTACCCTAATCCGTCTCCATTCGCTAACCCTAACCCTAACCTGAAACCTAACCATGACACTCACCCGAAACTTTACCCTCACCCGTGTCCTAATTTTAACCAGTACATCAACACTAACCCATGCCCTCTAACGTACGCCAACCCTAAGCTATTGGCGTAGCCTAACCTGTACCCTAATCAATCCCCATTCCCTAACCCTAACCCTAACCCTAACCCTTAACGTGACCCTCTTCCGAGGCCTTACCCTCACCCGTGCCCTAATCGTAAGCAGTAGACTAACACTAACTAGTGACCTCACACGTACGCTAAACCTTAAGCGTTGTGGTACCCTAAACTGTGCCGTAATATCTCCCCATTCCCTAACCCTAACCCTAACCCGAATTCTATCCCTGACCCTCACCCGAAACCCTACCCTCACCCGTGCCCTAATCTTAACCAGGACACCAACACTAACTTGTGCCCTCACACGTACGCTAACCCTTAATCGTTGTCGTACTCTAAACTGTACCCTAATCCCTCCCCATTCCCTAACCCTAACCCTAACCCGAATCCTAACCCTGGCCCTCACCTGAAGCCTTACCCTCACCCGTGCCCTAATCTTAACCAGGACACTAACACTAACCCTTGCCCTCAAACGAACGCTAACCCTTAAGCACTGTCGTTCCCTAAGCTGTAGCCTAATCCCTCTGCATTCCTTAACCCTAACCCTAACCCGAATCCTAGCCCTGACCCTCACCCGAAGCCTTACCCTCACCCGTGCCCTAATCTTAACCAGGACACCAACACTAACTCGTGCCCTCACACGTACGCTAAACCTTAAGAGTTGCCGTACCATAAATTGTACCCTAATCCCTTCCCATTCCTTAACCCTAACCCTAACACCATCCCTAAACCTGAACCACTTCCGATGCCCTACCCTAACCAATGCCCTAATCTTAACCAGTACACAAACACTAACTCATGCCCTCAAACGTACGCTAACCCTTAAGCATTGTCGTACCCTATCCTGTACCCTAATCCCTCCCCATTCCCTAACCCTAACCCTAAGCGAAACCCTGAACGTGACCCTTTTCCGAGGCCTTACCCTCATCGGTGCCCTTGTCTTAACCAGTACACCAACACTAACTCGTGCCCTCACACTTTCGCTAACCCTTAAGCATTGTCGTACCCTAACCTGTACCCTAATCCCTCTCCATTCCCTAACCCTAACCCTAACCCGAATCCTAACCCTGACCCTCACCCGAAGCTTTACCCTCACCCGTGCCCTAATCTTAACCAGGACACCAAGACTAACTCGTGCCCTCACACGTACGCTAACACTAAACCGCAGCGGTACCCTAACCTGTACCCGAATCCCTCTCCATTCCCTAACCCTAACCCTAACCTGAAACCTAACCATGACACTCACCCGAAACTTTACCCTCACCCGTGTCCTAATTTTAACCAGTACATCAACACTAACCCATGCCCTCTAACGTACGCCAACCCTAAGCCATTGCCGTAGCCTAACCTGTACCCTAATCAATCCCCATTCCCTAACCCTAACCCTAACCCTAACCCTTAACGTGACCCTCTTCCGAGGCCTTACCCTCACCCGTGCCCTAATCGTAAGCAGTAGACTAACACTAACTAGTGACCTCACACGTACGCTAAACCTTAAGCGTTGTGGTACCCTAAACTGTGCCCTAATATCTCCCCATTCCCTAACCCTAACCCTAACCCGAATTCTATCCCTGACCCTCACCCGAAACCCTACCCTCACCCGTGCCCTAATCTTAACCAGGACACCAACACTAACTTGTGCCCTCACACGTACGCTAACCCTTAATCGTTGTCGTACTCTAAACTGTACCCTAATCCCTCCCCATTCCCTAACCCTAACCCTAACCCGAATCCTAACCCTGGCCCTCACCTGAAGCCTTACCCTCACCCGTGCCCTAATCTTAACCAGGACACTAACACTAACCCTTGCCCTCAAACGAACGCTAACCCTTAAGCACTGTCGTTCCCTAAGCTGTAGCCTAATCCCTCTGCATTCCTTAACCCTAACCCTAACCCGAATCCTAGCCCTGACCCTCACCCGAAGCCTTACCCTCACCCGTGCCCTAATCTTAACCAGGACACCAACACTAACTCGTGCCCTCACACGTACGCTAAACCTTAAGAGTTGCCGTACCATAAATTGTACCCTAATCCCTTCCCATTCCTTAACCCTAACCCTAACACCATCCCTAAACCTGAACCACTTCCGATGCCCTACCCTAACCAATGCCCTAATCTTAACCAGTACACAAACACTAACTCATGCCCTCAAACGTACGCTAACCCTTAAGCATTGTCGTACCCTATCCTGTACCCTAATCCCTCCCCATTCCCTAACCCTAACCCTAAGCGAAACCCTGAACGTGACCCTTTTCCGAGGCCTTACCCTCATCGGTGCCCTTGTCTTAACCAGTACACCAACACTAACTCGTGCCCTCACACTTTCGCTAACCCTTAAGCATTGTCGTACCCTAACCTGTACCCTAATCCCTCTCCATTCCCTAACCCTAACCCTAACCCGAATCCTAACCCTGACCCTCACCCGAAGCTTTACCCTCACCCGTGCCCTAATCTTAACCAGGACACCAAGACTAACTCGTGCCCTCACACGTACGCTAACACTAAACCGCAGCGGTACCCTAACCTGTACCCGAATCCCTCTCCATTCCCTAACCCTAACCCTAACCTGAAACCTAACCATGACACTCACCCGAAACTTTACCCTCACCCGTGTCCTAATTTTAACCAGTACATCAACACTAACCCATGCCCTCTAACGTACGCCAACCCTAAGCCATTGCCGTACCCTAACCTGTACCCTAATCAATCCCCATTCCCTAACCCTAACCCTAACCCTAACCCTTAACGTGACCCTCTTCCGAGGCCTTACCCTCACCCGTGCCCTAATCGTAAGCAGTAGACTAACACTAACTAGTGACCTCACACGTACGCTAAACCTTAAGCGTTGTGGTACCCTAAACTGTGCCCTAATATCTCCCCATTCCCTAACCCTAACCCTAACCCGAATTCTATCCCTGACCCTCACCCGAAACCTTACCCTCACCCGTGCCCTAATCTTAACCAGGACACCAACACTAACTTGTGCCCTCACACGTACGCTAACCCTTAATCGTTGTCGTACCCTAAACTGTACCCTAATCCCTCCCCATTCCCTAACCCTAACCCTAACCCGAATCCTAACCCTGACCCTCACCTGAAGCCTTACCCTCACCCGTGCCCTAATCTTAACCAGGACACTAACACTAACCCTTGCCCTCACACGAACGCTAACCCTTAAGCACTGTCGTACCTTAAGCTGTACCCTAATCCCTCTGCATTCCTTAACCCTAACCCTAACCCGAATCCTAACCCTGACCCTCACCCGAAGTCTTACTCTCACCCGTGCCCTAATCTTAACCAGGACACCAACACTAACTCGTGCCCTCACACGTACGCTAAACCTTAAGCGTTGCCGTACCCTAAATTGTACCCTAATCCCTCCCCATTCCTTAACCCTAACCCTAACCCCATCCCTAAACCTGACCCACTTCCGATGCCTTACCCTAACCAATGCCCTAATCTTAACCAGTACACAAACACTAACTCATGCCCTCAAACGTACGCTAACCCTTAAGCATTGTCGTACCCTATCCTGTACCCTAATCCCTCCCCATTCCCTAACCCTAACCCTAAGCGAAACCCTGAAAGTGACCCTTTTCCGAGGCCTTATCCTCATCGGTGCCCTTGTCTTAACCAGTACACCAACACTAACTCGTGCCCTCACACTTACGCTAACCCTTAAGCATTGTCGTACCCTAAACTGTACCCTAATCCCTCTCCATTCCCTAACCCTAACCCTAACCCGAATCCTAACCCTGACCCTCACCTGAAGCCTTACCCTCACCCGTGCCCTAATCTTAACCAGGACACCAAGACTAACTCGTGCCCTCACACGTACGCTAACACTAAACCGCAGCGGTACCCTAACCTGTACCCTAATCAATCCCCATTCCCTAACCCTAACCCTAACCCTAACCCTTAACGTGACCCTCTTCCGAGGCCTTACCCTCACCCGTGCCCTAATCGTAAGCAGTAGACTAACACTAACTTGTGACCTCACACGTACGCTAAACCTTAAGCGTTGTGGTACCCTAAACTGTGCCCTAATATCTCCCCATTCCCTAACCCTAACCCTAACCCGAATTCTATCCCTGACCCTCACCCGAAACCATACCCTCACCCGTGCCCTAATCTTAACCAGGACACCAACACTAACTTGTGCCCTCACACGTACGCTAACCCTTAATCGTTTTCGTACCCTAAACTGTACCCTAATCCCTCCCCATTCCCTAACCCTAACCCTAACCCGAATCCTAACCCTGACCCTCACCTGAAGCCTTACCCTCACCCGTGCCCTAATCTTAACCAGGACACTAACACTAACCCTTGCCCTCACACGAACGCTAACCCTTGAGCACTGTCGTACCCTAAGCTGTACCCTAATCCCTCTGCATTCCTTAACCCTAACTCTAACCCGAATCCTAACCCTGACCCTCATCCGAAGCCTTACCCTCACGCGTGCCCTAATCTTAACCAGGACACCAACACTAACTCGTGCCCTCACACGTACGCTAAACCTTAAGCGTTGTCGTACCCTAAATTGTACCCTAATCCCTCCCCATTCCTTAACCCTAACCCTAACCCCATCCCTAAACCTGACCCACTTCCGATGCCCTACCCTAACCAATGCCCTAATCTTAACCAGGACACAAACACTAACTCATGCCCTCAAACGTACGCTAACCCTTAAGCATTGTCGTACCCTATCCTGTACCCTAATCCCTCCCCATTCCCTAACCCTAACCCTAAGCGAAACCCTGAACGTGACCCTTTTCCGAGGCCTTACCCTCATCGGTGCCGTTGTCTTAACCAGTAC